>CAOLHI010001318.1:15000-398206 GCA_948474755.1 Ctenosaura bakeri
GCTCTGTGGAGAGTAGCACTAACTATTTTGGTACTTGCTTTCCAGAGGTCAAACTGTGGCTGTGAAAGTGACAGAGGCCATTTCTGCACAACCCTGTTCTAGTGCTATTATTCCACTTTCAACATCCTATGGAATCCTGGGATTTGTAGTTTAGGCAGGGACATTTAGAATTCTCTGCCACAGAGCTCTTTGGCCTCAGTAAACCACAAACCCCAGAATTTCATAGGATGTTGAAAGTGGAATAACAACACTATAACAATGTAGTGTGGAAATGGTGAAACAAGAAACAAATGATGAGGTGAGGGGAGGAGGAATGAGCAAGACAGACAGAAGGAGGTTGATGGTTGAGAGGAAGGAAATAAAGAAGAGAGGGAAATTGGTGGGTGAGTGAAGTAGGAATGAGGGAGGAGCTGCAATGATTTGGGTGACCAGAATTCCTCAGCAAAGACCATATGCCCTTTGGCATTCAGATGCTTCAGAATTCCTCCATGGGTTCTCAAGTTCTTTATTTGAGTGCAAGCTGTATTTCTATTTTTCTATAAAGTTATATGTTATTCCCCTTCCAG
Organism: Ctenosaura bakeri; assembly: GCA_948474755.1. Taxonomy (NCBI): domain Eukaryota; kingdom Metazoa; phylum Chordata; class Lepidosauria; order Squamata; family Iguanidae; genus Ctenosaura; species Ctenosaura bakeri. The sequence continues at coordinate 15,567 of CAOLHI010001318.1, forward strand.
GGTTTATGGATATTAGCCCAGGAAAGTTCTTGCTTATGAAGCTCTAGGAAAATGTTTGCCAGACTGCATGTTTATTTATGTTGTGATGTTGCTGAGAGTACCTCAGCACACTTACATCTTTGACTATATTAAAGGCTGTGATGGGATATTTAAAACACAGCATATTGTTCTTCATTTGGTAATTGGAAGTCATTAATGTGCATGTAATTTCGATAATTTAACTTCAATTGGATGACTCATTTTGTGATTAGTTTAGCTTTTCAGAAATGTATGTGATTATGACCTGAAAGGCAAATTAATAGCAGGATTATGGTCTTATAGATCATACAATTCATTACATTCACACTAATCAATATCTGGCATCAGCTACTACACCTCCAGTGTATATGTTTCATTCATTCAGATAGGCAGATCTATATTTTTGTTACTCTGCTGTTCAACATATATCACAATGTTGCAGGCTAAAGGCCTTTAAAATATAGCACATTCTACCTCTCCACTCTATAAAGTTCCGGGATTTTAGAAGCAGGACATCTTCAATAATCACAGATCATAATGCTTCTATTTTGCACCTCACTAGTACCAGCAATTTCATAGATGTTTCTAAATATATAGTTTCATGATTAGTAGAAGCTGAGGTGATATGTTGAGAAGGATGTTGAGTGGGAATGGAAGGTGGGTTGAATGTGATACACTTTGGTTAGACTCCTATAATGTGAAAATGCTCTTGAAGATGGCTCAGAAATTGCAATTCATATAGAAAGAAGCTTCCAGCATCTCAATAGAAAGACATATTGCTGGTAGTAAAAAAACTTTTGCGTGTTCCAGTGCATTTTAAGTACATTTCATGGCGCTAATGTTAACTAAAGCCATGAAAAGTGAGATGGGGAATTGGTGGCCCTCTAAGTCTATGTGTTGGACTACAGTTCTCCTCAACTCCAGGATCAGGGATTATGGGAATTCAGCAACAGGATCTGACAATCTGTACCCCTGCTGCAAGGTATGGAAAGCTCCATCCATCTGTCCATGTCTTGCAGTTGTGTACCAATGGCCCTATCTGTGTATTCATTGTTTGAGATGAGGTGCTTGCATTTCCCAGGGTTCTTCTGAGGTAAAAACTGTAATTGTAATATATATTACACACTTGTATGTGACAGAGAATAATGTATGGGTTCCATACAACTATTGCTGTGTGTCTTCAAGTCATTTCCAATTTATGGTAACCCTAAGACAAATCTATTACAGGGTTTTCTGAGACTGAGAGTATGTGATGAGCCCCAGCAAACTACTTTGGGGGTGTAGAGGTGTTACTGCAGTTCCTAAGCCACGCTTGGGGTGACATTAGATATCACTTTGATATCAACAATTTGGCTCTCTTCTACCATCCCTCTCCACTTGTTTGTGAGGCCCCCGGACAAGCACGAAACTAGGCACTAATTGCTGGGCATTCCATTACCCACCCAGGCAGGCCAGAAATAGCCAGATCGCCGCTTTAGGAGACCTCCTGGCAAGCACGCTATTATGTATGCACACTACTTACAAAGAACTCCCTGCCCTGAACAGGAGGCTTGATTATGAGAATTCTCAAATGTCAAGCACTGCGCATCTGCATACTGGCTACTCTATTGTCAATTTGGACCTAACTCAATCATGCTAAATTCTGACCTTTCAGAGGCTTTGTCTCCAGCCCAAAACTCATTGTTTTTCCCCAAGTATGGAATAGCCTGTGGCTACATTTCTCCCTATAAAAACCCTTGACTTTGTGAGCTTCATCGGATCGCTCTGGACATCCATCCCGCCTTGCTGCTGCTTTGCCTGGTGAGCCTTCCCCTCAGTCCCACGTACTGAGACTACGCACCTTCAAACTTTTACAGTGATCTACCCGAGCTTCAGGACAGGTGTAGTATCACCCAAACCAATAATTCCTCTTGAAAATTCCCTCTATCCCACTCCAACCTTTATTTTCTATAGTTATCTGTGTGTGTTGCATACACTGTTTGTCTATATTTTAATAAAGATCACAATTATTCTTAAACTCTGGTTTGCTTCTTGGCTTGGCCTGACCCCATAGACATTGGGTAAAAGATTCAGCTCTGTTGCCCTGCCTCTGTTGCTAACTTGTGCTCTTGCTAATTTCCCCACCTTTTGATATTTTGAGAGCACACTTTGGTGTCCCTCACGGGACCCCCAGTAAACAGGGTAACAGAGGGCCTTCTGAATACCTAACAAGAATTTTTGATGTGGGTGAGTCTTTTCAAAAATATGTGCCATTTGCTATGTTGTGTTGCCATTTGGTAGAAAGAGCAATAAAATGCCCAGCAGTGATAAGCTTGGACTGTCCAATATACCACAAAGCCAGGCTTGGGTTAAGTAATGTGGAGGCAGAGGAGTTTCTAGGATGGGGCAACCGGGGCATAAGCCCCAGATGCCAATGCCAGGGGGTGCAAAAAAGTGAAATCTCCCACCCTCCCACCTGGGCCTGGCCCGCCACTCCCCGGTGTCCTTCCTAGCGGGGAGATGTCAGTGTCGGCGGCAGCAGCCCACCCACCCACTGCTGCCCCCTGACCACCCCTGCCTGCCGCTGCCCCACACCTGCCTACCATGGCTCTACACCCACTGGGGTCCTTCCTGGTGAGGGGGTGGAGGTGGTGGCAGCAGCAGTCTTCCTGCCTGTCACCGCCCCCATGGTGCCATAGCCCCCCTCCACAGCCCTGCCCTTGCCTGCTGTGGCCCCTGCCCAATGCAGTCATGCCCCCCACCCACTCTGCCCCCACTGGTGTCCTTCCTGGCCTGTTGGGGGCACCCAGTGGCAGCAGGATCTAGGGGTGTAATTTCCAGACTTGGTCTAGGCGCTGGTGAGCCTAGATATGCTCCTGTGTGGAGGCTGCAAATTGTATTGAGTCCTGCAGCACTGACAGAAAATGTCATATAAACATGATGAAGATAATTATGACATTTGTTTTAGAGCCTTTGAAAAAAACAGTTATGTAGAACCTGAAATGGAATTGAGTGGAATATTATTTACGTTGTTATTTGTTGTCATCATCATCATCAACAACATCATCATCATGATCATTTCAAGGCCTCTCATAAACAGGAAGCCCAAGTTGTAACTTAGCTTAAATCAGGACAACATCAGCATGGTATGAGGGTATGGAAGGTTTAGGATCATTGCTGCTATAATCCTACCTAATGTCACTAAGATTGTCAATATATGACATATGTACTTTATTTCCCTTAAAATTGGCTGCTGTCACCTAAATTCATTAAAATCAACACATCTTGATTTCATTTTGAAGGACTAAGGGAATCACTTCTAGTTTGGTTATTATAATTAAGGCATGATGTTGGCTTACCACAGGAGAGGAATCCATATAAGAACCAAAAGAATATGTTTAGTAATATACACATGAGATTAAACTAAACATTGTGTTATTATGTGTTGTTGTATGTTATCAAGTCATTTCTGAGTTATGGTGACCTTAACATGAACCTATCATGGGTTTTCTTTTTTCTGGTGCTGAGAGTGTGTGATACTCCCAAGGTCACTCAGGGGATTTCTGCGGCTGAGCAGGGAATTGAACCCTGGTCTCCAAGGTTGTAGTCCAATATTCAAACCACTACTCTACACTGGCTTAAACATACCAAGATAATATGATGTTATAGGAAAAAATTATATCATGTCAGATTACGCCAAGCCTTATTTGTACATATAATTATTAAGAACATATGATTCAATTTTCACTGCTAATCACAGATATAAGGCAAGCGCTACTTCTGTGTCTCTCTCCGCTCCAATAAGCACTCAGTCCAGCTTCAATTGACTCCTGACAATGTGGTATCCAGCTTATTTATTCCCTGCCATCTTCTGGGCGTTTACATCTGGCCCCCTTGCTTCTTCTATGAGTGGTCATCAAAGGACCCACAGACATTCTTTTAGAAAGACCCCCATCCCTGAGCAGCAATCAACCTAGTTCCTTCAATGCTCAGTATAACTACTAGTGATATTCATTTTTCATACTTCTGTTCTCACTTAGGCTACCATATATTGTAATGTCCCCAGACTATTACTTACCAGACTATTACTTTATGTTAGTTGCTATTGCAAACTGATGGTAGATTTTTTTAAAAAAAATATGAAAAGTGGTATAGAAATACTTTGTTGGGGGAGGGGGAATCATTTTGAGTGAAGGCCTGTAGCCACTGTACAAACTTTATAACCAATCCAACTCTAAAGGCCTGCTACTTTACATTGAAATAATAATAACGCTAATAAAATCACATAGATATGCTTAAAGCCCTTTAGCCTCTTGTGCCTCTCTCCATTTTCACAGCTGCTAACTCCTTCAGAACCATTAGTATAGAGTAGGGCGATTTCTGCATTTCCGGCTGGCCCCTCCCGAAACTGCAAACCCCAGGATTCCAGAGGATGTTGAAAGTAGAATCATTGCATTATAACAGGCTAGTGCGGAAATGGCCTAGGACAGGGAGGGAGGAAGCAGGGCTGTCTTATCCATTTAGGCACTTTAGGCACAGTGTGTAGGGCCTATGAAAATGTTAGGGACTACAAAAACAGGATTTTAGGGCCTACAAAGACATCCCTAATAGAACATTTAGACCAGGCAGGAAGCTGAATACAAGAGTGCATAGGACTTATGAAAACCTTAATGCAGCCCTGGAGGGAGGGAGAATCAGGCAACTGGTGGGAGGACCTGCTTCTCTGTCCACCTGCATTATATACATGTGAGAGGCAGAGGAACTATGATGCTATTCTTCTGCTTCTCCTGCCCAGTCACATCACTCCTTCTGCCTCTTCTGTCCATAGATGTTTAACGGCAGCAGCAGTAGCTTTTCAGGGCTTGGCTGATGCTCGGGCAGGAGGGAGATATAGGCACAGTGGTTACACTCTGCACATCAGCCAATAAATGTTTTCTTCTCAGAGAGCTTTTTGTGTTCCATATATTCCTCATTCTGCAAAGAGGCATACATTTCTTTCCAATTATTTATGGATGCTCAGAGATGTGTGCAAGAATTGTGTACATTCCAGGAACTAGTGTGAGATTAGAAAGAGCTCCCCAAACTCTGTGGATGAAGTATCCATGCCTGTGCAGTTCTTTCTCTCTGCTAATCTCTGTCCACATGCCCAGGTTGTGCCTCTCTTCCCAGTTTCCATGCCTCTTTTTTTCCTATTAGTCTAAACATTATCTGACCCTTGTTACTCTAATCCATGCTTTTGATAACGTGGATGCTGCATGCTGAAGGCAGAATTAATTACACAAAAAGAGGTTGAATGCATCCAGCTTTTCTTTATATGAATTTTTCTTTCCACTTTGTTTTCCTTTGGGTTTTAGTGGAACAGAACCTTTGGTTTTAAAGCTGTAGAAACCACATAGCCCTGACTTATTCATTCAAAGACATTGGCTTTATGGGGATTACTACACAGATTTTTCTGAGCTCTGATATGGCTTAGTACTTACTACATAGAAATGAAGAAGCTGAAAAATCAGATGTTCTTAAAAATAAATACAAGATGCAGCATGGGCTTTGTGTGTGTTTGTGTGTGATGTATAAATGCTTTATAGTCATTTTTAATTAATTTAATCCTTAAAACATCCCACGAAAGAGTATTCTAAAGTCCATAATCAGAGACTCTTTATGAAGACCAACCAAGTCTACACAAATTTGCAGGTAAGCTTTGGAGATCTCCAGATCTCTTCATCAAGCAAATTGTTACAAAAAGCAGTGTGTGTGTGTGTGTGTGTTTTAAATGGAATCAAGGAAAATATGCAGATTTTAATCAGTTAGACCTCGCTAGTTGTCATGCAGGTTTCTAGATATATGTAAGATCATTGGGACAGATATGGTACCTGATTCCATCAATAAAAATAAAAATAATTAATGTTTTAGATGTGTCCCTGTGCACAGTAATTCTACTTTCTATCGTCCAGATAGAAGACTGAGGGCCTTTCTGCCCTATCCTGTTATAGGGTTATTATAACATCCTGTGGAATTCTGGGGTTTGTAGTTTACTGAGGCCAAAGAGCTCTCTGGATGAGAATTCTGAATGCCCCTCCCTAAACTGCAAACCCCAGAATTCCATAGGATGTTGAAAGTGGAATAGTAGCACTATAACAGTGTAGTGTGGAAAGACCCTGAGAGTCAGACTGTACTGTAACTTGTCCAAGTTCACAAAATGAACCCATGGTGAAATCTAGTTTTAAATCTTCAGCTGTCAGTATGGAGGCACTGGATACTAGAAGAATTTTAACTGAAATACAAGTGAATTAAGCAGTGATAATGCTCAGTCATTTTATCTGGGCAGAGTACTTTGTGTGGGTACTAAAGGAACAACAGAGGCAATTCAGTGCTCCTTTCCCTCTGAAAAATGAAGGGTTTTCATTGGCAGTGTACTAAAAGATTACTTCAATTGTCAATTGTAAGGCTTTTCCAGAAGAGAAGGAAGCAGTTAGGATCATTGTAGGGAACTGGAATTTGGGTGAGAAGATCTACAAAAGATTACAATTACAAAGATTTTAGTGGTTTGGAACATATTCTACCTCCAATTCACATCTAGTTGTTTTATGCATAAAACATCATTTTCTGCACAGAAAATATTTCTGTGCTGCTTTGTCTTCTGTACAAAGTTTGTGCAGAATAAGTTCCAAATGTGTGAAAACTTTCACACAGTAAGAAGAAATTTGTTAAAATATTCATTGCTTCCTTTAAGAGGAAAAGTAGTGAAGAATGATATCTGCATAGATGAGTTATATTTTCACTTAGGTTCTGTCTGAATGGAGAGAAGAGAGAATGATCTTAGGATACAGAGTGGCCATCAGCAAGGAGTTCATAAGGACAGTTATGTAAATAAATAACTGAAGGGGAAGGAAATGCTAGGGGCAAGGAGAAAGCAACCTTTGGTTGTTAGGCTTGTGGTAGACCTAGGTGATGATAACCTTTCAGAAGAAGTGGTGGTCTTAGGAAGAAATGGTGTTGCCTGGAACACCTGAAAGAAGGATAATTGTCTCAATTTGGTGAAGGAGGAAGGAAAGGTACATAAATGGAGTTTTAGGTACATTTCTTTATCCAATGACTTCTTCCCTTAAAGCTGTAGGAAGCTTGTCATCATATGTGCTTATGAAGCTTTGATTTACTTGGTACTGGGTGGGCATATGGCATTGACACTTTCTGGTGGTTCATTCAGGCTGAGTGTAGGTTGGTTCACTCCCTTGTCCATGTCAGTACAGAGTGGGAAATGAGTACCCTTAGTATACAGTTTCCTCTTTATGGCTTATACCAATTTATTTTATCAGTCTTATTCTTCTTGGAGTCCAGGTACTGGAAAAGCATCTTCCTTCTTGGGGTATAAGTACTGGAATGGAGTGGCTTCCTGGGAGATGAAATAAAAAAATTGACAACAGCATTAAACAATGTTTTGCATATGATATTTAGAAGTTCAAATCATGGTTTAGTTTCTAAATTAAAAATGTAAGACCTTCTCTGCATGATGACTGTGTCCTGGCATGGGGACACAAGAAGAATGAGACCACAACAATGTGTCTACATGACATGTCTCGGTCCCACCCTTCTTCCATCTCCAGTCGGCACAATCATGGGATAAATAATTGACAGAGTTTCTCTGTCAATGACTCCTGGTTGCACAATGCCCCCGTCCTTTCCAGCCACATGGAAGGGCAGGAAGCGTGATAGAGGCACTTACTTCCCCAGCATAGCATGGGAATGAACCTGGCTGCACTATGGAAGGCAGGCATGTGTTGCTAGCACTCCCTTCCACAGGTATCCGGTCAGGTGCAGAGGACAGCATTCCCATCACACTTCCTTGCTGCCAAAGGTGCTGCCAGGATTGCGACTGGAGGACAACATGATCAGGTAATGAACAGATATGGTCTAAGTTTCCTGAATCAACTGTTTGTTTTGCAGATTAGTATTTGAAATATTCCAAGTATGGCTGTGGGTGGGTCTGTTGTCAATGAGGTCACAGTATAATTAAATGCCAAAAAAATACAGACTGTGACAATTATTGACATTGGCCATCACAAATCTGTTGATTATAGCACAGACATCCTGGGACTAGTAAAGCCACTTAGCACATGCAGTACAATAAGAAACCATTATCTTCCTTAGCCAACCCTCTGGGGATATGCTGGAACTTCCTAATGAACTGTAACTCAGCATTCTTTCATTTTAATTGTCCTCTTTTCAGAATTTCCTGGCGGGCTTAAGTGGGTTTTGAATATTAACATTTCTAATTTGTGTGTGTGTGTCCTTTTGTTGTTGTTATTTAGCAGTGCTCAGTATTGTACGGAACAGTGGATAGGCACGAACCACTACACCAGAGGACTAGCTGCTCAATGAGAAACAAGAACTTGTTGTTCCCAACTGCACATATCCAGTTCCATATACACTAATTGGGTTGCTGCAGTTTTCTCACTACTACAAGGAAACTTTGCATACCAGCTGCTTTGGATTCCCATTTAGCTACTTTTTTAAAAACTTGGATTAGCAGAAAGGACTTCCGATATTATTATCGTGGAGAATTAAGCCTGATAAGTACAGGGGAAAGAGCATTGATACCAAAAGTAGAGTTACATTATTGTTATACTTTTATATATATATTTTATTTTTAACAACTGTTACAACTTTTACAATAGTATTACAACAATGTTAACATATACCCGAATATATTTAATATAGTCTTGTTATACTATGGAAAGGAGTGAGAGTTGCAGAGGTAAATCCACCTGCATATACAGGTTACACAGGTTCAAAACTAAAACCATCCTCATCACTTTGCAATCCATTCTTACATCACTGGACTTTTATTCTTTGAAGTTTGCTTTAACCTCGGAGTTGCCATCCTGCTCTAAAACTGATCAGACAGCTTCCAACACCTGCCTTCCCTTTGACCTGACTTGTAAAGTTAAACTCAAAGAGCTGTGTTACAGGGAGGAGGTGTTATATTATCCCTCTGTCTCTGAAGTTGCAAGGATGTGGATTTCACTAATCCTTACTTCAGACATCAAAGGTCAAGGGTATTCTTGACTCCCCTTGGTACTAATTTAATTTTGCAAGGTTTCAGTCTGAAATACTTCTACTCATGAGCAAGTCCCACTGAGGTTAATTCAAGTGATTATGAATAAAGTTAGCTTAATTAGAAACAAAATGCATTTATTGTTACCTTTTTTTTTGTTTTGTATTTTTTTCTTCAGCCTTAAACCATTTGGGAAGGATGGTCTGTGGGGAGGTTTGTTGGTCCTATTTAGATTTGAGGGATCCAGTGGGGTAGAAACAGATGGCTTTCTCTGGTTTGAATTTACGTAGCCACTCTTCAATGTGCCTTCTCTTGGTATACTGTGAGTATTCCCTGCAGTCTCCTTAAAACTTGTTTGTGGTAACAACCAAAAGTTTGTTCTCAGTAACCACCAATCTCTAGAGGATTTAGGCAATCTGAAGAACTATAATAAAAGAATGGCTCTTACATGTTTGTGTGCCTTTACTCAATTTGTCCTTTTTATATCTCTCTCTTTTTCTATGACATGCTTTGCTTTCCCAAAGGAACATCTCTCTTAGGGCCTCATGTAGCATTTTCTTTCCATTATTGTTTCATGCAACAAGACATGTAGATGAATACACATGGAAACATATGCTTGGATAAAAACAAACAAACAAGCAAACAAAAAAGGCAAGACAAACCTGTGTGCAGGAGCCAGTGAGAACCTAGAATACTTTCTGCAGATGTTTCTGACAAACTCTGGGGAAGAATATTTCATTTTGGGCACAAACATTGCCTACATCGCCTGACCAGTTGAATTAAGGAGGGAAAACATTCAGCTGCAATTGTACGTACTCTTCTTTGACCCAATTATTCTTTTAATTATTTATTATTGTGTTGCTGCATTTTTGGATATTATACTTCCTTCTAATGTTTGTATCCTCACCAGTTATTATTTTCTAAAAATTATTAGTATTATTTTTAAAAATGTGATATGTTATGATACTACTTTATGTATTGAAAGGGGGTCTCTGGGAGGTCGCTACAAGAAGATGGAGCTTGGGAAAGACAGAAGGAGACACCAAAATGGACCTGTCTTTATGTGAAAGCTTAAGAACTCTGATATAAAACAAATGTTAACAGTATATACAAGTCGGGGTAAATAAATCCAACAGTTTTAAATCAAAGACTCTAGAATTTCTGTCTGACAAAACATCAGAGAAATGTTACCAAGCAAGTGGAAGCAGAGGCAGTAGACATTTCAGGTTACACATATATATATATACTTTAGACACATAAATAATGTACATTTCAGAAAACTGTTTCTTCTTGATATTTCTTACATGAAAGGAGTGGTGTTTGATGTCTTATTAGTTAACTTAATTGGGTTGGATATTACTGAGGAGGAAGGAGAGGAATATATAGCAGAGAAATCGGAGATAGATGGGGCACAGGTATTTGGGAAAAATTGTTGTCTCTATAGGGAGAAGTCCCCAAAGACACATGGCATGATCCAGCCCAAACTAAACATGTTTAAGTGCGGGGATTGATTTCAACAAAAAAGTGAAACATAGGTATCAAATTCCATTGGAATATATTTTTAAATATCTCATTTATATAGCGCTTGATTTATATTGAAATGTTTTAAGTATTTCACATTAAAATACACATTCTAATACAATAGAGAAAAATCAAGGAGGTTTAAATGGATCAGTTACGTAAGCCTATATGCTTGCTAACTATGACTGGATTATGTCCAAACCCACATTTTAAGGAATTATCCTACATTATTGATGCTATATTTTCAAAAGGAAATAAATAAGACAATATTATAAAAATGTAACACTTGTCTTTACTCTCTCACTTTTTTTTAAAAAAAAAAATCAGGATTGTCCCTCTTTTCTGCCTCTACCTCAATCTTCTAGCAGTAGATTAGAAAGTGGACAGGTTGCTCATGCATGAGGTATGGGGAGAGAGGCAGTGTTATAGATGGAGAGGAGGAAGTGTTGTGGTGAAGACAATACCGGGGCTGATGGGCACCTGCTCAACTATGTTGCTTGAAGTCACTGGGCTTGTTGAACTTCCTACTTAAGAATCAGAGCTTAGACAAGTGCTGATTATGACCTACAAAGCCCTTTATGGCTTGGGTCCGGACTGTCTAGAAGAATTTAGGCAAGATCCTGCATTGTCATCGTAACTACCATCATAACTACAATTACAGGGCACCCTCATCATAGGTACGACTGACAAAACCTCCCCTCACAACTTATCTCTACAACTGGGCTGTTCTGTGACCAAAGAATTTCTGAAGTGCTAGAGACTGGGAAATGGCATCTGCAGTGCTCTGTTGTGGGGTGTCTTGAGAACAGGCAGATAGAGACACTTCTTAGGGTACTACCACAACTGCTTGTCTCAAGGCATCCCATGACTGGGTTCGAGTTGTGAATGACATTTCCCAGAGCTCTGATCTCCAACACCTCAGAAATGTAGGCCTGGCTGTGAAGGTAGGTTTTTCGGTCACCCAGCATTCAAGACAATGTAAATTCAATTTACAATATCATATCTGGTGAACAGGATGCTAACCTCTATCTCAATATACTGGCCTGCTCAAGACTTATGATCTTAAGGAGAGGGCTCTCCCTCTGTCCTACCATCCATCACATGTATAGTTGTTGAGGACACAGCAGAGGACCTTCTAAGTGGATGATCCCATGCTGTGGGATTCAGAGGGAAGTTACTGAGAAACTTTACATTTCCACCTCTGAGTCTGCAGAGGCTTTTCCTTCCCCCTCCCTGTGGCAGTGATGTATTTAAGTCTTTTACTCCAAGTCTCAAGTCTAGGACCCAACTTTATACCCCAACCTATATTCCAGAATTTCTGGACAGAGTCACATAAAGTCAGTTTTAACAATTTAAGCACAGTTGGCACTCCACTTTTGCAATTTTGCCATTTGCAGCTTTGGAAGTGGGGAATAGGATCCTTCTTACTTTCTATTTCTGAAGCTGGAGGATTTTTCAGATCCTTTTTGCTCCCCTTACTGAAGCTTCAAAAGGATTCTTCTTTCTCAAGCCTGTCGCCTAACACATTTGCTGTTCCCTTTAAGAAATGCACTCACACTTTGGGCTTGAGACAGATTGTCATATGACCGGTAGGCAAAAAGAGATGGAAGCGTTGTTCAAAGTTATAAGAATTCTGGATGAATATGTTATGTTACTGAACTAAGGGCAGTAAGTCAGTCACTAAAAATATACAAGTCCCAAGTTGAGTCGAGCCAGTGCGTCATTTATTGCCAAGTTGAGTCCGAGTGGAGTCACTGAAGTGGCTTAAGTCCAACTTGAGTCTGAGTCAGTCGACTCGAGTCTACATCACTGCCTTGTGAGGAGATGAGGATCCCATGTGTATGTGCACACAGACACCATGTTACCCTGATTTCTGGGGTCCCTTGGGGGACACCTCAATGTGTTCCACATGATCGGGAATGGAAACTACCCAGAGCACAAGCAATAGCAATGTGAGAGGCAGGGTAACCTAGCGGGGTCTTTTTACCCAATGTTTACAGGGTGGGGCCAAGCCAAAAACCACACCAAATTGCCAAATAATGGATTTTATTGAATGCAAATCTCATGCACCAATGCAATCACTCACACACTCACCCAAGAGCTATTAAGAAAAAAAGAGAGGAAATTGGACAGGAGAGTTTTGAGGGGGGTGTTGTTGGGGTAATACTGCACCTTGACCTGAAGTCCTGGGTCCGAGAAGGCAGCAAAGAAGTGGGGCCCAGCACAGAGAGGGCTGAGGGGATCACTCAATGGATGGAGCAATGGTCTGCTGGGATGACTGGGAGTGATCCAAAGAACTGCTCAAAAACTGGGACTATTTGTAGGAGAAAAAGAATCTGGAGGACTAATCCTTTCCTGGGGAGAACAATGGGCGTTGGAGCGATAACGAAGCTCCACCATGGTAATTTCCTTTGTGTGATGAGATTGCAAGGTGTTGCCAAAGTCTCAGGATCTTCGGCTATGCTAGTTTGTGATGTGACTTCATGTAAATGGTCCTCGCTTGATGGAATATTTGCTCAACTTGGGGCAGACACGCCAATCCCCTCAAGTCGGCTTCCTGGGGCTGTGGACCCTTTGTTTATTGTGGGTTTACACATCTTGAGGTCTCTTAGTGCTACGTGACTGGGGATTTTACTGGTCTGACCTCTTTTTCAGTCTTTTGACCATTGCTGACTACGTGCCCCTTCAGGGGACCTCTCTGGCATACAGAGCCATATTTTAATATTAAAAGTTGTAGGCCCCGGGATAAGGCTTTTCTCTCGCAGTAACAACCAAGTAAAAAGGAAAGCATTTATTCTAAGTAAACAATCTACATTAGGAAGAGGATATCTTACACACAAAGGCACCTTCCTTCAGGCATTATGTAGGAATAATTGTAAAAGTATGAACAAAGCTTAAGTATATTCAGCCAAGATTAAAAGGAACATAAACTCTAACATGACTAGCTAAAATTTCCTATTCTACTAATGATTCAGATGGAGTTCTGGGGCTTGGATGGTCATGGTAAGTTAGGGGTCTCGACCAGCTTGTGACCAAGCTCCCCAGGTCTCTTTGTTTATTTCTGAGAGCCAAGGTGGTGTAGTGGTTTGAACACTGGACTATGACTCTGGAGACCAGGGTTCGATTCTGCGTTTGGCCATGGATACCCCTGAGTGACCTTGAGGCGCTTTGCACACAAAGCACAAGAAGTGGTTCGAGCCATTTTATCCCGTATTTAAATAATACAGTTTTCCTTCATTATTTTCCACACAGACCCTGTTTTAAAGCATTTTCCTGCAAAGGAGTGTGAGTTCATGCATCCACACTATCTTGTCATCAGACAGTCCCCTGACTCCCCTCACCCTGTCCTGGTGGCCATGATTGGCTGTTGTTTTTTTTTTAGGTGGTTCCATTTGTGCTTACCAATGTAGATATGTACTATGTACCACGTACCTACTTCCAGCCTTCCAGCCTGCCCTCTGCTGCCCACCAATGTGCATTGGTGTGGATGTACGTTCCACATCATTGTAAAAAGCTGAATTTACTTCAATGTTGGAATGTGAATTGGATTTCTTCTGGTTTTCAAATACAACGCTTTCCCATGGATTCCTTGCAGAACAACAGAAAATAATGCAAGGCTCATTCGCTCCCACGTGCAGAACAATACGGCACTACAATGCAGTAACCCACAGTAATGACCCTGTGTAGAAAGGGCCTGAGTGTGTGTGTCTCACACACAGTCCCTGAAAACCCTGTGATAGGTTCACTTTAGGGTTGCCATAAAGTCAGGTACACAACAACAACAGCAATAATAACCATAGCTATGTGTGCTTGTGTACAACAGGCAAGGTAAGCAGCTAAAGGTAAGAATTGCTCACTGAACATATGTGAACTGTAAAACAGAGAGAAAAGAGAAGAGCAGATAAGTCTGTCTCACCAAATATTCCCCATATCTATATATCTATATTTTTTTTAAAAAAACAAACTTTAGATGCATAGGTTTGGCTGACAAAATGGAAACTGTAAGGAAAATGGAGCCTAGTGAAAGAAAATAATATCATCCCCTTATGCATTTTGAAGAAATTCTTGTGGGTGGTCTCTGGAAGGTTGAAATGTTTTTGTTGACTTATGCCAGGTTTATCTGCCCTGATTGGTTCAGTTCACATGTGCATATTGTTTTCGAATAAAAAGTCTGCTGAAACATAGTCAAGTGTTTTTGTGGTACAAGAATCTATCCTTGGTCATTCCATGCTATTTCTGCCTTTAGTACCAAAATTTCTATTTAAGAAGTCATCACAAGAACACCTTTACTTCATTAACTGAGCTATACTTGTAAATTTTAATATTAAAATAGATAAATAAATAACCTCTCCTTGCAGCCGTCTGCACTGCCCCCCAAAACCAGCTTGAGTATAGGAGGGGATCTTAGATCCACCAAAGACAATTGTGGGATGCACTGGGTCATAGAGACTCCCCTAGTTGTTCTGGTTTCCATCTTTCTAGAAACGGAAGCCCTACACTATATGCTAACCATGGACATTATCATTATTTTAGCTAAAGGAGATATATTCCAATTGTAATTTGTAGACAAATTGTACATTATGCATATTTTCTTTCTTTACTTATTTGTTCTTATATTTTTATATAGTGTGGCAGCTGAGGCTGCAGTCTGAAGCAGAAGATGAGAGGTGGGAAAGAAAGGAGGCTGACTGTTTCTCCTCGTGCTGATTTCCCAGCGAAAGATATTCCTTTTGACTGGTTTTTTTTTTTAACCCTCACTGGAGAAGGGCAATTTTTGATGGAAAAACAGCATAAGAAAGAGGCAAAGCTGAACATGCACTGGACTTCTTCAGTCTTCCTGAGGGAGAGGAATTAGCACAGAAATCTACATAATGCATTTTCTTCTGTCAAATAATTTCACATTTTACTTAAGCCTTTTCTTAATTGTATGTTTTAAGAAGAATGTGGCATTCAAAACTCTGTCCTAGTTCTGAGACTCTTCCCTACACTTTTTGCACTTGGTTCCCAGATGGTGTCAGGAATGAATGTATAGTTTGCAGCTTCATAAATTAGTTACATTGAACAATTTCCACCCCTGCAACTTGCGCTGTGAGGAATGCAGTGACAGATAGATTCTGTGCTCTGTTTGCCTATGAGATGATTTCCTTGAAGTCTCATAATGAGTTGTTTTTGGCAGGATTAATGAGTATTATAATGGTAAATGGATGTTTGCAGCTCAGTTGTGTTCCATCACATAGTAACATGAGGTTTCTGGTCCCTTGGAGGCCATAATTGGTGGCATTAATGCAGTTTTTAATTACACTTCTTGAAAAAATGAATTGGAACCAAAACAAAAGCTAAGTGATCATCTCTCTGTAGTGCCATGTGGTGTAAACAGAGTTGCCGTCACTGTCCTCAGTGTCTGTCTTTTGAATTAGGCTAACCAGAGAAGAAATTAAATCTTTTTATAAGTAACTTGATTTAGGATTTTAAAACCATTTTAGGATCATTTTCAACAATGATTATTTTCTTTGTTAGTCACTGAGGAATATTCCTACAGTGAGAAGGCACAATAAAAGAGACAACTATGTTTTGAGCTGTCTTGTGAATACTGTTAGAAGTTGTATACTTGTGGGAAGAAAGTAGTATAGTTGTGGTAGGATACTTTCAATAGTTGTTCATCATATATCCTCTTGTGATACCTTCTCTCTCCCTCTCTCCTTTTTAAAGGTGATGATGTCTGTACATATACATCATACTTTACAATAAATGTAGCCATCTTGGTGAAGTTTGATTTTTAATGTATGTGGTAAGACCAGGAAGCCTTTGAAACTAAACAATTACAACACTGTTCTTCCACTTTAATTGCCATGGCATCATCCACCGGAATCCTAGGGTCTGTGCTTGGCTTGAGGCATCAGAGGAGCTCTCTGGCTGAAAATTCTAAACAACTGCAAGTCCCAGGTTTCCATAGGATGAGACCTTGGCAGTTAAAGTGAAATATACCAATCGTGAAGTGTGAAAGCATCATGGGATGTATGTGAGGGTGGAGAGATTGTCTGTCCTTCCTTCCTTCCTTCCTTCCTTCCTTCCTTCCTTCCTTCCTTCCTTCCTTCCTTCTACTCTCAGGGCAGGGAACAGAAATAAATAAATGAAAAAAAATCATATAATATTTTGAAACACTTTTAAAGGGTTAAGAATTTAAAATCATGTGCTTGAAGACTGAACTTCACAACCTATTCAGGCCATAAATCTTAGGCTCTGAAACCTTTAACAAAGTTGGGGTGTCCCAACACAGAAGGCTCTCTCTACTGTCAACACACAGTGTGTTGCTCTCAATGGGCCTCTCTAATATACCTCTACACTTGGACAACTGTATTTTTTTTTTTGAAAGGTGCTTATTCAAATATTGAGTCCTAAGCTGTGTAGATTTTGAATGGCATCACCAGTAGCTTGAAGTCAAACTGGTAGTGCTTTGGCACCCAAAGCAATTACTTTAAAACCAGTGTCATATTGTTCATTTTAGGTGTTCCTGCCAGCAGTTTGGCTGTTGCATATTGTGAAGCCTTCAAGAGCATCATGTCATAAAAGCTCACTGCAGTAGTCTAACTGGGAAGGTATCAGTGTTTGAACTATTCTGACCAGGTTATTCCTGTACAGGAAAGGCTTAACCCAGTGCACTTGCCAAAGCTGCTCCAGAGACGTAGCCCACTTGGGCCTCCAATGACAAAGGTGGATCCAGAAAAATTTCCAAGCTGTAGGCTTTAAATAATATTGGGGTCTGGGCAGAAACCACTAGAACATCATAGACCACTTGCTAGGATCATCAGGTCAGGACATGAATGATTCCAAGTTTTTGGACCTGGGAATCATTCATGTCCTGACCTGATGATCCTAGTAAGTGGTCTATGATGTTCCAGTGGTTTCTGCCCAGACCCCAATATTATTTAAAGCCTACATGAAATCACTGGAAAAGGTAATCCGTAGCTTTGGGGTGAAATGCCATCAATATGCTATTGACACTAAGCTCAATAGCTATTTGTTACCTGACTCAAGGAAGAAGTCAACAACTTTGAATGTTACCTAAGATCAATAATGGGCTTGATGATAGCAAACAAGCTGACAAGATCCAGACAAGCTAGAAATGGGATTTTTCAGTAACAGGCCTACTCAGATGATCAGCTGGCACTCAGTTCCTCCAATATAACCTTCCCATTCTCCTTCCAAATGGTTTACATTTTGTTTCTTAGTAGGTTACTCTGTGTGTCACTAGGCATTTTGCAACTATTGGCTAAAATCCTGCATCAGAAAGTGCATGTCTGGCATGTAGCTATGTCTCTTATCTATGTCTGCAAGTATTATTCTGCCTCTTAAATAAACCTTTTAAGTGATATAGTCCTTCCAACACAGCCATTTATGTGTTTGAAAGTAGGAGGATAAGTGGAGATGCAACCAACCATCTTTCTGTAGCTGGACATGGTGCAAAAATGCAACCAATGAACTTACAGTGATCCTTGGGAGGTCTTTTCAGATGATGTCTTTGCAGAACATTCAGTTACAGGAAAATAGCTGGATGTGTCTCCACCAATCCTCCCTTTCTCCAACAACAGAGAAGTGGCAGCACTGGGGAGGGAATTGAGTTTGGGGAGTGGCCGTTGCATAGGCAGTAAAGAATGCCAGCCTGCAAAAAGTGGGTTACAATACCATAATTTGGTCTTAAGCTATTAGAACTCACTAACAGGTGCTATTACAGTACTACATTGAGCTGACTGATGGGATTCAAGCACTAAAGGAGGCTTTTAACGGATTTCTTTTCTAGAAATAGTAAAAGGTGGTTTTGCAATGCTTCGGGATGGGATAGCACCTGGATAGTGATGATGTGCAGTAGCATGGGTCCTGGATCAGAAACAACGTGCTGCTCTTGTGCTATAGCGGCATTCTGTGGAAATGGCCTTAGAGTTGCTTCTTTTTCACCTAACTTGCATCTTATTTGTTTTCTAACTGCCCAGTTCTGTCCAAATTCAGGCTGTTTACTATTTTATCAGTCTCTCTTGATAACCTAGTACAAAATGATAAGTCTCAGTTTAGGTTGTACTTGTTAGCTGTTACAGCTGTACTACACACTTAGAGCAGTTTGATACTGGCTTTACTGTCATGACTCCCTCCTGTATAGTTCTGGGGAATTCTTCATGAAAGAGGTCCAGGGCCTGCTTACAGAGAATTTGTAAGTACCACAAACTACAAATTCCAGGATTCCATGCCCAAAGGTTATATTGATAACCACTATTCTTGAGTGAGTTACGAGTTATGAGAATTAAGAAGATACTTTAATGAAAAGAGTACGGACAGACTGCTCTATAAACAATAAAATGTTATAGATTGTGAGATCTTTAAATAGTTCAGCTATTTAATTTCTAATCAAATTTCTCCTGAAGAATTAAGTTCAAGGAAAGGACTAGGAGGAGAAATAATTGAATATATTCTTTTAAGAGATGCTATTACACAATAATTTCCATAGCACCTATCACTGGTATATCTGTATGCATTGTTTAAAAGCAATTGTAATTCTGCTAAGACTGCAGATAACAGTCAGTGTTAAGTATATGAAGATTGGTTAATTAAGAACTTACTGAGCACTTAACGAATAGTTTATCTACTTTCTGATAGGGTGGATTTACATTTGCTCCCAGCCCTGCTGTGGGACAATATAGTAGATAAAATGTTACTTTAATATGATATATATGGCTAGGATTAACTTCTTATCCCTACACCTTGTTTTCAATTCACCCATGGTGAACATTGCAAACCCATTACGTACAAAGTAATACATAATTTAACAGGTTAACATTTAGCCTACAAACCTAAGAGTTGGTTCATCTGTTCAAAACAGCAACTTGTACTCTCCTCCTCTTTTCAGTAAATATTATGGGATAGTTTTTAAGAGATTCCCTTGAATGCTATGTTATTGAAAATCAACAAGAAAATAGAATGATATGTATGTTTGGTTGAGAAGGCAAGATTTCTTCAGTGGCTTCTAACCTCAGGACTAAAGTACAGTGGGCCTTCGGTATCTGCTAAGGTTTGGTTCCAGGGCCCTTCATGGATACCAGAATTCGTGATGTCTAACTCCCATTATGTACAATGGCGTAGTAAAATGGTGTCCCTTATATAAAATGGCAAAATCAAAGTTTGCTTTTTGTAATGTTTTTATTTATTTATTTATTTATTTAGGAAAAATTTCAAGCTGTGGTTGGTTGATTCCATGGATACAGAATCTGTGGATATGGAGGTCTGATTGTAATTCTATTCAACAATAGTGCACAAAAATGCACAAAAATGCAACAATAGAGCTTTGTGAGAGATATTATGGTGTTCACACTTCATAGTTAGGGACATTTGGTTTCCACTGAAGGGGCATCAGAAAACTTTTCCTTTTCTCAAGGTCTTCTCTACTGAACAGGCTGTCTAGTCATGGTTTAAAGATACAGAACCCAAAGAAGGCTACTTGTCAGTCCCAAACACCTAGAGAGAAACAGTAGTGGGAAGACAGAGATCATATGTCCTGAACAGCAAGGACACATGTCCTATCTTCACTGTCTTCCTATTATAGTGAGGTGCATTTTGTCTGCATTAAAACAGTAGAAATTATTTCTAAACTATCTTCTGTACGTATAAATTAGCAAATGCATTTTTCTTGCAAACCAATATTCTTCTTTCTTTCTTTTTTTTCTAGTGAAGCATTCTCCTGGGGGGATGATATTTAGGCAGCCTATGAGAAAAAGTATATCTCAGGGTGTTAGCCCCTTTAAGGAAAACCAGGAAGACTGGATCTGTTAGGAAACAGCCTCCCTCAGCAAAGTTTAGCAGAAGTAACATGCTTCAATCTTTTGTACCTCCCTGGTGGTGACTGATTATAGAAAAAAAAAAAAAAAAAGGGGGCAGCATCAAGTTGCAAACCGAATAACTGTGCTAATTGCTTTTAGAATGCACATACACTTAAAAGTATTGAGATCCTAGCTGACTAATGAACAGGTTAAGTATAAAGAAGAGCTCCAATGAGTTTTCAACTTATCATCTTTTGGATGGGAGACTGCCAAAGAAAACCAGGTACAGTAGGCTATATCTCACAGGAAGGAACTGGTAAAACTACTTCTGAATATTCCCTGCAGAAGAAAACACTATGAAATTCATGAGGTTACTGTTAAGTCAACAGGCAGCTTGAAGGTGCACAAACACATGCTTGTTGATTAAGAACAAAAAACAAAAAACAAAAAAAGAGCGAGAGAGAGAGAGAGCAAAGAGGAAGTAGATAGAGAAGATGGAGTTTTTCTATAACCACTGACCCTCAAAGTTTCTTGGGTCACATGGTCTGGTTGCTTAGCTACACAAAGTATTTGTGAACATGCACTGCAATAGATAGAAGAGCAAATTGAGAAACCTGGGCCCTTTCTACACGAGGCTGGTGAATCAGTTTGTGCTGTTTCTTACCAGATTTTCTGGGCTCGAAACAAGGCGGACTTTCCTTCATTTCCTTCTGCACAGATACTGTGTATGTTCCATTCTGATTCAGAGGAGTGTGAGTTCGTGATTCCACACTGCCTCCACTGTGGCCACTCTCGCTACTCCCCTCACCCCGCCCCGTTGGCTGTGATTGGCCCCTTTTTTTTTTTGCATGGTTTAGTAGGTCATTGTGTACATGTGTATGTGCGTAAGTCCATACTACCCCTGCCCCCCCATGAGCCCTCCCCTGAACACCAATTCGCATTGGTGCGAATGTACGTGACCGCACCACTGTGAAAGTATGAATTGGATTGATCTGGAAAATTGTAAAACCAATTTCTTCCAGTTTTCAAATAGCATGCTTTACCACCATATGGGGGTGCATTTAGTCGGAATTATGTGTGGAACGAAGGTAAATAAACCGAACCTAGTCTGCTCCAAGGTGCAGAAGACCTCCGTGGCAAGATGCATTGGCCCGCCTTAATAACCGCATGCAGAAAGGGCCCTGAACTAAAGAACTCAGAATGAGTATAGCATGCAAGTGACTCTATATCTAAAATCTCCAATTGCTGTAATGAAAGGGTAGGAGAGACAGAATGCTTCTCTAACAGATACGCAAATTCATGTTTGATAGTACTATCAAAAATGTAAATTTATGCTATTTTAGGTATGTAATGTAAGAAGACATCCTTAAATATAAGCTGAACACTGAGGCTACAAAAGAAATATCAGATATTTACATTTGAATGGCTTAGATCCAAAAAGACACACACAGTGGGGGCAATATGAAATGGGAGGCCATGGGAAAGGACCTACTCAGCTGAGGTACCCCAACTGAAGGTCTTAATAGTGTCAACATTGGTTTATTTCTGCTACCAAGGTAAAACATGGCTTTTCATTAAAAGCCTTTAATTTGTTTCAAAGCACATTTGTACATGGTTTTAAACTGGGATCTTGTAGCACCCATGAGACTAATTTTGTGATGTAAGCTTTCAGAGGCCATTTCCTCACTAGACTGTATAATGCTATTATTCCACTTTCAACATCCTATGGAATCCTGGGGTTGGCCCCTCCCTAAACTGCAAACCCCAGGATTCCATAGGATGTTAAAGTGGAATAATAGCACTATAACAGTCCAGTGCAGAAATGGCCATAGGCTCAGTCTATTTCATCAAAGGTGCTACAAGTTCCTTTTGTAAACTGATACAGAGTGAGGCACTAGAATTCTCTGGCTGATAATTCCTGAAATGCAAATGCCAGGATGCCATAGGATAGACCATGACAGTTGAAATAGAATCATTGTGCTATAATTGTGTACTCTGAAAGGGCCCTGTGAAATCAGTGGGACTAATCCAGCTCTGACTATGGTAATTTCTGCACTAAGCTGTTATAGTGCTATTATTCCACTTTCTACATCCTATGGAATCCTGGGGTTTGCAGTTTAGGGAGGGGCCTTTGAGGCCCGTCCCTAAACTGCAAACCCCAGGATTCCATAGGATGTTGAAGGTGGAATAATAGAGTTATGACAGCCTAGTGCGGAAATCGTTTATGCCTGGATCAGACTGATGATGATGATGATGGGGATGATGATATCATAATAGAGAAACATGGCCTTTTGTTTATGCAAGTAAAAATTATATCTATGGATTACTTATAATTAAGTGGACTGCTGTAAACACAAGCATCTTTATTCTTCATGAAATTTTAATGGCAATTGATTGAAGAGATCAAAAGATGCAAGAAGAGCAGCCATAATATCTTTTTTTGCCATTAAAAACCATAATGTTATATTCTGTTTTATATTATGCTCTGTTTAGTGAAGGTGTGCTACTCATTCTTGGACCTAAGCTTTTACCTGTCACTAGGATTTCCAAAGGCTGACCTGAAGACACTACAGCAGAGCACCGTGTCAATGTGCTGTAGCAATGGAAGAATACTCCTGGCTGAACATCTCCATGCCACAATGTAATTAAAGATACAGGTTCCCACTTTTGGGTCAGCAGTTGACAGATATATCAGCACTCAAATAGCAAACCCAGTTTGACAGTTACTAGGGACAGGCTAGAAACCACTGTTTCTTTTTGACAGTACCAGGTGCTTTCATATTTCAAGTGAAACATCAAAATTACACCCTTATGCCAATCATCCCCCCACCATATTCCTTGCACAGAGAGATGGAGGTTGGAAGATGGAAAACAATGTCCACTTTGGCATCTGCTACTCAAAGCAACAACTTTGCTTTGTTATCCTGTTAAGACTAACTCTGTTGGCTGATACTGCTTATAATGCTTATTTTTCACATCTCTGAAATAAATTCTTATCCGTTGCTCTTAATTGTGAATTGCATTTTCTTCCACAGTTCCTTGGGAAAAGTCTGTCATGTTAAACAGGTTTCTAATTCATCCTCTTCATTATTCGATCTGCAGTGAGTATTTGAGTTTCTAATGATACAATACATAGCCTTCAATTTTTTTTTTTAAAAAAAGCTGCATTAATTAAAAATGCCATAACTATATATGGATTAACAGCAACAAGAACAAGAAAAGATGGATTTGCAATTGTGTAACACACAGGAATAACAACAACAACAAGAAGAAGGTTCTGTGGAAAATGACCACACAAGCCCTTTCTGCACTACACTGTTATAGTGCTTTAATTCCACCTTCTACATCCTATGGAATCCTGGGGTTTGCAGTTTAGGGAGGGGCATTTAGAATTCTCAGCCAGAGGGTTCTTTAGCCTCAGTAAACTACAAACCCCAGAATTCCACAGGATGTTGAAAGTGGAATAATAGCACTATCACAGAGTAACGCGGAAAGGCCCATAGTCCAAGAAGGTTTTACACTGCTGTAAGAAATCAGTCTGAAC
This sequence comes from Ctenosaura bakeri, assembly GCA_948474755.1. NCBI lineage: Eukaryota > Metazoa > Chordata > Lepidosauria > Squamata > Iguanidae > Ctenosaura > Ctenosaura bakeri. Next base: position 39,484 of record CAOLHI010001318.1, read on the forward strand.
TTTTCAATAAGCAAGATCTAGATACCAAAGTCCTAATTCATTTAGAAACAAGATTTATTTTGAATGTTTTAAAAATGTTGTTTCTCTTTTTGAGTCACTCATGACTGCTTGTAGGCCCTCATAGGTAAGCAGAAGGCTACTCAGGGGAAACAAGCTGATGCATAATAAAATTACCTCAGGAGGTCTTTACTTGCTACTCACACATGCGCGCACACACACACAGAACGAGAAAGAGAGAGAGAGAGAGAGAGAGAGAGTATTCTAATGTTGGATAAGTCAGCGAAGGGCAAGAACAAAATACATGCTTTTTTGAATAGAAGATAGACTTATTCTAAAGGACAGCATGTTAATTAACGGCAGGGAGAAATACATAAGCAAAAGCATTTGTGAAATGGGGGTGAGGAAAGAGTGTTGAAATGGGAATATGCAAACGCTTTATTTTCGTTAAGCATAGTGTGGCATTAGGAGTTTTACCAAAAGCCTGTTTTAATTACCAGTATTCAAGTGTGTCTCTTCTTATATAGCTTTGGCTCCCCAATAGAATTAAACCTTCTGCATAGACACTTCTCCCCCCATTCTCCTTTCCTTTTCCCTCTCCTTTTCTTTTTATTTTCTCTGTTCTTTTCTTTCTCTTTCTTGTCCACATGGTCTGTCTTCTCTCCAGGAAATAAATCTCTTCAAACTTTAGGAAAGCTAGATATAGTTTATAAGGATGCCCACTGGCCCTGGCGGACGTTGTTTATTTTACACAGGACCTTTCTGTGCATTTTACTCATTTTTAAAGGATGTGATACCATTGTCATTATGTTCTCCCGTGTACAAATGTCATAGATAGAAAATCTTCCATTCTATTACTCTGCAGTGAGTCATATGCACCCCTTGAACATTTCTGCTTAAGTGACAGTAATGACGGTGGCAGGTAATATGCCAGGCAGGTTTTGGCGCTATGATCTTGTTTCATACTTTTTATTAATATGTTGATGTAAAAGATAAGACCATTTCCCCTCTGCAAATTTTTGTCTCTTCAATTTGTTCTTTTCACTGAACAAACATATTTAGGATGCCACTCAGCGGCACTGATTGAATATTTATTTAAAACAAATACCACTATTACCCAACTAGCTGGAAAATCCATGAGTTAGGTTTTGATAGCAGAAGCATTTCTCTGCAATTTATGTGTGCATGCAAATCTGTGGTGCTTTGGATATAGGCTAAAGTATTTGCTTTATATGTATTATTTTGTTTGAATACATGAAAGCTGGCTTGATTTGTATGTTTCCCCCTTATAGAATTGTTCCAAGGCTCTGTCAGAGATCACGTAGAGTAATTTTTCCCATCAATCTTTGCTGTGCAGCCATGCACGAATGCAGTAGGAAAAAGGGGGCAGAAATCAAATCACTTAATTGCAGCATTTTTCATCTACATCTTTTGTTTTATGGTGGTAAAGGCCCCGAAGTAGCCTACCATGATTCATGGCTGTCACCACTGCCGTTAGCAGTTCAATCTTTCATTCTAGGCATTTTGGTACTGAAAGTACCTACACAATTACTTTGATGAATATGACTTGTTTGTTTTTTCTCCATTTTTAGCAGAGAGGGGGTTCTGCTTAATACAGACATTTAAATAAAATACTATTCTTGCCTACCATATCTGCACAGCCTTTGGAAAACTGTGCATTCAGAGAGGCTGTTATACCACACAAATTTCAGTTTCATTGAGCCTCTTTTCAGCTTTTATTCTTACTCATACAATGGGAAACTCTGCAAAATATCTCCCAGCCTCTTAGAAAAAGAACCAATTGCCTTTTGAATCTTTGAGGTTGTGACAATCCTCCCTTCCCTCCTTCAGTATGATTTTCATCATGGCTTCCCTCAAGTCTATTTGTGAACAAAACATGTGGAAACCTCCTGAGGAATTTGTGGCTGATCTCAAAGTTAATATGTTTTTTGGTAGTATGTGCAAACTCTTAGGAAATGAGTCAAGTTATTTGCATATGAGGTAAAATGTCAGGGAGGTCAGCAGGAATTCTGAAACTATTAAACTGAGAAAGTTTAAAAAAAAAAACCCTGTTATTCTCTTCCTTGTGTCTGTCAGCATAAATCACTCATACACAGAAGTAAGTCCTATTATATTCAGTAGGTTTTCCTCACCAATGAAGTCTTTTACATGCCCACCAGAAGTAAGTTTCCTAAATTCAGTAAGATTTGGAACCTTTCTGCGTAAAGACTGCATCCCGGCATGAAGATGTGAGTGGAGTGGGACGGTGATGATGCGTCTGCATGATGTTGTCACAGTCTCACCCTTCTCCCATCACTAGCCAGCATGATCACAGGGAAAATTATTGACAGAGTTTTCCATCAATGACCCAATTGTGTGATGCTCCTGTACTTACCTGCTATACAGAAGGGCTGGAAGCATAACACTGGCCCTTCCTGCCCCAGCGCAGCATGGGAAAGAGTCTGGCTGCACTGCAGATGGAAGAGGTGTGCCCCGTTGTGCTCCCTTCCACAGGGAGCCAGTCAGGCGCAGAGGTGAGTATCCCTGTCATGCTCCCTTCCCATCAAAGATGTTGCTGGGATTGCAACTGGAAGATGACAGAGAAAGGTAACATGCAGAAATGGCCTAACTCTTAGCAAGCAAGTTGAACATAGGATTGTGGCCTTAGGAACCAGACTCTCACTGAAAATAGAGATACATATTTTGAATAAACAAGCTTCAGATTATACTAATATCTAATTTTGCTGTCCTATTTATCTTTCAGACCAGTATGTATGAAACAATTGCTGATGGCCAAGTTCCTTGCATGACTAATAAATGTGTCACACACTCCCTCTGCTGACATGAGTACCTGAAGGACATAGCCAGGTTTTTTTATGTATGTTTAATTTTTTTTTCATGTAACCATGACCAATGTGAAAATGGACCTTAACTGAAGAAAAGAAGCATGAAACTATTATAGTTCTGTTGTTCAAATATCTTTTGGCAAAGTTTGGCCTTGTGCTTTTGTAGTAGTTGTTAAGCAATAGAAACAGAGGGCTAACATGCTGGCTAAAAAATTAGCTATGACTTAAAAAGTCACTGGCTAGAATCTTGGCCTGAATCAGCAGCCAGAGTATTTGGTTTTTATGATGGTTATCCTGCGTTAGGTTTCAATAAGTGTTACCCCATCCTCTTGTTACTGTGATAGTGAGCTCTCTCCCGGGGTCTACAATTTGATATCAAAAATATTAAATATCTCCACGTGCTTGAGAGAGTCCCCCAGATGAGCATGCAGTCAGGCACAGCCGAACGGCTGCAATCAGGCAAAACCCGGTCTGGCCAGTAAACAATCTGTCATGTAGTCCCAGGAGCCCTCCAGACATGCACCCATTAAATTAGACAAAGAGTTCTCTGCCCCAAGAAGCCAGCTTGACAGGATTAGCAATCCTGACAAACAGCCTGGCAAGCGAGAGCAATTTGCGTACTGCCATGGCTTTTGACAAACTCCGGCAAATCTAATCAAACTAAGAACTCTGGCATTTCGGAGCTTTGTCTTCCAAATAATGCACATTTTGGAGCTTTGTTTAGCTTCTCAACCCATTGTTCTCCCCAGAAAAGGATTAGCCTCCAAGTACATTTCCACTATAAAAAGACTTGATTTTCGAGCGGTTCCTCAGATTGCTCCAGTTTCCTCTCGGCTCCATGTCACTCTGGCAATCCCCTCAGCCCTCCACATGCTGAGTTTCTTCTCTCGCTCTGCTGCTGTCTCCAACTTCAGTCTTCAGGACCAGGTGCAGTATACCCTGAAAATACCTCTTCAAAATCCCCTATCAATTTTCCTCTCTTTTATTTCTTTTTAGCTCTTGAGTGAGTGAGTGCGTAAGTGTGAATGTGCGCAAGGACTGATTTTTAAATAAAAATAATAAAAATAGCAATTTGGTGTGGTTTTTGGCTGGTCCTCACCCTGTAACCATAGGGTTGAAAAGATCTCGCTAGGTTACACTCGTGGCGCTACAGCTTGTGCTCTGGCTAATTCCCATTCCCCATTTATTGAGGCACATTTAGGTGTTCCCCTCGGGACCCCAGAAATCAGGTTAACACTCTCAGTCAGTCAGGTCAATGAATGTGATGAAACCTCCTTTTGGGCAGTAGTATAAAGTTGTGTACTGCCAATCAAGGATAGTTAGTGAATCCAGTGAAACTTGACGAAACACAAGAATCTTAAACATTGAACATAGCACACAAACACAGTCATAAAAAATAATAGACTTTGCTTGAAGAAAGCAGCATGCTATTTATGGAGTGTTGTAGAAAGTCTTCAAATGCGCCTAATGAACATTTCATGCTTATTCATAGAAATCTTGTCAGGCTAGTGGTTAGGCCCAAATTCTCCCCAGAAAACCAATGTGGTATAGTGATTAGACCCAAGTTGACATTTTGACATTCCCACTCAGCCATGAAGTTCGCTGGGTCGCCTCATGTGGGTCGTTCTCTCTCAGGGTTGTCAAGGTAAAATGGTAGTAATGAGCTAAAATAGTACGAAGGGGATAAATAACTATATTTGTTGTTTTAAGCCTCTTGAAGTTATATATGAATGTGTTACTATGATGACTGCTATTACAAAGATTACCACAGTCTTAGGACATCATAAAGACATTTTACTTGTCTTTTTTCTCCCCTGCCAGATCTCTCTTTCTCTTCCTCTGTTCCTCTCCTTCTCAATCTTGCTACAAATTATAATCCTTTCAAAATAATAATAATTACAGTCTGAATCATCACCCTAACTGGAGTAGGCTCACTGAAAATAATTGGATTGATATAGAGTTGGTTTACCATTTAACAGTTGATTCAGTGGACCTACCAGAAGAATATAAGACAATTTTTCAAAGTTGTTATTAAATGAACAAATATAAATGAAGAAATAAGCACAAATAATATTGGAAGAATCAATATAATAGGAACCTGAGTGATTAAATAGGCTATCAGAATTTATCTTTATTTTACAACAACAACAACAACAATAACGAATAAACCTTCTATGGTACAGTGTACAATATTCCGTTAATGATTTAGAAAAAAGATTCAGTAACGCTAGACTTCAGCTTCCTCACCGCAACATCTGCTGCTGTAATGCTGAGGAAAGTGTGCTTGTTACTGTTTTGCCTTATCCTCAGTTTGTACTATGGAATCATGGTGTTGGTTTCCTGCTGCTTCTGAAAGCTTTGGCAACAAGGAGTAGGGGGTGTGGGAAGCCGGGAGTGGGGAACAGCAGCAAACCTGATTGAATGTGAGCATTTCAGGTTTGAAAATATGTGCCACCTACTAAAATGAGCTATCGACTAATTCTGAAAGAAATGTTATATGGGCTTAACGTTCATCTCCATCCCCTCTGTAATGAGAAGAATTAGACTGGCTTCCATACGGGGAATATTTATATAAGCAATACAAGAAAACGTATTTCCCTAATTTTTTTTTCTGTATGCACAATGCCTTAAATTTTACAGATGTGATTAATGCTTTAATTTGCTGTTCTAGCTGGCTACAAGTTTACCATACAATATAAATTACTTACAGGAAAATTTGCTTATATGGAGTCTAATTCATATGCTCTTTAACCACCATGTGTGGTAGCAGCTCTGCCTTCTCCGTAGAACAACTAGGTGCTTGTGGAATTGGTTTGAAAAATAAGAAAACGTTGGAGGCATTTTTTCAACAGTCAAATTTGCAGCATTTCTGAAGCCAACATATGCTGTAATTAGTGTTTGCTGTGGCAGGGTTCAGTGAATAGGATTTCAGCTGTAAACTGTAAAATGAAATCAGAGATGAATTATTTCAACTGCTTGATGTATTTTCTTTATTAATTTGTATTGCCAGTGTATAATACTTGCATAGAGATCTCATTTACATAGATTGCAATCCTAAACGTACTTAATAAGAAGTAAGCTCCATTGCAGATAATAAAACTTGTGAGAAAACTACTATAGGATTGTATTGATGATGCATTAAGTTCAATTAAAGAACTTGAAACTCAATTGTTATAGGAATTATATACAACAGCTATCAGATAGAACCAGTTATATAGTATATGGTAAAAACTGACTATTTCTTCTTTGAAATCAATAGCTAATATTCTGTTAGTGGCATGCACATGCGTAGGTTTCTCTTATGCCTGCACACATCCTTTTTTGGGTGTTGTGGAGGCTGGCTTTTCTTTCTTTTCCTCTGGAGTCCCCAAAGCCTCCCCCAACTCCCCCTATATGGCTATTCCATGGCCATGTATAGGCAGGATTGGAAAAATATCTGGCTGTGCTACAGCCACACATGAAATGATTGCAGCAGTGCTAACTTCCAAAGGACTGCAACAGATGTCAATCCTGATGTAATCATTTCCCACCTGGCTACAGGGACACAGTCAAATACTTCTCTAACCCTGCCCAATCCCATGAAGCATGGACTGGTCATACTGGTGGGAGGGCTTTGCAGACTATGTGGTAGGACCGAGGCAGTTCAGGCTAGCATAGGTACACATTTTGACCTATTATATTATGCTGAGCCACACTGGATTTCAACCAATGTGTATTTGGTCATGGTTTCCACTTGAGACAGGATTCTATGCCATCTTGCAAAAAAGATGAAATAATAATATTCCATTTTAAATCCTTTACAGTTTTTAACTAAAAGGAACAAAGCAACTGGCTGTAGCTGACCTGTTCAAGAATGTGATAACCTGAGTGGACTGTGGTTTTGATGTAGCCTTCTCCTTAAACTCCAGAAAGAGCAAGAACAAACAAATTTTGCACTATATGAGGCAAATTTTGCAGAGGTAAGATACCTGGTGTTAAGTAATGTCTTTTGTGGATACTTTTGAATTTTTAAGCAATCATACTACCACACATGCCTTTTCACTTTCCTGTATCAGGAGTGGGCAACATATATGGCCCTCTTGGTCTTTTGGAAGTCCTGGAGCCACTTTGTTTTTATGTGCCTTCAAGTCATTTTTGACTTATGGCTACAATAAGATGAACTTACTATGGGGTTTTCTGGGGCTGTGTGTGTGTGTGTGTGATATGCCCAAGGTCACCCAGTGAGTTTCCATGGCCAAGTGGGAAATTGAAGCCTGGGCTGCAGAGTCATACCCCAGTGCTCAAACCATTACACCATACTGGTGTTATATATGTTTTTATATAAAAATTAAAGCATAGAAGAAGCACAACTGTTCCCCTTCCTACTGCCCTTTGTGCAGTGGGAGAGTTCCACATGGCAAGGAAACCAGCGTGTACTTCTCCTGGCCTGGTGCTGGGCTTTTAGATCAGCCTCTTAACTAAGGAGTAAACATTTCACAAAAGCATGGGTATCTGTTGGTGGGAAGCAGGGATGTTAAGTGAGCTTTACACTTTCATATGTCTTGTTTTGTTCACTACAGAAGCCAGTATTCCTTTCCTCCCTGTCCAAGGTACTCCCAACTGAGCTGCTGCAGCCTCCTAACAGCCATTCCATGCCTGGTGGAGAGCAGGTATGGGAATCATAGAAGCATCTGTCTATGTTCCCATAGCTAGACAGGAAAAGAATTCATAATTTGCTGAGACCTCTGGAAGACCCTGGGAGTGAATGGCCACCTGTTGCATTGTTCTGCATGTGGAACAACTATGCTACACTGAGCCATGCAGGATTGCAGCCTGTGGGTGGAACATTGTATTCAAATTGCAATAGGTCAACCTTGTAACACCCCATGGATTGCTCTGCTTCTCTCTAGCACATCAAAATGAGGTCACATCACTCATGGCCACCATTTTGGCCTGATTTTGAATACCAATCTGGAAAATTTCAGGAGACTAGGGCTTCCAGGGGTGGGGGGAGAGCAGGAATAAAGTGCTGTGTTAGCCAGTGCTTTCTTCATTTCTGGAGCTTTTTTGGGGTGAAAATTTAGTCTGTTTTTCAAAAGCAATTACTTGCAATTTGGAGGGCTTTGGGGAACTAGCAGGGAGCTTTAGTATTGCAAAAATGAGGTTTTGGGACTGTGAGCCACATTTTCTCCATCTCAGGTATAAATCCCCTTACATTTTAATTACAACTAGAAGTAGTAAAACAAAATAAATACTTGAGCTGGTTAAGCAGTGCAGGAAAACAGAATCTTGCCCCAACAATTTAGTCTTGCAATTTCATGTCATCTGGGGGAATATTTACATGCTGATGACTAAGTACTAGGGTGGTAGCAAGATTGGTGATAATAATAATGATGATGATGATGATGATGATGATGATGATGATGATGATGATGTCTGTCTCTAAGAGCTGAAACTCTAAGATCATGACACCCAGACATCTGAAAAATTTGGCATGCATGTTAAGAGGATCCTGAGGTGATGCTCTGTTGGACATTGGATTTTTAAAAGATGTTAATTAACTTAAATATGCCTGTGTTTGTAGCCTGCACAGCCAAACTTACCCAACCACAGCAGGTTTGAAGTTGTTCAGGGAAGAGAATAAGAGGGTTGACCCTCTATTATACTGTTCACTGAGTGAGAAGACCCCAGCTGATCAGGCTACAGGGGTACAGCATGATAGCAAGTATGTCTGGGGTACCAGCAGTCCTAGATTAACTGAGATAGGACAGGCACAAGGTTTCCAGTTTTAACAACTGCATATAGTTTTTTGAAGTCTTAGGTATATCAATGCATGCAAAATCATGTACTTTTGCTAACAAGCAATAAAAGTTCCATGTCAATAGCAGGAATTCTGGCAATGTGTTGTAGTCAGGGTCTTCCCATAAAATAGGACAGGTGTGCCATAAAATACTGTTCCTTGCATTTCTTTCCAAAGCAAAATTTCCCATGGAAAACACAACCTTTAAGCTTCATAGAAAAATGCTTTCATACTATTATTTTTTGGTAGCACGAATTCTAAAAATAATGCTGATGATCTGTGATTCCTTTTGGTTTAGCTCGAGACCATGGTTCTTTCAGGCATGAACAACCTTTTATTCAAATTACTGTTGACTTGGCATCAGTGATTTAAGTGGTAATGTTAGGCTTAGGACTTACTGATCTTATGAATGAGTCTCTTTTTTAGATGGTTATGTGTGTTTTCACTTTGAACACTTAGGAAAGTAACCTTTTTTGGACTACAACCCCTAGAATCCACCAACCACAGATAGTGACAGTCCTGCCTGGGGGATCTGGGGAACTGTAGTCAGAACTTTTTTTCAAATTCTGTTTCAGCGTATGAGAAATTAGTCCCTGCCTTAAAAGCATCACTGCTGATTTGGTGTTCATGAAAAAAAAAATTGAAAAGAAAAGAAAAACATTGAGTTAATGTGCTTCATCTGCCTTCTCCTTTCTCCAGCTTCCCTTCCTCATCTACTCCAAACAAGAAGAAGCGGATGTCCCCCTATATGCCCTTTCTAGTGTTTGGCAAAATAATTCTTAATAGACAAATAAGGTCTAATAGTCTTATAGAAGAGGCTATCTGTTTTGAGAGCCTATATGCCAAATCTGGTTTTGCTGTCACAGTTATGCACTACTATTTGTTTCCTTTCCGATGTGCTAGTTTGAGTTATTCTGAATAATGTCTTTAATTTTTAAACTGGAATCCAAAGAGCTTCATACAGTGCCTCTGAAGCCCTGGGCATGCCACAGGTGATTTTTGACTAAACAAACAAACCTGCATGGAATACCATAAACTGCATTTGAAAATCAACTGACTTACGGAAGGATTCTGTGCTCTTTCTTAGGCATGCAGAATTTCATTCTTTGGTTCTTTGGGTTCCAAGTCACCTATTACATTCAAGGACATCCATTATAAACCCATCAATTGCTTCTTCCATGAAAAAGCAACTATGGAGAGGGGTGAACTTCCATGAGGATGTTTGTTGGTCTGGAGACCTGTGTGCAGTGGGATATGGAGTCACAATGGAACAATGATGAGCAGGAATGAGGATACACACTCCCTCCAATACAAATCTCTGTTGTAAATCTCCTTAGAGAAAGGAGTGACTAAGATATTCATAGGTACACTGGGGAATAACATATATTTTCAGACCTTAAACTAGGCTTCCGCAAACTGGTGTCCTTTATACATATTGTATTGCAACTGCCACCATCACATCCAAAATGACCAGTGGATAGGATATTGTAGTCCAAAACATGCAAAACTGATCATATGGACTAGCCCTGTCTATATGCAAATCCTTGCTAATGCATTTTTAGGACACGGTGGTGGCAGTGGTGAATCTTTTTCAGACAGGACCTAAATAAATAAATAGGCACCAATAATAAATGAATAGGCACCAGATTCTATCTGATCTTGAAAGCTAAGTAGGGACAACCTTGATTTCTACTTGGATGGTGGTCTGTCAACGAATACCAGGTATGTTGGCTGTATTTCAGAGGAAGAAACTGGCAAAAACCATCTTTACGTATTTCTTGTCTAAAACAACCCTATGGAATTCATGGGGTCACCATAACAGGTGACTTGAAGACACATATATGCAACAAGATTCTAGTTTTGGAAGGTTCTCCATGGATGTATTCTAGCAGTGGGTAAGGCTAAAGTACTGTGCAGAACCAAATCAAAAGGAGGAGGGCTGCCAAGTATACAACACTTAGCTCAACTGTAGGCAGGTACCTTCAACAGCAAGCCCAAGGGAACAGTTTCTTGACCTGCAAAGTAGAGCAGATTTCCATGTGACATCAGCCCAGACTTGAAACCCTTTTTTATCTCTTATCTCTATGTTATCAGAATAACATCAGAAGAAGCTTTGAGTCAAACAGAGCCCCCTCCCCCAGCCACGGGCTGTATTTAGCCTATGAGCTGGAGACTCTGCATTCCTGTCTCTAGAGTGTCTCTTTCAACATAAAAGTAAACACATTTGTTTAATTTACTGAATCTGAGTAATAGTAACTTTATTGAAATGTAAAGATGGTTATATTAATAAAGCGGGTTGAGAGAAAACCAATTATGTGACATTCCATGTGTGAAGTAGATTAATAGAATGTTTCTTCAACTTTTAATGTGCAAGAAAGCTATTAAATTTGTGGTGTACATTATCCATAAAATAATTATTTTTACGTGAGAAGCTACACTGTCTAGTAGTATGTACATATGGAGAACATCACAGACTCTTTAATGAGGCTTTGTCTTCTGTCTTGATTGGCCATAGTCACATTTCCTTAGCATATGCAATGCCTTGCAGAAGTATTTGTCCTTCTCACTTTTCCGTATTTTGTTGTGTTATGACCTCAAACTGAAATAGATTTAAATTTGATGTACACAAGATACACAACACTGTGATGGTGCAAAATATGTCTGTTGTGCCACAAATGTTAGTAAACAAAAACAAACATGTGTTGAGTTGCATAGGTATTCACCCTCTTTGCAGTCACATGCTAAAATAAGCTGTGGTGTAACATGCAGTCTCCAGTGTCACTTAAATTCAGATGATAAAATACTTCTAGAATGCTCTAGACTTTGCTGATGAGCATATGTAAATGACTTACATCATTGAAGCCAAAGGAACTATTAAAACAAGTATGGAATAAAGTTGTGCGGATGCATCAATCAAGGCTGATAATATATATTCTGAACTATGGACATCCACTGGAACACTGTTAAATCTATAATTACAAAATGAAAGGAATGTGGCTCAATCAAAAGGCCATCTACCCAAACTCAGGTACTAGTCTAAGAAGCAACCAAGAAGGTGATGGTCACTCTGAAGGAGCTGGGGACCTCTGAGATGGGAGAAACTATCCATGGGATGACTATCACCTGGACAGTCTGCTATGTAGACTCTATGGAAGAGTGATGAGAAGAAGATCATGACTGAAGCATACCCGTATCAGAGCCACTTCGCAGTTTGTAAAAAGGTACATAGAAGACATATCAAACATGTAGGAGAAGGCTCTGTGGTCTCATCCAAAATACAATGGCTACTATTCTATTAATAGTATATATTTGTGTAAATTAGCCCAACACTTGCCTATATGTTTTTTTGCTGACGACAGTGGACAGTATTATTGGGAGCAAAGAGGCATCAATGCTTGTATAGAGTGATTAGTGAAGGGGACCTCTGAAGAACATGCCTGTCCTTTTGTTTCACCTCTCTATTTATTTCTTTGATCTATGTTTTCAAGCCTTTTGCTTCTTTCCTGCCTGCAGAGGTCACTTACCCCTTCTTCCAAAAGTTTTTTAATCCTTTGCCTCCCTTTGTCTGGGAGGGGAACATCCATGAGGCTCCTACCTCAGGATGGCTTACACTCACTCATGACAGCCAGCTATTTAGGGGCTCTTTTACAAAAAATTAGGGAACCTTGTTTTAAACTTTATCCTTTCCTGTCCAAGATGAATTTCCTGAAACAATATATGCAAGTTTTTCCTTCTTTTTTTTTAACTTTATAAGAGCATCGTATATTTTTCTCCTGTTTATTATAAAAGCTTGCATTGCACTGGCTACATTGCACTCTGCTTGATATGCATACCAAGTATTCCTACAGGTATTCCCTTCCTGCCTCTCTGGTGACCAAAGCTTCCCCCATGGAGCTACCATAGACTTGCTGAAACCTCTAATCTACAGCCATTCATGCCTGTAGGAGAGCTGGGGAATCAGAGAAACATCTGGCTGTGTCCCCAGGTGTCCTTAGATGTGAAATGATTGCTTTGATCACTGAGACCTTCAGAAGACCCCAGAAGACCTCTGCAGTTGATGTGATCATTTTGTGTCTGGCTATGAGGACACAGTAAAATGTTTTTGCAACCCTTCATCCTCCACATGTGAATGTCTATGGGTAGAGAACTTCAGTGGTTCTTTGATAGGTCTGGGCAAGTGATAAATTGCTCAGTGTAGAATAGTTCATCATGTGGAAGTGCTACTCCATGCTGAGGTATGCAGGATTATAACCTATTTGTACTGCAAAGCCAATATTGCTCTAAGAACAACATCCCTATGGAAAAGCATGGTGGTGGTAGCATTATTTTGCAGCAAAGCTCTACCTGAGCAGGAACTGGGGATATAGTCAAGACTGGGTGCAAAGTGTATGAAGCCAGTTACAGGACAGGGCTAAAGGAAAATCTGTTGCAGAAAATATGGTGCTGGCAGAGGTTCACTTTCCAGTAGAACAAAGACTCCAAACCTACAGTGAAAATTATATAAGTGTAGTTTACAACAAGAATGTCAATGTCTTAGAATGGCCTTGTCAAAGTCTGGACCTTAATCCAATTGATGCTCTGTGGGAACACTTGACAATGGTCCTCATCCAACCTGACAGAGCTGGAACAATTTTTGCCAAAAAGAAAGTCAAAGAGGTGGGGGTTAATACTTTTGCAAAGCACTGTAACTTATAGTAACATTTCATCTTCACCATCCATTTTGTCTTCCCCTTCTCCCTCAGATTAATTTTCATAGGACATCAGGAAGTTCTCTTGCACAAGTTCCAATGAAAGAAACAGGAGAACTTCCAGAACTCCCAGAACACTGAGAGTCACATAGGCCCTTAAAACACATGCCAGTAATAATACAACTGAATCAAGGTTCCCCCATGCATCTTTCACATGTAGAAAATAGCTGCCTAGCAATTTGTTTCAGGTTATTTTTTTTTTAAATTTTGTTGTCTACACTGCAATGGGAAGCACCTAAGCATCCATGTTGCCAGAATTTCACCCTCGTTCCAGGAGGGACAATCCACATCCCATTGAAGTCAGTCCATTCATTTGAACAAATCTGGATCTTACAGTGATTTCACTTTATTTTAAGCTGTCTGAAATACAATGAGCAACTTTGATAATTGATGCTTTTTTTAAAAAAAATCAACAGAAGCTCTGATCTTCCTCATCATAAGGAAAGCATTGTTCACAAGTAATGTGTGGGGAAATGCAGTCAGCAATGCTCACACAGATGGCATATGAAGACTGGTATTCTTATCCACATCAAGAGATGGTTGGGGCTGTGCATCTGTCTCCACACTGCATAGAAATGTTGACGTTCATGGACGGATCACATGTCAGCTCTTAGAAATCTGTATCCATCCCAACATGCTTTGGTCAATTTACTGAGATACAGATGCTTTCAGTTTTGAAACAATGCATGAAGGGACTTTCACCCTTGTTTCCCATGAATAGTGGATTCCTCTGTATAGTGTGTGTGTATGTGTGCATGCATCTGTGTGTGTGCATTTCTATGTGTGTTTATCTACAAAAGTTTATCTCAGACATGCAATGTGTGTAAGATCTACTGACTCAGAATATCTATATGGAGAAGATTTAAACATCTACTTTTTATAATGATTGAATCATGATATAATGCAGCAAAGAGGTCTTATCCAAAGATGTTTTCACCCCTCCCCCGTTCACCCAACCACACAATGTGAATAAAGAACTAAGTATCATCTTTGAGGATGTTGAACATGATCTTTGTTTATATATAATGTCATGCAGTTATCAGCACAATCAAAAACGTATTTAATCCCTTTTTTCTAATGTGATTAGCAAGGACTGAAAAATCACCTTATCTCACTAAAACACAGGTACAAACTGAGAGTAAATATTTTGGTAAACAATTATTCTGCCCTTGCATATTCAGCAGTGTGCTAAATTATGCATAATCTTGCATAAGTAATAAGTGAAGGTAGCTTAAATTCAGGGTTTTTTTTTTACCTGACCTATTTCTTTCAGTGCTGTTAGCTTCTTAAATCATGTATGAGCTTTCCGTAAGGCTTCAATGAGTAGTTCTAGTGGAGAGACTTCAGTAATAAATTTCAGGAGAAGACAAGTTTTTTGACAGGCATAATGCAACACATACAGAGTTTGGAACTCACACTCTGGGAATTTAGAGCAATCCTTGCAAAGCAGCTTTTCCCTGTTATATTAATAGAGAAAATGAAGTATGAAAGTCCTCAGGAATTACTGCTAGGTGTAATTTAAATAATTTACCAGAAGACAGTTCAGCACACGCATTGAACAGGGGCATACAGAGTTTGCCATAAGCAGTTTATAAATAAACTATATTCTGCTGCAGTAAGTCAGGCATAAATTATAACTGTTCCTTTTGTGGCTATACCCTCTTCTTCATTGTAATAGTTATTTAAAATATAAAGTCTGGGTTATGACCTTCTGCTGAAAATCACAGATATTGCCTCCATTGCACCTTGCTTATGAGCAGGCATGTATGTAATAGTGCAGTCCACTATAAGAGCAAAATAAAATTACTGGAGGGAGAATAAAAACAGCATGAAATGCACCATAGTTCTGCAAGTTGGAAAACCTAGGCAGAGGGTAATTTTGTGGTGGTGACGTAGATGATGACATTAGCCACTGGAAAAATGCAGTGTACAGTGCCAAAGATTGTCACGTAGTGCTTTTTTTTTTAAAAAAAAAATTCACATGTGTGCTTTTCCCATGTGTTATTCCATGTCACAAGCCTCCGGTGGCTCTGCATTAAAATGACAGAATAATGTGAATCTAACAGAGAGGAAGGGAAGTGGAATGAAATTCAGAACCTAACAAGTATGCCAAAGATGCAGAATTGGTTGAATGGGGGTGATGGAAATTGAACAGCTTGTGCTGCACAGCACATTAAGTTTATTAAAGGCTGGGCAGCATTTCTTGACAGGAAACATTTTCATAAACCTATTCTCTGTAGTTAGAAATGGGATTCAAAATAAAAGGCCAGGTGATACAGTCAACTTAGTAGTCCTGAGAATCACATTAGAAAACAGGTTAAATATATTTCATTTTGCTGGATTTAAATCCTTTGCCATTATTTTCTTCACTTCCCTCTATTCTTCTGCATGCTTTTTCATTGCTGAATATATGGCCCCTACATAGCACACACCAATATTCTTTGTTTTTCAGCCTTTTCTCCTCTAAGATGTGCACTTCATTCTTTTGTCTATTGACAACAAGTATACTCATTACTGCGGAGCATTACCTGCTAGGAATCTCATCTGAATGAGGATGTCCTAGATGCAAGACAAAACCTAGGAAGATGAAAATGACTTCACTTTCCTTGTTCTCAAGTATAGATAGCTCTAGATAAATGTGGATGCGGAAAGGAAATTTTGAGACCTAGCCACCAATGCATTCTTTACTAACTTTGGACCCATTCTTTATTAGTTCACCCACCCTCAGATTTTGGCCCACCACCTCTTCTCTCACATCACACAAGATCAGTCCTCTTTCTCATTGGCCATTATTTCTATGCTCCTCATATGTTGGACATTTTCCTGATCAACAATAAATTCTAAAATAAAAATATATTTGGCTGATTTGTTTTTGTTGCAAAAGTTGTTCTGTTAACTTTAGTTCATTGCAATTTGTTATGCAATTTGTTTGATTTGAAAAACAAAAGGGGATTTTGCGGATTGTTTTTGTTTTCACATTTGTAAACTAACTTGAGGATATTGGCAGGGGGGTATATGATTGTTATGGATAAATAAAAAACAACTTGAAAAATACAGGAAAACTATAACAGTAATTCCCAATCCGTGTGCCTTGAGATAACAATTTGACATGGAGCACATTGCATTAACTGAGGCTGGAACTTATAGAAGTATAGATCAGCACCACAAGCTCTGAACTATCTAAAAGAGAAAAGTCCCTCCTCCTCATTGCACAACAATGAAGATGGAATCCTAGCATCACCCCTGACTGGGTTCTCAAAAAGTAGCAGAGCAATGATGGAACTTGGAGTGTGTGTGGGGATGGGGCTATGGTGTGAGGGGCGGGACCACTGTGTATGGGGGTGTGGCCACAGTATGTGGGGGCATGGCCAGGACACGTGAGGACGTGCCCAGGGCACGCAGGAGCATGGCTACAGGCTGGGACACCTCAAAAATATTGCCGCCTGGGGCAAATTGCCTACCCCACCCCACCCCCATGCCCCTATATGACTGCAGCAGAGGTTCAGGATTACAACCAGAATTTTCGCATGGCCAGATAGGGTCACAAAGACCTCATTAGTCATGGACAGGCTTATCTTGTCCAGACTACAGCCATTCCCCACCAGCTTTCATCAGTGTTTTCTGAATTACATTTTAACAACATTTTGATCATAGCCACCAGATGCTGGTGAAGCATAGAATTGCTCATGGATTCTTCATCAAAGATATATAGAGCTGGGTGTCTACAAAGCTGAGTGGAGTTCCTGACAAAGTTCATCAATAATTTGGACTGGATTCAGTATGGTAGCCCAACAAGATAACTTGGTTCAAAGTATCAAAAGCTACCCAGGAAGATCAGCAAAGAGGCATTACCTTTCTTGGTCTTCAGAAAAAAAAATACAGGGTTTAGCAAAGGTGTCCCTGATTTATAATCAAGATGGAAACCATTGTACAAAGGCACAAGAAAAGATTATCATTCAGGAGTACTTGGTGTTGTTGACCAAAAACTGGTCTAGCATTTTAGCATAAATAGGAAACATATATTCAGGTTTAAACTGTCTAGTTCTGTTCCCGCTGTAATGTGGGTAAAACCCCTTACCACCAAACACATAAGTGAGTGAACTACAACTTTTTTCAAAACCTATGGAATTCCTTTCAGAGGTAGATTCATCATTTTGACCAAAAACCAATTGAAACATTATTGACAACTATCCAGGCTGGGAAGGGATCCAACACAATCTGTGCCTTTCACAAAGCCAAGTCTCATGTCAACATCTTCAAGGGAGACAAGGTCAATATGATAAGTAATCATGGCAAATGGCTGATTCCAATACTTCCAATATAAATTCCCAATGAATAGCTGCTTTCGGTGTAAATGTATCATAAAAAGATCCTACCACAACAAATCTTATGATTTAGGGTTCAACAGATTTTATGTACCCAGAAGAACCCAGCTATGTGTGATTCTGCTAATGTAAATAGATTCTGAAAAAGAAGAAAATATGCAGCCACTAACACTGCTTCATTTGTCTTCGAATTTTGAATATCCTGGCTTTCCCCCTCAAAAAACGCAGTTGGAAGTAGAATTTTTTAAGAAGAAAACATATACAAAAAGAACCCAGTGATAATATGATAAATAATATGTCAAATCATATGATCGTCAAAAACCTCATCAAAATCATATGATCGTCAAAAACCTCATCAAAAACTAAACAAACTGAGAAAACCAAACAACTAAATCAAAAGCAGCTCAGTGGAAAGCACACATACCTCAACCACAACAAAACATTGGGGAAGGGGGTTAAATGCCTTCCTAAAGGGCAATGTTTCAATTTTTCATCTAATGGTAATGTCCAGTTCTGGTCCAAGCAGAGAGATACCTCACCCCATCATTTTGTGGTTAGGTACTTCACCTGCTCAGATCACAGGATTCCTCTACATAGAGGACCAAAGCATTGAGCTAGACAAGCCTCTTCTTAACCATTCTACAGCTAAGAAGACCCTATTCCTAGTCGGTTTCAGCAGTTGGAGGCAGACAGAGGAAGGTTTCAGGCACCGAAAGGAGTGAGTGAAAAGTTATAACAAGAAAGGGCAACTTTTAACATACTGAGGTATTTAATGATAAAAACCAACATCTTGAACTGAGTCAAGAAATGAATAGGTACATGACTGGAATAATGTATGCTATGGCATGCTTGGTCAGATTCAGTACGAGTCTTTTACTTCAGTTGCCTGTCAACAATCTTCCAGTCCCCCTGAAAACCAAAGGAAAAGGGCTAGAAAAGAAGGTATCAATAGTTCCAGTGAAAATACTATTGTATACACCCCTTTTTATGTAATCAATAATGTATATCATCTGTTGAATTTCTGCCTAGCACACATCTACTAAGAGCTATGATGAAAAGTAGCTATACTATAGGGTGGGAAGAGTGCTTTCTTAAAAGAAAATACTAAAGAGAATACAATAGTAATAACGCTGCTATTATGATGTAAAGTGATGTCACCTAATCCGTTGGGAAGGAGAAAGATTAAAATTAAACATCAGAGGATTAAATAACATTGACAAGGAATTTCTCCTTGATAAGCAATAAATACGGGCTGTTGGGATGATTTGAAAAACCCAGTTTAGTTCAAATACTTTCATTAACAGCTTACACTGATAATGCAAAATAATGAAGGAAATAAAACAAAATCTCTGTCATGCATCTGACCTTCTCATAGGAATTAAAAGGCAATGCACTGTCATACCTCTAGCTGCTTAACTTGGGCTCACTTAACAGAGCTATGACAAAAGCAAATGTTTTGTCACTTTCAGGTGGTTACCATGAAAATGTGTAGTACATAATTAATGATAATCTACTCTTTAATGCATGCATATAAAAGCACATGAAGTTTCTACTTGGTGTCACAGGAACATTATCATTTTCAACGTTAAGCAAAAACACAGCAACACTAGAAATCATTTCAGCTAAAATAATGAGCCACAGGACGGGTAATGGAAAGTGTCAGAGGCACAATAAATAAAATTAGAGTGGACAAGGAGAAGTGAAAAGTGTTAAATGTGTTCATAGTTTCAATTAGAAAAAGCAAGGCAAATCATTTATACACCACACCTTTCTTCATCACCTTCTATTCAATGTTACTAAACAGGTTCAGCTTAAGCATTTGAATACTAGATGGCATTAAGTAAATCATCAATGGGAAAAATATAGTCAGATGTAGTTTGTGTCATTTAAACAAACACTTATTAATTTATGAGAGTCAGTGGCTCTGATTCAGAAATGTGTGCATGTAGTAGCGACTGCCAGTATAGCTCTGCATGTTTTTAAGCTTCCCAATCAGTTTTGATGGGACTGATTACAAGTCTGGAGGGGTGAGAGCCTATATGAAGCCTCCTTGATATGGCAATTGGACTCAATTTTCCAAATCCCTAACAGGTGTTTAGTAAGTACAGCTTTATTAATAGGACAGTGATTCAGCATCATACTTAGTCCGGAGTGTATTCTAATGAAAAGCATCATTTTCCAATTACTTATATCCTTGCCCATCTGACCTACCTTAAAGGTTCTTTGCATATGTGAGCCACAGAATCCAAGACATGAAGCGAATGTTTCCTCAAATGGCAGCATATCTAATGGTGGTCACTGATACATAGTCAAAGGGGAGAGAATACATCAATACAAAGATGCAGATATGCATAAAACCTGCATATGGTAATGTAGACAGATGAAGGAGAAATCAATAGATAGCTATAGACAGTTGGAAATTTAGAAATAAATAGTATAACTTAGAAAATTAAATGGAGAATAATGGGACCAGATGACCAGTGCGTTTGCTGCTTACTTAATGGTCTATGTACTACCTTACCATTCCTCCTATTTTATGTTTCTTTGTTTAAGCTAGACTTGGACAGGACAGAATTTCAAATAAAGAAGTCCTTTGAATGGATGACTACACTTTGTAAAATAGGGTACATGAGATTAAATGCAGCGTTATGTTTACAGATGTCTTCTAGCAAAACAGGATCTTCTCTTTCCCTACTTCACCCCTGAAAACTGGCCCTAAAGAAAAACTAACAAGTAATATAATGAATAACACAATCACACACACATGGTAACATTACTATAAAACGAAAATACTCTTTTTGTCCCCCATTCTTGTGTACTCTTCAAGTATCTTCAAAAAGTTAAGTTTGCAGCTTCTGTGGAGTTTTGAGACAACTGATCCATCTTCCAAGTTTCGAGGTTATCCAGCTCTTGAGTTTGACACAACCAATTCCTGCTCTCTCAACTATCCCTAGCGAAGCTTTGCCAGCTATTGAGTTGTTTGTTGTAGGTAAGAATTCTTAAAATAGTCACCAAGCTTTAAGAATGGAGTAAGAGTCATCATATGGAAAAATGCCAGGTAGCTCTTCATTAGAATTACTTAAGGGTGACCTTTGATGTACTTGATCAATTGTATGAGTCACTGTTTCTGAGAATTGCTAATGATTTTATATTCCCCCTTCCCCGCCCCAGACCATTTCCTTTGCTGGAAAGGGTGCTATTCGACACATTCTTTTTCTCATCTGCTCCAAGTTTCATTTTCTGGCTTCAGTGCTATGAACATTTTCATAGCATCTGATATCCTTCTTTTGTTAACAGAAAAAAAAAATCTGAACAATTTAGGATGAGTTGGACTGTGTAGCTGTATTAGAAGCTTTGTGGCAAAGGTGTTACCTTCTGGTAAGTAAAAATAAATTGCTTTTCACATCATTCTCATATTGTTTATTTGTTTGTTTATTTATAAGGCCCAATTTCTCTGACTTTCTCAGCTGGGTTTCACAAAGCAACACTGGAACTTCAAACTGAGTCATTTATTTACTGCACTGCCTCCATAGAGCTTTGTACCATTTTCTTGTCTGTTGGTACAATGGTATTAAATGTCTCTGTCTACGTAAAATCTTTCTCTCAAACCACTAGTATGCCATTGTAGGGTGTTTTTTTTTTAATTATTTTGACAACATGGTTCACTGGTTTGCACTCAGGATTCTCAGAGAAAGTCACATTAAGGAACAAAGACAAGTATAAGAAGAGTAAACAAATCTAAGTCTTAATGCTTTTACTGGGGGCAATTAATTCAGACTTAAAAAGAGTCCCTAGATGGGTTAAAGGGAACTGAAAGCTTACAGATTTTATAGATTGTCCAAGTGCATTTTGGGGGAAGGTGTATCTTGCATTTTATATTGTATAAAATAGTAGTTTCCATATGGATGAAAACATGATGGATAGTGGAAACAATCCCTGGACAGAGTTCTAGCCAAGACACTCTGGCCAACAGAAAATATGGGAGGTGTTGTTGATTCCATATGTTACTGTCAGTGTCACCCTCCCCACTGTACCAGAGGGCCGCCCAATTTTTTGAAGCAGAGTTGGCAGGGCATACAAAATTCCTGGGCTGAAAAGGAATTGGCAAAAACAACCATCTCTTACACTGTTGTTTTGTGCCTTCAAGTTGTTTCTGAGTTATGGTGATCCTAAAGCAAACCTATAACAGGGTTTTCTGAGGGCTGAGAATCTGTGATGTACCCAATGAGTTTCCATGGCTGAGTGCGGAATTGAGCCCTGTTCTTTAGGGTTGTAGTCCAATGCTCAAACCACTAAATCACACTGACTCTGTCAGGAACTGAATCCACACACACAAATAGTACAGGGCATAAACACTATTTATTTGGAGTGAGGTACATTGTACAAGATGTTAATGAGGAGACTACCCTTCAAAAGGAAATGCAAGCACTTAAGATTCCCCAGCGTTCCCTCCCCTTTGCCTAGAGACCTTGAGGCCATGAGAGCCAAGCAGTACTTATCAGCACATTCCTAGCAAGTGTTTACATAACAGTCTCTGGTACCTAGGCTTCTCTGGTACAAGCAGGCTGTTACTTATGCTGGACTACATATCCCATTACTTAATATGAAGGGCATCCCAACAGACTGTCTTTTCCATTATACCTGTGTTAATACAGCACTGGTCGGGATCAGAGGTCTTCTACTGATGGAAGATTCCCTTCCTTTTTAAAGAAGGAAACCAATGGATCTAAGCCTTTAAATATAAGTGATATATAGGAAAAACAGAAACTTCCAAACCTTTCAGCAACCATCTGTTCCTTCTTGCCTTCAATGACATATATCTTGTTCTTCTAATTCAAAAAGAACAATCAAGTGGCTGACAAGATATGAAAATTACAACCTTGTAAAAACAATAATAAAAAACCATCAACCATGGAAGCATCATCAGCGGTACAAACCCAAATGTAACAGTGTGATCTACTGCCTACAACAAAAATCTAACGGAACAACAACTCAGCCTGGGCACCAAAGATCTTCAGTAGCTGTCACAAAAGAGCGAGTGAGAACAGTCATGTGTTCTGTCACCTATACGTACAGTTGCAGTCACTGAGAAGGCCCTCATCCTACTCAAACATATTTTCCTTCTGATCTTAGGGAATGGGTAGATTATATGTAAGGATGTGGCCTTCAATGTATCCTGAGACAAAGCTACTTCAAGACATAAAGGTAGTCACCAGCACTGAAATTGTACCATGAAGTAGATTGATGGAGTTAGAATTAGCAAATTAGAATTATAGAATCTTGAGGTTTGCAGTTTAGGGAGGGGCTTTTAGAATTCTCAGCCAGAGAGCTCTTTGGACTCAGTAAACTACAAATCCCAGAATTCCACAGGAGGTTGAAAGTGGAATAATAGCACTATACCAGTGGAGTGAGGAAAGGCCCTCTCTCACACATTTGCCAATAGTGAAAGGATTCTTGAACAAAGCAATGACAAACTGCCCACTAGAGATATGGATCTTCTCAAATTTCATTATTACAGACATTTTTCTCCTCACTGTGAGAAAGTAATCAAAGACTGTAGTTTCTGAAGATTATTTGCAGTTCAGGATAATCTCAGGGAGAAAAATTGATGATGATGATGATGATGATGATGATGATGATGGTGATGCAGAAAAGTTCTGTAAAGGTTTTGAATGGTTTGACCTGTATAGATTTTGGGGTTTTTTGTTTGTTTGTTTGTCTTTTTGTTTCAAAGTGATCAAACATCCAGAAGAGTGTCCTCATATACTGATGGCAAACATAGATCTTCAAAAGAATAAAGATAATTTTTCTGCCTGGCTCATGATGACTTTCTAGCAGGCTTTTCATCTAATAAGTATAAGTTCATAATTGTCTGGGTTGGAAAATAAATTTTATGGAACTTAAATATTTTGCTCTGATGATTCTATTTTTTTGGGTGCCATCTGGTTCATGTATTTGTTCATTTATTTCTGTTCAGTTCCTCAGTCCGAAGAGGAGAACTCCCATTTATACTATCTAAAAATAATAAAACACAAAATGCAATAAAATGCAATTTATCAAACAGAAGAATAGCTATGAATGTGTCAGTATTAAAACAAGATAAATATTGAAGATCTAAACAAATATCTTAAAAGCCTGGGCAAATAAAAAAGGCCTTTACCTGTCACTGAAAAGACACCAGACAAAAAGCTTCCTGAAAAAAAATGTTGAAAAATTGAGGATAGATTAAAAATGGACTATATTCTATGTCCTCATCTCTGAAGGACATGGGACAGGGGGAAGCAGAGTTTTCTGGTGATGATTTCAGTACCGGTATACCTCAGTTGATTGAGTCAATTGGGCAACTAGACATTGCTACTTTAACACTCAAAGGTTGGCACCAGAGGAAGATATAACAGGGAAAGAATAGAAGCAGGTTCCTACACCACCCAATAAACAAACAAACAAGCAAGGTAGTTAACATATTCCAGCAGACTTCTGATACAAAACTGACAATATGCACGTGTGAAATGAAACAACCAAGCCAGGAAAACCTTACATAATTAAACAAAAAACATTTTGAACCTTCTAGAAACTACCTGAATGCTTCTCCAAAATGAATGCAGGGATGGACTTTGCTTTCATCAGCTTCCAGTTTTCTTCTGATTTCCATACTGGCAGACAAACTTACAGATCCATACTTGTTTGATATACTGGGGACGTAGCTGGTCTAACAGGCTTATCTACTCTTCCTTTTTCTCTCTGTTTTACTGTTCAGGGATGCTCAGTAAGGGATTCTGATGGCAACTGCTGTTTGCCTCACCTGTTTCAGACAGGCACACACAGTTACAACAGTATCAGCTAGAGCAGAAGCCAAGTCTTGCCCAGCTTAAGCTGACTTGTTTGCAGAAGATGTGCTGAAAGTCTGCCTTTCTTCAGACTCATACAAGATGCTAAAAAGAAAAAAAGTCCAGATGGGAAGCTATTGGGTTGCCCTCAGGGCTCATGTGGTTTTCCTGGGAGTGGCTGAGGAATTCATGGAGTGACACCAGGCCTCAGCTAATCCAGCACTAGGTTGCTCTCCCTGTCTTGCATCTTTCCAAGGTCAACTCAGTTTAAGTATGTTCTAGGCCAAATAAAGTGGCTCTTTTCAGCTCAGTTCTCAATGGCCATTTCCACATTAGCATTTTAAAATGGTGCACAGGACCTCCAACGGAGGTCTTCCGCACCATAGCGTGGACTGGCGTGGACTACTTTTTGTAGTTCCACACCTCTATCCACACAAGAGTGACCGGAGCTGGTTGCGCAGTGTGGTTTTTAAAAACCTCTTTTCAGAGGTTTTTAAAAACCAAGGAGCGCACAACCCCGTGCCGCTCCGTCACCCAGCTCAGAAGCAGATTTGCAGATGCGCGCAAGTGCGTGCCCACAGATCTGCCGGGGGCGGGCTTCCAGCAGGCGGGCTTCTCCAGTTGGTGGAGAGCCTCCACCAACCGGAAGCTGTCATTTGGGATGCCGGAGGAGTGTGGAGTAGCGAGCTTGTGCTGCTCCGCGTGGCAACGGACTCTCCCAGCTGCTGGTAAGCTCCGTTTTCGGGCATTTTCACCTGTTTCCCCCACACACATGTGGAAAGGGCCTATGTCTGGTCTTGTTATTCCATGGTTGGTAAGCAATTTAAATTTCTCATTAACAATGCTTACCTTGAATTTGACTGTGCCCAGTTTTTTTTAAAAGAAAACCACATGCTTTGAAGTAAACATTAACTGATTTTTACTGAAAGTGATTTTTCAAGGTATCTATAGAGAAAATGAGGCTTCACTTAAAAATTAAATAGTACAAACAAGAACACTATAAAATAATTCTTAAAGTAGCCCTCACAATTGAATCACTAATGCAATTTCCTTTATATTGATGCTATTTTAGATTTCTAAGTTGCACTTATCTCTGTCTGAAAGATGTTTGTAATAGCTGTATCAATGATTAGGCTAGAAGCATTTATTATCATTTGACTATGTTGAAAGTGATCTGTTTTTTCCTCTTTAACTACTTCAGTCATGCTATGTGTGTTTCAGCAAATACTGCCCTCATTAAAATGAAATTCTTTGGCATGAACATATGATTTTAAAACAATGCAATTTTGAAAGCCGCATTATGTTTCTTCAGATATTCAGTATGATTATTTATATGAACTGACAGAACATTTTGTATAAGTAAAAGATGAGCATATTATATTTACATGACATATTTTCATTCATTTCTCTATGTTCCTTCATTCTTTCCTTTCTTTTCCCTCCTGTATTGATATTCAGAGATGACTGAGTACTTATATGCTTACCCTTCCTGTATTCTGGTAGGAAGCACCCCTGCTTTTAATTCTGTATCTAACAATGTGCATGTGAACCAGTGTGATGTAATGATTTGAGCATTGGACTACAACCCTGGAGACCAGGACTCAGTTCCCTGCTCAGCCATGGGAACGCACAAGGTGACCTTGAGCACATCACATGCTCTCAGTACCAGAAAACCCTGTGATAAATTTTCCTTAAGATAGCCATAAGTCAGAAATGACCTGAAAGATGTCATATTGAAGAGGGAACAGGCTTGTTTTCCACTGCTCCATAGACTAGGACAAAGCGCAATGGATTCAAGCTGCAGGAAAGAAGATTCCACTTGAACCTCAGGAAGAACTTCCTGACGGTCAGAGCTGTCTGGCAGTGGAATATGCTACCTCGGAGTGTGGTGGAGTCTCCTTCTTTGAAGCTTCTTAAGCAGAGACTGGATAGCCATCTGTTGGGAATGCTTTGATGAGGGTTCCTGCATGGCAGGGGGTTGGACTGGATGGCCCCTGTGGTCTCTTCCAACTCTCTGATTCTATGATGAATATCAGACTTATATGTAGAAATGAGGAAAGAGGTTAGTCATATTTCCAAAATAAAGAGGAATGTAGTTCTCCACCCTAATAAGGAAATATATTTTTCTACTTGTTTAACATCCACTTTCATACTTGGATAATAAAATTAACAGAAAAGTAAGGCAAAATGACTTGTATGTTTAGATGTTAAATTTTCACTCAGCTTCTAAATGTCCATGATTTTTAAAATGATTTGCGCCATCTTTTAAAATCATATAAATCATACAAATATTTGGATTTTAAAAAGTATGTAGCTATGTCCTTGCTTATGGGTATAATGGGTATTATGGGTTAGATCACAGAAACTATGCCTGGCATCTGTTCAGTGCTTACTAGATTGTAACCCAGATAGTAAACGAGATTTAAAATCTCATAACTTTTGGGATTCACAGTTACAGTAATTAATGAATAAGTGTAACCGAAGGCCTGCATTTTCAGTTGATAGCACACCAACAAAGAAATTTCTGATGTGCTATAAACTGGACCACAGAAAATGATGACCACAGTGCTCTCCTAGTGGTGGGGCCCATAGATACAAACTGCTAAGTCAGAACTCTGAAGGCCTTTCCAGCTGCCCATCTCAATGTAGTATATGACCAGGAAAGCAATGCAATCATCATGTCCCATTCTTCCAATCTGTAGTGTCTCAGAAACCCTTTAGTTGAGGTATTTTCTAACTGAACAGATAGGTTTGGGGAGGATAGCATCACCAGAAGTACCTATGATGACCAAGCTCCATCATCACAGCCATATCTGTTGATGCAGGATCTCAGTTTATGTTTTTAAGCTGAGCAATAGAGTTATTATTATCTCATGGCCCATACTCCAGATCCTGTTAATGGAGTTCTCTCAGCTGGGCAAGGTAGTGGAAGATGAAGTTCCAGGGTTTATACAGTGCAGAAGTGAACAAAGGAAATTGAAGTCTACAGGTGTGACCTGCCTGCCATCCCAATAGCTATGGAAATAGTACAGGCATGTTTACTTCTCCATTCCAATCTCAGCTGTGCATCTTTTGCTTGCCTTGAACTGTCAAAAATAATGTAAAATTATCTATCAGGGCCTTTTAATTACAAATCAACTTTTTTTATGCCACTGGACAGCTCTTAATATTTGTCCATGATCCTGACAAGGACTATAAAACCCGAAGACAAGGACTATAAAACCAGAAGAAGATGATGATGATGATGATGATGATGATGATGATGACGACGATAGTAGTTGTAGTAGTAGTAAATATTGACTAAACTCCATTGTAGTCCCTGGGCAAGTTTCTAAATATAGAGAGATGATTAATCAAGTTTCAAGGTCACAAGCATTTAGGACTTTGAATGTCATAGTCAGCACCTTAAATTAAGACTACATAGTGTTTTGGTTTGAGGACCTCATCACCTGATCTAGTGATTTCACATTGCTGAGAACTTAGGGTATATGCAAGAACTTTATTCTGATTTTTATTTTGTCTTTGATCAAGCTATTGATAGCCTACTTAGTAATAAATACTGTGTAATACCGAAGCAATGTGATTCATACTGGATTTTTAGTATAATTTGCTGAATAACTGGGATTTTACATGTACTTGCTTTGCAACTTTTTATGAAGCAGGAAGCAGTAAAACTCCATTACTGTTATTTCATTCACCTGGGGAGAATCCTTGGGACAATTCTGTCAAAAGGCTTTTTTTCATTGCAAATCAGTTCAGGTTTTCATTGGTCTCATTGAGCCAATCTCTGTGATCACGGTTAGGTGCCATGAACTGCCATTGCATTAAAACTAGGAGTTTGTTATATAGCATATAGATGTATTAATCTATTATCCATTTTATGAAAATGCATTTGCATCTATTACTTCATAGAAATTAATGAAAAAGAAATCTTGGGCTTTGGTTTTCCAGCCTTGTTAGCATAGTACTTTTAATAGTGCCATCCATTTGAGAAGAACAATGAAACAATGAAACAGAGATATTGAAACACACTGCATAAACAGTGTTTGCTTTTAGCTGCTCCTCATTAATTTTATCTGGAACTCAAGTAGTATGCTAAGTAAGAGGAGGAGTGCTCTTTAAAACTGTGATTTTATTTCCACCAACATAACTTTATTGTATCCACCTGACTTCTCATAAACCTGCCCATATGTGACACAATGCAAATTCATCGAGAAAATATAGGCCAAAACAAATAGATTGTTTTATCTGGAAAAGAGCCAGAGGCATTAGTCTATAGTTTTTTCAGGCTTTTAGAAACTAATGTCTGATTTTTCAGTTATGGCTATTCAAGCTGAAAAGAAAAAGAAATTAAATATGTTGTGTATGAACATCTATTATATAAAAGTCAAAGTTTGTGAGTGGTCTTGTCTGTTTGTCTGAGTCAGGCAGGTGCAGATCTCATATGATTGGCTGTGTGAGGCGAGAAGACCTCATAGGATTGGCTGGCTGTGACGATTCTATGGAATCCTGGAGTTAGTAGTTTAGGGAGGAGCCTTTAGAATTCTCAGCCAGAGAGCTCTGAATGCCTATGGAGATGAAGCCTAGCAGCAAATCCCCTCATGAGCCCAACCTCTGTATGTTAACAACTCTGAATACAGACTGGATTGGGAAATATCGACAAAAGTTACATGTACTTGACCAGGCAGTTTGGGGAATTAGAGACAAAGAATCTCAAATGTGTGTATTTCAACTGCATCTAACTCCCAAGGTAAGGTAAGGTAATTCCTAAGGTATTTCTAACAAGTGTTACCTATGAGAAAATAAAATCCTGGGCAATGCCATGTAAATACACTAGTATTTAATATAGCCCCTTTTCGCACCTTACCTTGTCATGGCAGCAGGGAACGGCGCTCGCGCGAGCAGCTCATGACAGCCCTTTTTGCCTCCCACATGCCTTCCTTCTAGTGTGACCGTCGCACGAGCGCCCCGCCCCTTTCTTCCACAGCGCAGTCTGGGAGTTGTAGGCTGCATGGGGGGAAGGAAGCGCGGCCGCCCCTGCTCGCCGAAGCACCGCACACAGGTAAGTGCGCAAGGATGCCGCAAGCATTGCGTGAGCGCGGGGCATTTTCGGCTTAAAGCTGAAAATCAAAACATGCACGCGCGCCCTGCTTCAGCCTCGTGAGCGCTGCGGCGAGGGGGAGTACGTCATATGGAGTGCTGCTCCCACTCATGCGATGCTCAAGGGGCGCACACGCAAGAAAAAAAGCGTGCGAAAAGGGCCATAGATATCAACAATATACCACACCACCCTAAACATACTTGATATGCCTGATTTTGGATGCTAAGAAAGGTGAGACCTGGTAAGAAGCTGGATGGGAGACCAGCAGGGAATATAAGGGATCTACAGGTTGACCTAATAAAGAAACCTGATGGAAACACATGAAGACCCATTATTACCAGCCAGAGTGGACAGTTCTGGGCTGAATGGACCAATGGTTGGTGTCAGGATAAGTCAGTTTCCTTTGCCTGCAGATCCTAAGATTAAGATTTGAAAGCAAATCAAAAATATAGATCCAAAAGGATTGCTGGATCAACAGTAGATTCTTTTGGTTTACTGAACTTGATTTTTCAAAACTGCAATGAAATAATTATGTCTTTTCAATTTCACTGCTGCACACTGCTGTGCCCCACTGCCATAGTAAAAATGCTCTTTTAACTTTGATGGAATTTTCTCTAATATCACATCTAGGATCTATCTGCTGCTGATCAACAAGTACCAGCGGCTAGCATGTTTCGAAATCATTGGTGGTTGGTAATCCCATTGTGTGAGTGCCTGTGTGGAATTTTGTATTATTTTGATAACGTTACACAAGAGACACAAAATGTAGTATTTTTCACTCTCCCCAGGATATATAATTATTACAACTACCTTGGTTAACTAAAGTTGGAATAATTAAATGAGATTTCTCAGTTGGCATATTCAACTAGTGGCCATGAAGATTCAAATGAATGTAAGATCATCATTACCAAAGTGACAGCTGACTGACATTTGAAAAATGGTTTGACATAGGATAATGTCTTTCTTCAGGATAAGTATGGTTGAGAACATTGATAAAAGATATGTGCTATGTTCAGCCAAAGCTTCTTAGAATAATAATATTGTACCTTTTAAGGTTGTTATGAAAATGAGTGAGAGGCACCAACCATGGTGGATGGAGTATTCTCAAAACTGCAATCCAAAAACCTGATTTTGTAAAACTGTTGTTAGAATTTATGTAGCAGTAAGCTCAGTTCTTCAACTCTGGGCCAGTTGTAAACCTAATCTGAGTCAAAAGAGTGCTCAAAAGATAGAAAAGGCAAGAGAAATCCAGCTATTCTGCAAGATCAGGATAAAATAATATTTAACAAAGTGCCTTGTTCACCTTTCCAAATATCATATGAATAACTTTTTTTCCCCCATGTTCCTTATTTGAGATAGAAAGCAGACCCATAAAGTGCTTTTGAGAACATGTTGATCTCATGACAACTTCGAATACTGAACATTTCAGAGCATGCAAAGTAAAAGAAATGTCTTTGAAGGGGAGAAAGAGCATACAGTAGTGCAACCAAAATCCAGATATTTAAAATGCTTTTCCCCCCACTTTTTATAATTATAGGCAAATGTACTATTACATGTTACAGTTGCATGTTTTTTGTAGATGCGGCAGCAGTAACAACAACAACAACAACAACAACAACAACAACAACAACAAAATAGCTTTCTGAGTGGAACAAAAGTCTCATAAAATGTTTCAGAGTGCAATGTATGCATACAGCATGAAACACAGTAAAGCAAATACTCACGAAAATATATCTGGGGCTCTCAATTTTGATAACCAAATTGTTTTCATTTATCAGAAGTGGTGCAGCACTAGTCATTATATAGTAGGAGGTTATTTCTTTTAGACTGCTAATGCACAGGCAGAATGCAAATCAGCAGCCTCAGATAGGTAGCATTGTTACAGAGCAGAATCTCTCAATTGGTTGCTTCTATACAGACTGAAGTCTGGAAAAGTTACCTTTGAATTGTTGGCCTTGTTCTCCAATCTGTTAAGAACATTTTGAGTCTTAATTTTATCTTCTGAAGAATTAGCTAGCCCTAGCAATTTGGTGTCATTTGGTGTCATCTGTAGGTTTGATGTGCGTATTTTTGAATATTTGCTCTTTTCAACAGATGAACTGGTCAGTGGGGTGGAACTAGTGGGATCCTTCTGTGGGAGTGACCATGTTCTCCTGGAATTTGCTACACAGAGAATAGAAAAAGCCAAATGTAGTCAGACTATAAGAAAGCTGATTTCAGTAGAGAAATACTAGATGAGATCCCATGGTCAGAAATGCTTAAGGGGAAGGGAGTTCATGATGCTTGAGAGTTTCTCAAAGATGAGATACTGAAGGTGCACTTCAAAGGAATTCCAGTGTGGAAGAAAAGTGGGAAATATCTAAAGAAACCAGGGCAGATGGACAAAGAACTTTCATATTAGCTGAGATTTAACACAGACACACTTAAACAGAAGAACAGAGAAATCACCAAAGAGGAATACAAACAAATGCCCAGTACTTCTAGAGAAAAAGACAGGGAAGCTAAAGTTCAGAGTGAGCTCAGAGATTAAAAATAATAAAAGGTGTGGGGAGGTTTTTGACTGTTTTCAATTAAGGAGAAAAACAAATGAATGATAGGGCACTATGCAAAGAATATGGTGAAATGGTGATGAGGATACAGAGAAGATGGAACTATTCAATGCCTTCTTTGCTTCAGTCTTCTCCCAAAATGAGAACATTGCTCTAACTGGTGAAAATACCACAAAATATCACAAGAGATGTAAGTAAGGAGAATGCAGGCTAGAATAGGTTTTTAAAAAAGAAGTAAAAGATTACTTAGTTTTGTTCATGTATACTCTAAGTCAAATGAAAGCACCAGGGCTGGATGAACTGCTTCCAAGAATACTCAGGTAACTTGCAAATGGATCATGTCAATCTTTTTTCTTTTTTTCTTTTTTTGAGAATTCTTGGAGAATAGGAAAAGTCCCAGTAGATTGGAGGAGGGTGACTGTTGTCCCATCCTTAAAAAGGGGGAGAAAAGAGACCCTGAACAATTTCTGAAAAGTCATTTTGACATTATTACCAGGAAACATTCCAGAACAAATCATAACATAGGCCCTTTCCAGATGTGTGTGGGGGGAACACCCGAACATGCTACTCACCAGATTTTTCCTGCATCCAGGCGAGCCTGTCGCAACCAGGAGCAGCGCAAGTTCGCCGCGCCACAGTTCTTCGGCGTCCTAAATGGCGGCTTCCGGTTGGTAGAGGCTCTCCACCAACCGGAGAAGCTCGCCAACCAAAAGCCTGCCCCCAGAAGGTCTGCAGGCACGCACTTGCGCGCACCTGCAAATCTGCTCCGGAGCCAGGCGACGGAGCAGCATGGGGCTGTGCGCTCCGTGCTTTTTAAAAACCTCTAAAAAGAGGTTTTTAAAAAACATGTCACACGACCAGTTCCGGTCACTCCTGTGTGGACTGAGGAATGGAACTATGAAAAGTAGTCTGACCCAGTCCACTCTACAGTGCAGAAGACCTCCGTTGGAGGTCACTCTGCCCCGTTTTAATAGCCCGGTGCAGAAAGGGCCATAGTCAGTCTGTGGTACGCACTAGCAAAGCAAGCTGAGATTACTGAGAGTCATTATGGGCTTCTCAAAAAACAAGTCATGTCTGACTAAGACTTTTAATAGATCCCACAAGATACCCTTGCAGGCCAGCTGGTGAACTGTGAATGAGACAGTGCTACTGTTAGGTGGATCTATAATTGGTTGATAGACCAAACTCAGAGAGTGCTCACCAATGGTTCCTTCTCATCCTGAAGAGAAGTGAACAGTGGGGTGTTGGCCCACTGTTCTTCAACCCGTATTAATTAATTAATTAATTAATTATGAAGTAGAGGGTATGTTTATCAGATTTGCAAGTGATACCTGGCAGCTGATGATAGACATAGGATTCAAAATGACTTTAGCAGATTGGAGAGCTGGGCAAAAACTGACAAAATGAATTTCTCTAAAAAAAAAGGCGGGGGGGAGGGTAATAAATGTAAAGTACTACATTTGCTCAGGAAAAATGAAATACACAAATATAGGAAGAGTGATACCTGACTTGAAAGCAGTACAGTTCTCCCTCCACATTTGCAGATTTGAGACTGGTGAATTTGATTATTCGCAGGTGGCTTGCCTCTCCCATTCCCGCCTCCCATTCCCTACTGCAGGGAGAAGATCTTGGCCCTTTTCGCACGGGCCTTTGCGCGCGCGATAGCCCCGTGAGCCTCGCGGGAGTGGGAGCGTCGCTCCGCACGACGCACTCCCACTTCCGCCCGGCTCATGGGGCTGAAGCGGCGCAAGCGCGGGTTTTTTTATTTTCGCGTACAAGCGAAAATCACCCCGTGCTCGTGCAACGCTCCCGGAGCCCACCCGCACTTACCTTTCGTGCGGAGCCTCCGGGAGCCGGCTGGGTCGTGCTTCCTTCCCTCCGCCCCTGCTTCGCGTGTGCGGGGGGAGGAATCTGGCGCGACGCCGCCCGCTTCGCGCGCGCGGGGTGGGAATCCGGCGCGAGGTCTCCCGCTTCGCATGGGGGGGAGGGCGGCTTGCGTGGCAAGCCTCCTTCGGTGCCGCTTCCCCGCTGGTTCCTTCGCCTGCGGAAGGAAGGAGGGGGAAGCGGCAGCGTCCCGGACGAGCCTTCTTGCGCTTGCCGGCCTCCCCTGCTTGCGCTAGAAGCCTCAGTGCGGAAAGGGCCCTTGTCTCCTGCCTTTCTGCCCACCAGCAGCTGGTGGGAGAGTGAAGTAGGGGGAACTCAAGAAGGATATTGCCAAGTGGGGACATATTCAGAGAGAGCAACCAAGCTTATTAAAGGTCGCAAAGCCCTATGAGAAATGACTTCAGGAATTAGATATGTTTAGCTGAGAGAATTTTGAGAGGTGATGTGATAGCTGTCTTTAAATATCTGACACATTGGGAAACAGGAGAGACAGTACTGTCAAGCTTAGCATTCAAATAACAAGGCAGAAGTCAAAAACTATTCATCTTTGTAAGACATACAAAAGTAGGTTTATTTGCAATACTTTACATAAACAAATACATGGTCTAGTGGGTGACAGAGAGAAGGGGAAATGGCTGCAGCTTGATGTGTTGCAAGAAGAGAGCAGGTACAGTAAAACACTTGAGAAAGAAGTTGCCATTATGCAAACTGAGAGTAAGTGACTCCAGGAATTAAAAGTTTGCTGACTGTGACAAAACTCTGAATCAACATAAATATCTGACCATCGGATCTCACTTGGAATTTTCTTAAACTTATGAAAGGGCCTTTTCTGACTAGTGCAAAGGAGCAAGACCTCTTGCAAGAGAGGTCCTCGCTCTACCTATTATTGGCTCTGTGTATCACCTCCAGATCTAAACAGCATCTACAGCCTTTACAACCATTCTCATAATGTTCAGTGAATATATTGCCAGGGGAGCGGGGGCTGAGATAAGGTAAGAATAGGTTTTCAGGAGCCAGATACTGTAGCCATATAATCTCCATTGCCATATCTTCATTCCTAAACATCTAATTTCTCAACTGTTACGACCTTACTATGCATAGTCTGGTGGAACTGCCTTATAGTCCCATGTCAATGTAACAGTCCTCTAACAAAATCTATCCTATCAGTCCTCTAACAAAGTCTATCCTATAGTGCTACTTGCCCCTAGTGCAACTGCTTTCTTCCTATGTTCTTCTTAGTCATTTCTACTCCTTCCAAACTTGTTTTTACACACTTAATTTTCTTTTCCTATGGCTTTCTTTGTGAACAATCCATGCAGTGATGTCCCCCGCTCCCCGTGGAGCTTTTATTTACTCTTCACCAGTTGTACAGTCAACAGTATATGGTTCCCTCTTATTTCAAACATTTTTCAAACTGGAGTTTCTGAACATTCCATGATTCCCAATTGGAATAATTCCTGTTGTTATAGTAATTCAGTCAATGGCCATGGAGAAAGTGAAATTTGCAGACGTGCTGGATGTCTTCAGGCTTGTCCGCATATATATATATATAAATGTACATATGTGTTTTCATATTATATATGACCTTATTCATATTTATATGACTTATATTGTATCAAAAACACTTTTAACATGAGGTGTTGTTTCTCAGTTAGAGCGCAAATATTCCTGTTGGTACACAAATACCCAAGAAATTAAAATACAAAAAACCCAAAAACTGATTGTAAGAAAAAGGAGCTTATTAATGTTCAACAAAGTTTTGACAAATGGCAAAATATAATTCTCAAGTACCGCGACTTTTGAAGCTGCTTCCCTTCACTATCTCATTTGAGCCCTGAAGAGGATTTTCAAGCCTTTTTCTAGTGTTTTCCTTTGAGACCACACAGTCAGAGAGTAAACCAGAATGCCAGTCACACACAAAAAAATCTGTTCATGTTATCTCTTTTAGAGTAAAGGAAGGATAGGAAGTGTGTGTGTGCAGTTGTTTTGTGGTTGTTGAGAGCTGAGACAATCATTGCTTTATTTCAGTTATTTCTTTTATTTTGCTAGGAAATCTTTGAAAGCATATCTTCAGGAGACATGATCATCTTTTAAATCATATTGTGCTAGGTGAAGGCCACCACTTGTTCTCCTATGTTTGGCACATGTTTCTTTCAGTGCAGGAAAGCTACATTTCTGTTTAATTAGCCTAATGCCATCCTCACAACTATCACATTTTATTCTGTTCTAGAAGTTGAGAGAAGCGTGCTTCACATTATGAAACCCAAAAAGCAACATCTAAACACAAAATGGAGGTACTGGATTTGAAGCAACCTTTTAGGCTTGCAGGAGTGTAAAAATCCTTGAAGAAGAAGAAAAAATAAAGGAGGGACCCCAGACAGTGCCTTAAGAAATCAGTATCATAGGCTATTCAGACACTGAATTTGTATGCAGGTTTTCAGATTGCTCATGTGGGGTTTGAAAATGGTGATGAGACATGGATGCATTTCTAAATCCTATCTCCACCTCTCAGTACCTGACCTTCCACACCAGGGTGATTTCTGCCCTACACTGTTAAAGTACTATTATTCCACTTTCAACATCCTATTGAATCTGTGGTTTGCAGTTGAGGGAGGGGCCTTAGAATTTTCAGCCGGAGAGCTCTTTGGTCTCAGTAATCTACAAACCCCAGAATTTCACAGGATGTTGCAAGTGGAATAATAGTATAATGCGTAAATGGCCTAAGACTGTAATCCTGTATTGCTGATTTTAGTACATATGCACGTGGACTTACACTAGGCTGAGACCTATATTACCCCCTGCGTGTAGGAGTGTTAGGCCCTTTCTGCAGCTTACTTGATTCTGGTGTGGGCATGTGGAGATCGCACAAGCAGCCTCTTGCGAGACGCACTCGCGTCTTCTCTGCTCCTGGTCCACAGCAGCTTCCAGCTGGCTGGCAGGAAGCGTGAGAGCTCCACCTCTTTCTTCTGCAGAGCAGCCGGGTACTTTCCCAGTCTGCGCTGGGCAAGGAAGTGTGAGGGCCCTGTCTCCGAAGGCTCTGCACTCAAGGTAAGTGCATGTGGGGTCCCAGAGTGACATGTGATCATGCATCATTTTCGGCAAGAAGCTGAAAATGATATATTGGACGATTGGCGCCTGCTGGTCCTGGCAGCGTCACATGATTGCAAGGACATCATGTGGAATGGTCCTCACAATTATGTGATGCTCTGGAGGCCCTTTCACATGAGAAATGGCATGCAAAAAGGGCCTTAGACTGGTTGTTGTTCACTTCTGCTTGCAAATACCATTTACTCTGCTTATCTGATATGCTTTTATTTATTTGTTTGTATTTGTGTGCCACCTTTTCCCTATCTCTCATATTCCCCAAAGTCTGGTGTTCTGGCTGTTTCAAACAGTAATATTAAGATAAATTATCCAGCTACTGCTACTTCTGCATATCCCAAAGGGGAGAGGGGGTGGCACTGGCCAGGTGCATATGATTATTTACAACAAACACAAAAATAAAATCATTGAAATAGTTAAATCACCAGAATGATATTTCATTTATTAAACATTTCTTTCTACAGCTTGGTTTCCTTTTCTTTAGGAAAAAGTTATTGGATGTATGTCACTGTTATAATCTTTTAATTACTACTGTGTGTTTAGAGTAAAGGCATGAATGAATACTGCTGGCTGTTATTGCCATGCTGCCCAGGAGGGAGCTCCTTTTTTTGCCAAAAAAATATTCTGCTACTAATGTGAGGCCTGTCGGCAGACTGTTGTTTATACGTGTCAACATGATGCCAAGTTGATTGTTTCTCTACGTGAGTCCTGGCTTGGCCCCAGTCAGTGGCTGACTGCAGACACAAAAGATACTTTTATGGCAAGGTGTAAAAGGGAAAGCTCTTTAGACTTTAATCTTCCTCATAATTCGACTCTTTCTTCTGCACGGATGCAAAATTAGTTAAACAAACTTCCATGTCCTCATTAACCTTGTGTGTGTATGTGTATATATATATATATATCCCAAATCCATTTTTCTAAAATGTTAAATCTTAGCCAAGGGACAGCTTTCTAGCTGTAGGGTCATTAACTGGGGAATGTTTGAATTGTTGGATGGCTTAGTAAAAAATAATTTAATGAATTGTGCATTATCTTTAAGATTACATGCAATTTGATTGTATTTGAAAAGCGTTCAATTTCAATATTGTATGCTTCCTTAAGTGATTCCCTTCTGGGTCAATATGCAAAGATATATTTCCATTACAGCCAGTGTGATGTAGTGGTCTGAGAGCTGGACCATGATTCTGGAGATCAGGATTTGAATCCTTGCTCATCCATGGAAACCCACTGGGTGACCTTGAACAAGTCACACTCCCTCAGCCTCAGAAGAAAGTAAAGAAAAACTCCCTCTGAACAAATCTTGCCAAGAAAACTCTGTGTCAGGTTCACCTTAAGGTTGCCATAAGTCAGAAATGACTTGAAGGCACACAACATCAATAACAACATTACCTTTACTTGGGCTACTCTGCACCTAAAGATTTTTGCCTGAAACCCATAGTAGTTTACCAAGTGCTAACTTTTATCAGATGAAATTAAAGAATTAGGATGGGAAGAATATGTGAAAATATTCAAAACATGTCAATAAGCATATTTCTCATGATGAGGAGTATCCTACACAGGCAAGAATCTTTGTTGTTGGCACTTAATCTGCAGCATTTTCCACTCAGAAAAAAAGTGGCTTGTGGAGAAAACACTACTTTCTGTACAAAAGCACTCTTTGCACAAATAATAAGTCCTGAATTGTGAATAGTTTTCAAAAACTATTCATTTTTCAATGACCTTCTTGAAACAAGAACAAAAAATTGGGTGACATTATTGGTTCTTACCTACAAGATCAAATTTATCTAGATATTGGTCATTTCCACATGGTGTCATTGTCCCACAATGTGAATGCATTGGCAGCGGTCTGTGAGTTGTGCTTTTGCATGACATTGTCACAGTCCTGCAGCCAGTGCATCCCCATCCATTGAAATCACAGGATATTCACAAATGAAAAAAATCTGTTAAACACTTGCAATTGTGCAATGCTCCCATCACCGCCAGCCATGTGGAAGGGATGGAAGCATGATGTAGGTGCTTCCTTCCCCAGTGCAACATGGGAAAGAGGCTGGCTACACTGTAGAAGGAAGGCACATGTCACTTGGGCTCCCATCCGCAGGCAGCCAGCCAGGTGCGGAGGGGAGCGTTCACTTCATGTTCCCTTCCCGGCAAAGGCACATTGCTGGGGTGACACTGGGACTAAAACGGGAACCAATGAAGTGTGGAAATGGCTATAGGCTCCTATTAAGAAAATATTATTCCTTTTCTGCCCATGATTATGTTCTTATTGCTTACTTATCTATTTAAATGCTTGTGTCCAGCCCTGTATCAAAAGATCATAACTTAGTACTCAGGTAATGAATTTTGTGATAGGTTCACATTAATAATATTTGCTTATCATTTAAAATGACAGCAGTGAAACAATTGTTAAGTGATAATAAAGTGAAAGAAAAGTTGGCCTAATCTAGAGACATTTTAGTGCCTGAGTCAAAGGGCAAGATGACAACCCTTCCTCCATTAGACATTTTGAAGCTGAGTAGAGTTCAAAGAGACCACAAGGGCATTGAGTCTAATCCTTGCCATGCCAGAATACACCATCAAAGCATAGACTATAGTGCTAGTATATCTTACTCCAATAGTGCCAATAGGTTAGCATCTTCTACCTGAGGGAAAAAAACCTTGGGTTTAAGGGATCAGAGTGGCCCATGTGGCACTCCAACAGAAAGGGACTTTCCATAAGGCTCAAGAGGAACAGTGAGCTTTCTTGTGTTGCCTCTCAGCCCATTTCCACACATGGACACTATAGCACAACAGCAGCAGGTTGTTTCCAGTCCAGGAGCTGTGCTACTGCATGATATCATTGCTATCCAGCTGCTATTCTGTCCCCAAGCATTGGAAAACCACCTTATACTATTTCCAAAAAAATCCGTTAAGAGCCTCCTTTAGTGCTTCCATCCCATCAGCCACCTCAGTGCAATACCCGAATAATACTTGATAGTACTTCCGGTCCTCCCAGATCCAGGAGTGGGCAGGATGTGGGCTTTCTCAGCTTGTCCCTCCCTCAGCTACTCCCATGGCATGGTAACTTCAAAATCTATCACCTCTACATGTTTATTTTAAATTTCTCCTTTGAGTTAAAACTTTTTATCTTTTTAAAATACATTTTAAGCATTATAGTGCAAAAGTGAAATAGTGTACTGCAGTGTTATGCTGTTACAACATTGCTGCACTAGTACAGCTTCCAAACAACAACAACAACCCCAAACCAAAAATCCCCACCAACCAATCAGGGGTGGTGGGACAAGATGAAGGTGGGAAAAGAGAGTGACCAAGAATGCTGTACTGCAGAAGGAACACCGATGGCAATACCGCTACTCATCTGCTTAAGGCAGAAGGGTGAGGAAAAGAGTCTTCCTAACCCGACAGCATCATGCAAATGCCAATGTGAGGATTGTAACGGTACAATGTGCTAATAGTGTATAGTGTGGAAATGGCCTCAGTATCTCACACCTGAGGTTGAAACTTGGTGTCCTGGATTTCTAGTCCAGCACTTAAACCACTATACCACACTAGGGCCATTTCCGCACGACAATGCTTTTCCGCATCGTCTCGCTGCAGTCCTAGGTCCAGAAGGGAGCGTGTCAGCAATGCTCCCCTCTGCACCCGCTCGGTCCATGTGGAAGAGGATGCAATGGCACCATGTCTTCCTTCTGCAGCGCAGTCAGGCTTTTTCCATTGCTGCACTATGTAAGGAAGTGTCGCCAATGCACTTTTGCAGCTTCCACATGGCCAGAAGTGACGGGAGCACCACGCGGTCACAGACACGAAACGGATTTTTTCCGTTTTGCGAAAACTGCGCAAGCGTGACACTCCGCAACAGGATGGCAGCAAGACGGTGGCGACATCATGCAGAACCACGACCTGCCAACTGCTGCCATCCTGTGGCAGAAACAAGACAGCGACATTGTGTGGAAAGGGAGTAAGTTTCCTTCAGACTCCATTGCATGTGCCTAAATTGGATTCAGCCCATTGTTGCTCAGCTCAAAAGAAAAAAATGTGTGGAAGTAGCTTTGCTTTTTTGGTTGTTGTTGTCGATGTTATTGGTTCCCTGTTTAGAGCCCTGTAAATGTATTCATTCAGCTGTTGGAAAAGGATTTACTGCTTATACCCTATCATTTGTTTCTTACGAAAGGCAGCACCTTCAGGAGCTAATGCAGAAGCCCACGACTGTTTGTTATGTTTTCTCTTTTCTATCAGAAATCATTTGCACAGTGGTTACACATGACTTTTTCTCATTTACTCTAAATCAAGCATGTATTTCAT
Organism: Ctenosaura bakeri; assembly: GCA_948474755.1. NCBI lineage: Eukaryota > Metazoa > Chordata > Lepidosauria > Squamata > Iguanidae > Ctenosaura > Ctenosaura bakeri. The sequence goes on from CAOLHI010001318.1 coordinate 80,944, forward strand.
TCATTTTGTCCAGAGATAAGTGCGTACTTTCACTTTATTTAATAAACAATATCTGTATCAGCATTTAAAAGTTTGCCAGCATTTAAATGCCACATTATGGGGAGCTGCACAAGGTGACAAAGTTTTAAAAATGAAGAATGGCCTGTGCTGCTTTAGTGGGTTTGTTTTTTATTTTAAATGGGCAATTTCCTTAGGAAACTGTGATTTGTCTTTGTACATCAGTAACGGACTGGTAAAGAGAGGTATATCAGACTTTCTTTTCTTAACCCCCAAGCTTTTCATTTGCCAGCCTTTGAGTATTACTGCAGCTTTCATGGGCCAAGCAGTGTAGTGACTGGGTGATGAGTCTGATGACTACATTCTCTTTCACTTTATATAGTGTTCTTATTAGGAAAGTTGACTAATTGCTCAGGAAAATTACTTTTAGGAACTATACCTCTCAGAATTCCCCACTCTATATGGACATTGTATTCCAAAAATAATTTTTTTTCAAATTTTGGTAGAGATATAGTCCAAAAAAGTAACCCTTTGAAAATCTGGACAGACTGTCATATTCTGTATTAGCTTATGCACTAATTTTAAGGTCAGGATAACACACAGAACATTGTAAGGCACTGCTTTGGGGGTCCCTGATGTCAGTATGGTTTGGACGGTCACCATACCTAATTGGCACCATATTGGATTGGCAACTGTGTTAATTGGTTCTGATATTGAAAGCAAACCTGATTGGTGACGGAGAGGTCAAACCGACGGCAGGGGGCGGAATTCCGACTGTAAAAGGCAGGTCAGCCCAAAACTCCCTCCAGGTAAGACTGAGTCGTTTGTCAGGCAAATAGATGCTGTTCCTGTGGATAATAGGCTTAAGTAGAAGCTGGAATTTTCCAGGGAACTGTGAGAAGCCCACTAGGACAGTGATTGACAGATACCCATTCCACGTGCACCTGGACTCCTTCCTCTTTCCTCGTAGCACCCACAATAGACAGCTATTACAACACACATCATGTCTTTGTCACCCAAACACTACGAACATTAGTGGGTTGATAGCCCATTGCCTGTGTTGCAACTCCCATTTTCCACTAGGCTGGAGAGAAATTGACTCACACCCCTTCTGGGAGGAAAAGAGAGTATATAAACTCAGTTTTGATAAGTCAGATGCAGCCAAATGAAATGCTGGACCCCACTATGGTGCTCTGAATCCTGATCTGTCTGCTGTTAGACACAAGTCTAAGTTACATTTCAACTTTTTCACTACTCTTCTGGATTGGTAATTATAAACTGCCCCAAAACGCTCAGCCTCTCTATCCATAATTTTTCCTGCCTTTATCCTTCAGTTAGCTCTTCTGTGAATGTATGGCTGTGTGCATCTTGTGTGCATGCATGAGTGAATTTCCTTTCAATAAAACACATTTTTAGCTTACTTTTGAATCTCTGGCTGGTTCTTTTCCTGCATGAACCTGTAAATATTGCTAGAAAGGCCTTGCTAAGTTACCCCCCTCTCGCAAGCTTCCTAAACTTTGAGCTAATTCATTCCCCACTTTTGCAAGGAGGCATTGGCATCGCGGGGTGGCCCTTGTGTCACCTACATTTTGGGGTAACAATTACATGACTCTATCTAAGGACACAAGAACTTGTGGGAGAGAAACCACCATTAGACTGGCCAGGCCATTTCCTCCAGAGCTCCAAGTAAGGAGAGGGACTGCCATGTAACACCTGCCTGGTCCCCAGTTCCTGCCTTGACAGAGAAGATGGTGGCAGCAGTGACAACCTTTACTTGAAATACAAAGGTCATTTCCACACTATACTGTTATAGTGCTATTATTCCACTTTTAACATTCTGTGGAATCCTGGAGTTTGCAGTTTGGGGGGAGGCATTTAGAATTCTCACCCACAGAGCTCTTTGCCCTTAGTAAACTACAAACCCCAGAATCCCACAAGATGTTGAAAGTGGAATAATAGCACGATAAAATTGTAGTGAAGAAATGGCCACAGTGGAGATTACCATTGCTTGAATTAAAAAAATTTTTTTTGAAGGAATCAAGGTGTGGGATGCAGTGGGGAAAAGGCTGAGTTGATAGGGTGGAAAGACTGATAAACTGGAGCCATTATATCTGCTTATGCACAATTTTTCTGGTTCCATGTGGTAAATCCAATATTGCAAACATATACAGAAATTTTACAAGGATTTGCATTTCTTAAAACAGGTAACAAAAAATAGCAACAGCACTAGAAGTATATCAGAAACAAGATACAGCACACTATATTTCCATGCATCAGGAAAGCAACATTGTATGAAATGACTGGAGAAACATACCACAAAGTCTTTGTACTCCCCAACTGCTGAAAATCAAAATTGTAATTGAATTTCTCAAAAACTTGTCTTTTAAAGCTTAATAGTAATAATAATTAATAGATAAATAAAAAAAAATGGAATATACTTTCAGCAGGTACAATTTTCAAATCCTGGACTAAAATACATAAACAGTGCCTACTGTAAAGAATTAACTTTTTCTTTTCTTTTCTTTTCTTTTTTGCACAGACACCACATTCCATTAGATAAACCAGGGGTGGGCATGCCAAATTTTGTTGCCTCAGAAGCTCCCACATCCACCATATGTTTTTTTTTTTTAAAAAGTGTGATTTTCACATGCTTTTCACCTGAAAACTGCATGAAGAACCTCCAACACATGAAAAACACCCTCAGCCCTGCATACTCAGTCCCCCACAGAAAGCACCTCCAAAGATTTCTATTTTTGCCTGAATTCTTCTCAAAGTTGCCATTTGGGGAAGGGAGTATGACCTGTGGGGATGCCTGGTGGGAGGGCAGAATTGTCTCCTGGGTCCCTTCTGTTACTCACTCCTGATATAAATTGAGGTGTTTAGGGACTACATTCCTGCTCCCTAGGAAAGAGCAACCTTATTCCTGTTCACTCCCGTCTTTCTAAACAACACTTTAAAAACACAGGCCCTTTCTTTAGGTTTCCACACCCACTGAGCTGAACTGATTGGTGCACAGGGTTTGCAAATACAAGCTCTCTGCCACCAAATAAGGTTTATGTATGTCGTATCAGAACATCACAGATCAACCTAGTCTCCAACTGGGGTGAAAGGTAAATTAAAAAAGGCTGGTGCCCTTTAGAAACCTGGAAACAGCACACTATGGTTTTTAGGAGGTTGAAGGATATCCCGTTTTAGGTCTAGGTGAGGCTAGAAGTGTCCAGAAGTCACTTCCAACTTGGAGAAAAAAGTCTTCCCTCAGCCTAAAATAAGCAACCAATCCCCACCCCATCCCCAAAGAAGCAAATTTGCTGCAAGCTGTTCTTGTGTACACCATGGTCCTTTTGAGAAAGCTAGGGAAATAGTTTGTGAGTATCCTGCTTTTCATAGCTATTTTTCTCCCCAAATCTCTGCTTTTTCTCATTCTCCTATACTTCCTCCATTTGCCCAGCTCCAGCTAAGGCCACCCCTACTGTTGGGCTGAGTGGGAATTCACCTTAGGAAGTAGATGCTAGAAAGATGGAAGCAAAGCATTGGGAAATATGGCTGTGTGTCAGATAGCAAGCATGGGATCCCCTAAGCTAGTGTCATGTTTTTCGTGTGCAGTGGAGAACACTGTCCCTCTTCCATTATTGAAGAAAAATTTGATTGCCAGTTCAGCTGGCTTTTGTACATGGAACAGGAAGATAAACAGGTGTCATGTTGTTTTCTGTCCCAAGCAGCAACAGGTCTATGGATGGTTCTGGCCCCAGGATTGTCCATTTGATTACACCAGCGGTTCTCAACCTGTGGGTCGCGACCCCTTTGGGGGTCAAACGACCCTTTCACAGGGGTCACCTAAGAACATCAGAAAATTTCCAATGGTCTTAGGCTCCATTTCCTCCTCGGTGGTGGTGCGCAAGCGCGAGCCATGTGCTTGCGTCCTCCTGCCCCCTGTTCAGAAGGGACTGAAATCACTCCCCTTCTCTGCTACCGGGAGAACCTCCCGTCTGACGGGCCAGCTTGGTGGGGTGGCGGCAGCACGGGGGCAGACCCTCTCCTGGCCATGGCCCCTGCCCCACTCGCCACGGAGGGGGGTGCTGTGGAAGGGCCGGGGGGCCGCAAGGCGGCGCTTTTCCGGGGGGGGCAAGCTGCGCCCAGCGCAAAAGACAAAGGCCCTGGGATTCCTCCCCCCCCGGCCAGGGTCGACACTCTGGAAACTTTTCCCACACTGCCCCCCCAGCAGAAACGAGAGTGAAGCAGAAGCAGAGCCCGGGGGAGTTCTTGGAGTTTTTTCCCAGGGGAGACGTGCGGCTCCTCTTTCGCTCCCTGCCCGCCCCTCTCCCATTCCTGGCCGGTGAGGCAGCCTTTGCCGGGGGGGGGGAGGAGGCATTGTAAATAATAAATAAATAATTTTCTGGTTGGGGGTCACCGCAACATGAGGAACTGTATTAAAGGGTCACGGCATTAGGAAGGTTGAGAACCACTGAATTACACTGTAATGGTATGTAGCAATTTTCACAATAGTGGTGTAATACCATGTAACTTTCACCCAACATCAATGAACTTTTGACCTGTTAGGTCATTCTGTGGAGCTGCTGGAAAGCCAACATCACAGTATTTAACCATTCTTAAGGAATTCAGTATTTAGAAGGCATTTTAGGAAAAATTGTTTGCAGAGCTTCTAGTAAAGCTAGGAGTCTCCGGTCTTGTGATGGATAATCATTAAATTTATGACAAAGAGCTCAAAGCTGATGCAATGAAGTAAGTTTCAAGGAAATAAAAGTACATTTTCAAATATATAGTTAATTCACGGAACTTACTTCTGTGGATAATCTCTGCATATCAACAGCATGCATGCTTTCCAAAAAGGCTAAAGTTTTTTTTTTTATAGAGGTAGATACAGAATTTGAAGTCCACTTTTTTTTTTTTTTAAATGCATTCTTTTTTTAAAATGCATTCTTACTTGCAGGATCTTATTGCTGGAAGTTTATTGCAAAGTATGAGAGAATCAGCTTTGCTTCTCCTGAAGGATCAGGCATTATCTACTTAGGGAATAAAAATCTTATCCATATTGTCCCTTCCTCAAATTCAGCTGGGGAGTTATAAGGAAATTCTTTAAAAAAAAAAGAAGTTATCAGTGATGCAACACAGAAACAAGTACAGGAAAATCCAGTATACAACAATGAACCCTTCTGCTGTTATCTGTTCCACCATCAGGAAAGCATGCTGCATACCAATGAAGGCAAATGTTCTACTTTCCCTTTACAGTTCCCTTTTAGTCAACATTGTCATGCTGTCATTGTCACTAATGATGTTATATAATGGGAAGTTCAGAATCTAAAGCATCTCCTCTATTTATGGGGCCCAGAAAGAATCTCAAAATCTACATAAAATATGTGCAATTATGTTCCTTCTGAAGTCAAGAAAATTGCTAGATAGAGAAATGCATACATTATTATTATTTTCATTCATGAGATTTTAATCCTGAATGCACTCATTTGGTAACAAGCAGAAACAGAAAAAATTATCTTTTGGACTACAACACCCAGAATCCTCTAGCTAGCAAGAATGTTAACAGGATGTAAAAAGGGACACAAGAGTGAAAAACAACCCGTTACTAATTGGCCTGTGCTGGAAGATATTTTAACTCTCTGAGAAGGGAGGATGGCTGTAATGCAACCCTGAAGATTAGGCACATTTTGCATGTGTCTGCATGCATGTTTTGCAACCAATGGAATTCAAATGTGTATTTTTGAAAGGACGAGGGGAATATAAATTTCAAATGGCAATGTGTTCATTAGTAACTTAATTTCTGGGGAATACAAAAGTCAGTTCGATTGTACAATTGTTTTAATAAAATAAGCCTTCTTACCCTTCTCAAATTCTCTGAGTTGTTTTTTTTTCATTGGCTTCATAAACACAGGGACAGGTAGATTTGCGGTAACAAGAACATTGGCTATGCTGACTGGGAAATTCTGTATGGTGTAGTAGCCTAAAAGGCAACTTTCCCATGTTGTGGAATAAGCCCACTGGAAAAAGAAGATATTCTAGAAAATATAAGTGAGGTCAGACTTATGTTCTGTTTCTGTACAGAAAATGGGGTAGAGAACAAAGCCTTTGAAATGATTCAACACATTTTCCCTCCCAGCATGAAGCTGTTTGGAGTCATGTAAGACTAAGGGCCTTCCCTTCCTTGTAGCTTATGTACACATGGAGGAGCAGGCTCCTGCTACAGGCATCAGCAGTGATATCCTGAGCCCAGTAACAGCAAGAAATGCTGAGTAAGCCCCACATACTTAATACTCCCTCCCATTAATGAACTCTTTCTTTATTATTTTGTACAGCTTGTATAATACACCGTTATAGTTTGCAAAGTACTTAGCATCTGGCTTCATAGGAAGGGAGACCTCATTTAGATTAACCTGTGACTTCAACAGCAGGTGGGAGAATGAATCAACTGCTTCAATTATGGGGAGGGGGTTTTGCCTGTCTTTCAAGTGTTGCTAAGATTATCAGCGGAAACTGATTACATCCCCTTAGACACTATTGTTGGCACAATGATTAAGCTGTTATTTTTTTTTTAAAAAAAGAAATCTTTTGGAAAGCCTGGAAACCTAGAGAGCTTTTTGGCACGAAGCGAAGTGCTTTGTGTAGAGATCAGTGAGATAGTGAGTATCATGGCCCTGAAGCTTATCTCCACATATACAGCTCCCTGGTGGATCCCTATGATAAACATTATTTGGAACAATTAGCTGGTGCTAACACAGAATCCAGACACAATGGCAATGGCCAGCAGCACAGAGCCAAAAACGACAGAGCCAAGAACCATAAAAATGCAAGACCGAGCTTTGCTTGCTTCCTCCCCAAGCCACCCCCTGCCCCATTCAGTGGTTGTCATAAAAACCTCCCAGTGCTGTGTTTGCATAGCTGGCTTCTCCGATATGGCACTGAAATACAAAAAGAAAAGCTACAGCACTTGCCTTTGTTTAGCTGAAATTACAAGTCATTGAATTAGTATGTCATCTTTATTGTGCTGTCATGCAGCGAAGGTGAGGAGGAAGGCTCTCTGTAATGGATGGAAGAGTCTGATGGCCTGAAAGACAGCCTCACAGATGGTTGTTGATATAAAACAGTTTGCCCTTTTTAAAATAATAGGAGGGGAGAGCCTGCCCAGGAGAGGTCTCCACTGATTTGAAGGGTGGTAAGGGACAATATTTATATTAGCCAGATCACAGCAGAGACCAGAGCTGGAAGGTGAATCAAGAATTTGACTGGAAATTATAATTTGGAAGTACATGCTATGCAGATAGCACAGGCCAGAAGGTGGAGCACAAAAATGAACAGGATGTTGTTCCCACTATCATTGCATAAGAGGACAAGTGAGTTACTCATATAATGTTCTGCAGGGATACAGTTTTCACCAGAAGGACCGACACAAATGGAAACCAAACAACAGAAACATTTTCAACATTTTCTAAAAAGTGTCAAAATCCTCTTATCCTTTTTTAAAAGAGGAGAAAAGTCCACTTTCTTCATTAGAGGTTTCATTTTACTAAATTTACTCAGTGTTAAACAAAGAACAGAAATGGTAGCCCTGTTTCATCAACAAATAGTAAGGCAGTATCCTTTCAAATGTACTGCTTAGGGTATAATGATGCTGCCTGATCAAGGTGTTTTATTCAAACTCTCAGTGGCAAAAAAACACAGTATAAAATAAAATATAAATATGATTAGATACCAGGAGAATCACCCAGGTACCCTAAAAGCACCAGATCCCATTTGACTTTGGAAGTTAAACAAGGGCCATTTCTGCACGAGGCAAGAGAGTCGTCCCGTGCCGCTAGTCACCAGACTTTTGGACTCCCCGGTCCAGTCCATGCTGCTCCGGAGCAGTGCGTGGCCGCCCCTCTGCACTCCTCCAGAGACGAAAATCGCAGCTTCCAGTGAAGCTTGCCAGCCTAAAGCCTGCCCCCAGTAGATTGCAGGCTCGCACCAATGCGAGCCTGCGAATCTGCATGAGGGAGCAAGCTCGCAGCGGCACGCACCATGCTTTTGAAAGACCTGTTTTTAGCAGTGTTTCAAAAGCACACTGGACGACCAGTTGGGGTCATTCTGGATTGGGCTGGGGTGCAGATCTATGTTAAGTAGGTCCAACCCAGTCCACTCCCAGGTGCAGATGTCCTGCCTGGAGGACGCTCTGCCCTGTTTTAAAAACCCCATGTGGAAATGGCCAAGGTCAGCTCACTTGGATAGGAGACCACCAGTGAATACTAGGATAGGAAACCACCAGTGAATACTAGTGTGGACTATTTTTCAGAGGAAGGAACTGGCAAAGCCACTTCAGATTATTCTTTGCTGCCTCCCAAAAACCTATGAAATTCATGAAGTCACCATGAGTCAACAGGCAACTTGAAAGTATATACACACACATACCAGGAGAATGGTGTATGCCAGGTATGCTGTAGCTAGCTGGCTCACAACTCTTGAACACATTTATTTGACTGCAATTTTCAAACAACTTACTGTAATCAATATCTATAGCCATTTCTGCACTATACTGTTATAGTGCTATTATTCCACATCCAACATCCTATGAAATCCTGGGGTTTGCCATTTAGGGAGGGGCATTGAGAATTCTCAGCCAGAGAGCTCTTTGGCCTCAGTGAACTACAAACCCCAGAATTCCACAGGAGGTTGAAAGTAGATTAATAGCACTATATCACTGTAGTGTAGAACTGGCCTATGATTTTAGTGCATCTTGTTTATCAGAATGAGTTGTTAAGTGTCTGTTTTGTTAAAAAAAAAAAAGACACATTTTAAAAATCAAAATTGCTCTTTTTAAAAGTTTAAAACATTTTTTTAATCTTCGCACACAAGTAGGTGTGTATGTGTGTTATATACACACACATATACACACACACACATATACATAGTTGTACAGTTAGCCTTCCACATTCATTATGGTTAGGGGTGCAGGATGCCTCCAAAAGTGGAAAAACTGCAAATATCAAAGTCTGTTTGGGGGGAGGAGGGCTGAGGCATGATGAGAAGGATCGCCATTTCCGCACTAGACTGTTGTAGTGCTATGATTCCACTTTCAACATCCTATGGAATCCTGGGGTTTGCAGTTTCAGGAGGGGCCGGCCGACTGGCCCCTCCCAAAACTGCAAACCCCAGAATTCCATAAAAGTGGAATCATAGCACTATAACAGTCTAGTGCGGAAATTCCATAGGATGTTGAAAGTGGAATCATAGCACTATAACAGTCTAGTGCGGAAATGGCCTAAATCAGGTCAGGGAAAGGAGAAAGAAAAGTTTGGGATATCATGGTTGCCCTATATTTCCTCTCTCATCTTCTCTCTCTCTCTCTCTCTCTCTCTCTCTCTCTCCTGTGTGTGTGTGTGTGTAAAACGGAAGAGGGTTCGTGGTCCTGAGAAATCAGGTTGTGATCTATCCTTAATTGGGTCAGGCAGTGACTGGTGTAGAAGGAGGAAGACCAGAGATGGGTACTTAAAGGGCAAGTGTGGCCTGACTATAACTGCCTAGAGGGAAAGTTCCCTGAGAAAAGAAGCATTTGGGAAGGGCAGGGGTTGGAGAAACTTGCAAATAATCAACTCCATGAAAGTCAAGCCCGCAAATGTGGAGGGCTGATTGTATTGTGTGCATTTTCTGACTCCAATGAGAATTCCAATGTATTCTACTCAAACATTGACACCCAGAAAATGCAGGGTGGAATAAAAATTAAAGAGCATCCGATAAAATATGATAAAACTAAGGCTCTTGAAACATACAATATTCCCTAATAAACAGCCAGAATCTTGCTGGTGAATTATGAAAGTGCAACTGCAGCTTACACCACCACCTCTCATTTTTTGGTCATTGCAGAGTCTGGAATTCTTTACAGACTATTTCAGACATACCAGCTGAATCAAGTAAATATTCAAATAGCTTCTTTTCCCCCCTTGTTCTGGCTGAAGTCATAGTGAGAAAAAATTTTTCAGTCTGGAGGTTGCATTAATGAGAAACATTTCATTGTTTACAGATACGCACACTCAAACATCATTAGGTTCTAAAAATTATTGTTTTGTGCTTTCAAGTCATTTCCAACTTGTGGTGGCCATAAAGGAAACTTATGATATAATTCTCTTGGCAAGCTTTTCAGAAGGGGTCTGTTATTGCCTTCCTCTTAGGCTGAGTGTGTGTGTGACTGCTCAAGGTCAACCAGTGGGTTTCCATGACTGAGCCATGATTCAACCCCTGGTTTCTGAGAGTCCAGATCCAAGACTCAGCCTCTATATCATGGTCTCTCTCAGGTTTTTAAAAATATACCTTGTTTTATTCCATGTTGTGACCTGCCTTGGGTTCCATGTCAGAAGAAAGGTGAGATGAAAATAAAATAATTAGAAACCTTCTGGGAAGGATGAGGTGCAGCATCCTAATGACAGCAATGATGGGGAGCAGAGCTGGTGCCATCCCACAATCTCTTTCCCACACTTCTAGTCTATTCAGTTGTCCTCTTCCTCTTCTCCATTTTTCTCTCTCCTTCTTTCTGTTCTCTTTTTTTTCCTTTGGGCTCCTTTTTCCTTCTCGTTCTCTCTTCCTTTTTCTTCATGCTCTTTCCTCACTATTTCTGTTCCCATTTATTTCCCTCTGTTTTATCCACTTTGTCTCTTCCCGTGGGAAATTTCCTTCTCTTGAGATAGTTTTATATATGATGATAGCACCTGAATGGACTTTACTATCTATCCACTCAATGCAGCAGAAATATCTCCTACTGCATTCACTGTACTGTTAAACAAGACAACCCATGAGCAAATAAATATGCTTTATGTTGCCAGTGGAAGCACTGCACTAGGTGTCCTTGGGATGTTTGCACTGAAATCAGATCAGCTTCCTGAACATATTCATCTCTAACTTGAAGGCTTGATCCCATTAGAAAGGGCAATTATCCTGGCACGTATCACCCACTTTCACAATAGTTGGGAATTATGGCCACTGTGAGACTTCCTGTCTGGGCCCAAGTGGCCCTTGGGTCTCACACTGGGGAAAAGATGGGAAAGATAGATAGATAGATAGATGGATAGACAGACAGACAGATAGATAGGGAACTTAGCAGGGCCAAATGAAGACAATGTCAGCTCTTTCTTATCACACACATACCACATTTTGCAGTTGTGGGTGGACACAGACTGCTGACACTTGCCTCTCTCAAATGGAGGGGGGAAGAAAATGGGACAAACAGCAACTGGTGGGTAGAAGTCTTTGGCCAATGCACAATGGTATTGCAAGACATCTTCAAACTTAAAAGCATGACAAACATTTTTTGGTTGTAGTTTATTAGAAGAGTAAGAAGAAAAAGAGGAAGGAGGAGGAAGAGGAGGAGCAGCAGCAGCAGCTATGATGTCTTCTTTGTGGCAGTGCGCCAGAAAATTATTTAAGGGTGTTGGGGTCCAGGTTTTGCTTGATTGCAACCCCACTGATTAAACTGGGAACAGGAGCTAAATCTATGATACAACTCATAAATCACACTGATTAATTGAGTAATGTCACAACTTTTCTTCTCAGGTGTGGTCATGTTGTGAAAAGCTCTGGTAGGAAGGCTTCAGGCTTAAGTGTGTGTTGCTTTCTGTGTATCTCACCAAGCAATAAGTTTCTTGGTGAACACCCCAAAGATGAAGAAAGTCAATGTTATGTCTGTCCTTGACATGAGAACTTCTGCTTTTCTTGGTATTGGCTGAAAGCATCTTTGTAATTGAGACATATCTCACCAGCCACACTAAGCAATGTATTTTCTGGAGTCAAGGATATTCTGAATTAATGTATGGAGAATAGCCAGCTATTTCTTGCCAAACAATGTGTCACACTTTGGCATGCACAGCTCTATTAGTCTAGTGATTTTATGTAGCGAATTATTTTAAACTTGATGCCTTTGGTTTTCAACTCATTTAAGCACACTGGCTAAAATGATTTTCACTCAAGGAGATTTAGTTCAGGCCTAAGCCAGATGTTCATTGCTACTATTAGTAGAAGGCTGTGGGCTCAACCTGACTCAGGAAGGCTTGAATATCTCCACTGTCAACTGGAGAAATGGTGGTTCCAAAGGTGGAATAGGTACAGGTGATTTCTATCTGGATAAAACATTTCTAAACAGAGAAAGAAATACTAAACATCAATCCTGTATCAGCACTTGATATCTTAGGGCAGGAATTGGGGGCCTGCATGTTCCAGCAGCCTTCATGTCTGGCCTGAACTTCAAATGTCATGGGGCTGGTTCTGCAAGCTGCCATTTAAATTTCCCAGCATGCTTTAGAGTAACCCAGGAGCCAAGCTCCTACTTCAGGGGCTGCATATCATAAATCTCTGCATGTTACTAATTGTGCTGTGCAACCCTTGTGTTGCATGGCAACATTACACAGATGAATGCTCACATACATCCACATGTGCATCACCTGTGTAGCTGCACATGCATGCATGTGAATTGCATGTGTATGCACATCTGCATGCAGAACGGCCCACATGTTGGGTCATAGTGACCAGAGGCCTGGGGTAGGCAGCCTCCATTGGTTTGAGGTCTATCTTTTCCTTGTCTACCTTTTTGCTTCTCTACTTTTACTGTTTCAATAATTTTCATCATAAATATTTCCTGGCACCTCTTTTCCTTCCCCCTTTCAGCCTGTTAAGTACTTTTTCTCTCACTTATCATCCCACCCCGGGGAGCCAGCAGTGAAAAGGAAGCCACCATGTATTTAGTGAGTTAGCATAGCTTGGAATGGTGTGGGAAGGGAGAGCAGGAACTAATGTGTCAGAAGGTTCCAGGCAACCCCCTCTGGCAGGTGACCTAAGGCACTGTCTCATCTAATCCAGTGGTAATTATGCTACTGACCCTTGGCTACTATAAGAAGTTAAGCCATTCTTTGTGTACTCTTATTGCCAGTGCTGCTGCCACCACCACTATCACCTCCACTGCCACATATGCCTCAGGGTCTATCAAGAAGGTGCCACTTAGTCAGGCTTGGTCCAGTACCACCACCAGGGTCCTAGAAAGCAGCCCTAAAGGTTCACAAGGAAAGATTCATAGCCTTACTACTAGAAAGAGAACAGATTGTTAAAAACCTTTTCATCAGAAGACATAGGCTTCCCTGTCACCATTTACACCAGATTATCCTTTCAGATTTAAGAGTGAGTGTCTATTGTGATGCAGAGATTTCAGCGAGAAAGGAAAGGAGCTTGGTAACCCAGTCTTTGATGTGTTCAACATTTAAACAGCAAAAATACAGCATATTTTTAAGAGCTATTGTTGTAGTTATTTTTCAACAAAAAAGTTTTTAGTGCAGCTTTCAAAGGTTTTAGTGCAGCAAAATAAACTTTTTCAAACAGTCACAGTGTTTTTGGCTTATATATACCTAACACTTTTCCACACTGAGTTGTTTGTAGTAAGAGTCACTGAGTGTGCCGAACCAGTAAACTGGCCTATATGTAGCAGGTTTCCTGAAGAATAATTACAGCTCACCTGATGTATATGAGGGGAAGGAAATGCATCTCAATGTTCCCTTCATGGTGCCCCCACAGCAGGACCAGCTCAGGACATTTGCCTTCTTGACATGAAGAACAAGGTGATCCTATTACCATTCCATATACAAAGGTGATCTAGACTGGTAGATAATTTTTCCTAATCCAAAGCTTCAAAGCAATGAGACAAAGTAATCCTTTGCACCCTTAGGCTGCAGACCAGCTTAGAGAATGCAGGGTAGGTTGTGTGACAGACAGTTTTCTATTCCAATTCTGGCTGTTGACTCTTACCATCTGCAGCCTGAGGCAAATATCCTTCCAAATGGAAGGTCTAGATCTATGCTGCATATATCAGACTAGTGGCAGTTGATGGCTTCTGTATCAGTGGGGGAGTGGGGCATGCCATTTGTTAGGCTAAGCTTTGAAGCAGCTGTCCACAGTGCTGAACCTATGGGAACTGTGTTCAGTACTAGGAACAGCTTCTTCAAAGCTTAGCCTAACAAGTGGAGCAGGTTCATAGCCCCACTGACATGGAAACCAACAGCTTCCTCTGCCCCCAATAATTATCATTAACAAGAGTCCTTTTCCATGAATTCTTGAGAAGAGCTGCACCCAAAATATTGAGCAATTCCTATGGCATTTGTGACATGATGGGATTCAAGGTGCCATGGATCAATACCACAAGTTGTGACCATCATGTGACTTGAAGCTTAGGAATCTTTGAGGCTGGATGCTCAAAAGCTGTCAGTGCTAACAGAGGTCCACATTCTAATGCTTCAACATCTGCAGCAATTCCCCTGAAGCAAGTCCTTTCTCATCACAGGGTATTAACTACAGTTGGCTTTATTCATGCTTATAAGCCCAAGCAGCTGGTTATTGCATTTCCTGGTAACCATTTAAAATGAATGACAATGGCTCAAAGTGCTCAGTGGCTCAAATCCTCTTGATGTTACACATTTATATAACCCAGAATTATTTATAAGTGTGTGTGCTTTGATGTTTATTGCACAAAGAGGGGTCCAGCAGCTCCTTGCACAATAACTCCATTATCCAAAATCAGCTTCACAGCACGGTTGCGTGTCTCCACAGACACAGCATGTCTCCACACTTCTGCCTCCACATTGGGGGGGGGGCAGGAGTAAAGATCAGCTATTTACTGCTTAGAAGAGGGCAGGAATGCCCAAGCAGCATCTAAGTACAATCCTGGATATAGGAGAAAAGAGCAGACTTTGTTCTACTAGATGTCTAGAATATATGTAGTCACTGGAGATCTGATGGAAAGGGCAGCAATTTGTCCCCATTTTGTTCAGTGCAGAACTGAAGTTGGATATTGCCTGGTGCACTTCCTCCAGCTATTAAATGGCTAAGAAGGCATGTGAAATAGCTGTATGGCTGATCTATGGCAGGGATGCAAAAGTGCTAAGAAGCTACCTCAGAACTGCTCACAGAACACTACGCTCTGCAAGAATCATGTAGGATCATGATATGATGAACCCAGGGATGGGGTGGGGGTAGCCAGCAGAGCTGCCCTAGCAAACAAGAGTGATTTAATTTGATTGGTTCACTGACTATAGAACCCAGGTTAGCCAGAGGGAGGGGCTGGGTGGGGGAGTCAGCGTAACAGAAAAATAACAGAAACAAGAGTTTGAAAAAGGAGTTGCTTCTGAGAGTTGGAAAAAAGAAAGAGTTCCTTGAGAGAGTGAGAGAGCTGGGAAAGTGTTGGCCTGTAAAGAGTTGAAAGTGCTTTGTTTGTTTAATAATGTTTTAATTATATTTCTTAAAGAGTAGTCTCCATACAGTGTCTCTTTAATATGAGCTCAGTTATACAGACTACCACCAGTGACACATTCATTGAGATAAACCTGAAAACTCTTTGCCCTATTTCCACAAGGGCTGTGGGTTTAGGGAAAGCAGAAAGGAGATATAAGTGTGGGGAGGGAGCCAGGGGGTGGTAAATATATAGAAGGATGTTGCTTCTCTGGAGAGGGAGACTAAAAGCAGACCTGATCTGTCATAGCCCTGGCTAGCCCAGATCTCCACATTTTGACACATGGCACTTGCATTGTTGGTCTATTTCAGTGAACAAAATGAATTGTCAACACCCATTCAAGATGAAAAGAGCAAGGATTCACTGCTATGCATTAGTATAATTTCAGCGTCTTGAAATTATGCAGGTAAATGTGTTGCGTATTTGTGAAAAATATAAAAAAAAAGAGTAACACTTTTCATTTTTAAAGCAATGTTTCCATTTTGTCTGCTGCAAAATATGCACAAACCAATGCTTATTTATCATGCAGACAGCACTTTTAGTGTGGGGAAAGCTTTATAATTCTCAGCTCA
Source organism: Ctenosaura bakeri (assembly GCA_948474755.1). Classification (NCBI taxonomy): domain Eukaryota; kingdom Metazoa; phylum Chordata; class Lepidosauria; order Squamata; family Iguanidae; genus Ctenosaura; species Ctenosaura bakeri. Next base: position 96,769 of record CAOLHI010001318.1, read on the forward strand.
TTTTTGTTTCTCTCACAACAAAGTGGGTTGGTTTACTGGGTATTTTATTTTCAAAACAGAGGCAACAAGAAGGACTGGAAAGTGGCTGAGTGTGTCGCCGGGGTGGGATTTGAAACCATGTGGCTCAGGTCCAGGTTTCACACTCTTTCTGCACTGGTTCCCAAATGGTATCAAAGTTCAAGGATATGGTGGCGATTAGTACAGATGCTTGGATGCTGAACATATGTAGGAAAACAAAAACAAATCTTCTGCTTTTCTTCACGGGTAGCGCTGCTGTTCTTAGGCAGGTGGTAACAGATGTTGGACTCTCAGTAGGAACACAGGAGTGGGCCACTCTCCCACTGAATACTCTTTTTTTAAAAAACAAAACAAAATCCAAGCTGCTTTGGAACAAAAAATGCAAAGCAAATAGTATCTGTCTATAGTGCATCATGAAATGGCCTTCCATCTTATATCATAAGCAGTACATGAACAGAGAATGGTTTTCATTTAAAAATTAAGGAACAGTGTTAATTTCTGAATCTTATTTTTTTAAAATCCTTTTTGTGAACAACCATTTAACTGGATGCTGTTAGGAAGTTGTACTTCATGAAAAAGAACATCATGGTCAATTTGTTTCAGTATTGAATATACTGAGATACTAACATGTGAAGTTGTTTTTTTTTAAGAGGATGGTAGGGTGATGCTGACAAAAAAGTGGTCTCTCTCTTATGATGAGTTACTGAAAGACTTGTTGGAAAGCATCTTGTACCTGGGCTAGACAACCTCTGTTTTAGGAAAGGATCGGAAAATGTAGAGGGTAATTTATTCTGGGGGCTGAGAAAACCTACAAAAAAATGAACTTAATGCTCTCTGAGGTGTACGGAAAGGATAATTGCCAACAGCAGCTGCACAGAATTTGAAATAAAATGTAGGCAATGCAATACTGAATTAAATTAAGCATGGAGCATACAGGGGGCCCTGCGAAAGGAAGAGTGCATGTGATAAGAATAAACGTTATTATCAAAATGTTAATACAAAGGATGCTTTCATGCCTGGTATGGTAATGAGCTAGGTCACACCTGGCCACATCAAAGTATTCTGAAGAGTATAATTGACAGATATCCATCCAACTTCAAGAGGCAGAGCTCACTGACACCTGGGAACTTTGAGACATTGTAATGCTGAGGGTCAGACAAGGACTCTGACAGCCCGAGAGAGATGTAGAACTATTGAAATCTGAGTGTCTCTCTCCCTTTCCCTCTCCCTTTCTGTTTTTTGGTGTGATGTTTTTTCTTCATATGTCTGGACTGATTCAATGTCACCAGGGAATCCTAGATGATTTCTCTGTTTTTGAGCCCTTCCCTTTGATTTCATGGCGATGTTGTCTTGTTTTTCAACTAAACATTGATTTACTGAGAACACGTTTGGATCGTACATGGTTTTAAAGAAATTATCATGGCTGTCAGCTGTTGTGGACAAGAGGAATGGACTCCTTACCTAAAGGCAAACTTCAGCAATAGATCCATCCTAAGGGCTGTTTGTGAATGTTTTTTGAAGTGTTGCCAATAAGTGACTAAAGTGAGTATTGTTTTTCAACAGATTACAGGCATGATATTTTCCAGACTTGACTGGTAATTATTTTCTTATGCACTGCCACATGTTAAAATTGCTGAAGGAAAGATCTATTGTACACCTCATTTTCACTTTATCATGTGGATAGTGCACATGTGTGTGCAATACATATCTAGGAAACCAGTTCTCCCAGACATGTACTAATCTGTGTTAGCCCATTATACATTTTCTGGAATAGATGTTATTCCTTGCAACTGTTACAGCCTGCAGGGCTATCATTAGTAAATCTGGTAACATATATACATCCAGTCTTTATTAGGATGTGTTCTGCCGATCTGAGTCAATCTGTCTGCCATTTTTCAGTATTCATATTCTCAGATTGCCCTTTATGTACTGATTTGTTCAAACTGCTTTGTCTCTGCCATGGGCCTCCTGCACAGGATTGTGTGGTATATTATCCATCCATGCAAGACGTTGCATATTAGGTTCAATCATGCCAGAATTATCTCAATATACTTCAATCTGCATTGGAACAGTCTTGGTCATACTAATGGATGGACTTTGTTGAGAATGCTAGCCATCTTGAGTATTCATGATCTATCCTTGGCTTGTAATCTATGCAAATGTGCACAAAAGGTCCATCTTTTATCATTCACAGGGGAAAATGCTCATACATCTTCTGTACAGAACAATATTCCTGTCAAGAATCATTGATTTTGCATTTGACATTCTTTATTAATCTCATACATGGTATAGATATGTATGATGGAATAGTGACAGATATAGCTGTAGGTATATTTGAATCCAGCATTTCACTTCTTTCACGGTATCAGCAAAACAGAGCTTTCTTTCTTTCTTTCTTTCTTTCTTTCTTTCTTTCTTTCTTTCTTTCTTTCTTTCTTTCTTTCTTTCTTTCTCCTTTCCCTGCATCTTTCAGTACCACTAAGGATCACTGGCAGGGGTGTGTGTGTGTGTGTGTCCCATGCCTCCTAAACATGTTTGAGAAGTGCATGGGAGACTTTAGTGGTGAAGACACATCACTTATCCTCAAGATTCCACTGACAGAAGATTCCACTGATCGTCAGCAGATGTCTCCAACTGAATTTAGGTCTCCAATATTACGTGAAAGTCTATTGGAAGGGAGGACAGAAGAGAACAAAACTTGGGTAATATCTCTTTGCATCTCATTTCAGTAACATGGTAAAGGGAGTAGAAGAAAGCCAGGAGGCTTGAGGGACACATTTTATTTGTTGGATACAACTGGGGATAATCATATGCTAAGGCATTGATGGAGACTTGATGGCATTATTATTCCTTAGAATGGGAATTTTATTACTGCTCAGTGCAGCTAATTTATATTTAAAATTTTGGAAAGGAACTGTATATTATAGAAACCATGAGGACATCTTCCCTCCAAACTAACCTCAACCCTTTTAGATTTTTTTTAAAAATGATAGTGCCTTGGAGTCTGCTTTTTTGTGTGTCACTTTGCTACCAGAAGAATCCACTAATGAGATGTCATTTAAATTCTAACACCTGCTTAATAGCACTTTTCTTCTTTTCTCAACAGTGAGCTGTTTACGAATGTTTGCAAATTTCCAAGTATATTTTTAAGAATGATTTCCCTCCCATAAGCAGTGCTTTTTTTTTTAAAAAAAATACTTTAGTTAACAATGGAACAAAAGAGTGGGAATGGCTTTTGTTAGTTTTATTTGTTAAGTTCAAGAAAGGTCTCCTAATACTTCATAGAGCATTCTACAAGGTAATTTACAAGGAACAATGAATTAATGAAAGCCATCTGTTTAACATAGCTCCATATTTAGAAACAAATTAATGGAGTATTACATTATAAGCATTACATTATCATCTAAACCAGAATTTAAACAATTATTAATCACTCATATAACATTTGAACAATGTACAATGGTCTGTAATTCTTACACCACTCATCAGCACAACAGTCCTGTGATCTAGCCACTGTTATTCACATTGTTCCTTTTGTACATGATGGGAAATTGAGAGCTGGTTCACATACCCAAATAATCATTGTGAGGATTATACTCAGGCTGTTCTTCCACATATGTGCATTTTGGTTTGAATCATTGACTGCAGAGGGATGCTATAAAAGTAGCCACTGAGATTCCTGCAATGGCTCCAAAAAAAGAGATTACCATCATGGCAGCTGTGTGCACAGTATCTAAGCTCTGAAGATGATCATGTGGAACCTGCTGTGATGAGTAGATACTGAGCAGATTCTAATAAAATAATGACTTGGCAAAGAAAAATCTTCAGATTTTTCTCATGGCTTCATCTCCCAAGTTCAACTATTTGTTTTCTACTACACACAGAGAGCACGTTCAGAAGCCTACAGAAGTGCAATTAACTCTGTAAGGGTAGATGGAGACTCAAATGCAGGGATTCGGATGTGTGGAAACAATCCCCTAGTTTAGAGCTTCTTTAGCTGTGATGAGGTGAACACAGTCCCCCTGAAGTGTTTGTGGGGGATAGGTAGGTTAGTGCTGGCTCACTTCATAAAAGCCCATTCCAAGTCCAATACAGTTTTGTGGTGACAGTCTGGTGGTAAGACCATCGTCTGGTGACAGTAGACTCATCTTCTGTTCTGTTGCCTTTCTCTCTTTCCTATATTAACAGCAACTATTTAAACTGACAACAAAATATTATTAGAAGAAATTTAAATTTTAAATCTACAGAATTCCTGACAATAGTAGTGAGCTGATTCATGCACAGAAACCTTCATTAGTAGCTGGGAAATGAGTGGAAGGGACCTTGGGTTCTGCAACCACCTCACTTTTTCCATCCTTCCACGGGGGTGACAGAAAACTGGTAGGTTTGAGGCCAGGAAGTGGTGACAAAGATTTTTTCTACTGAGTGGTTCAGCACTTTCAAGTATTCTAACAGCCCAAGCTTTTAAAAATTGTTGGATTATCGTCAGTGCTGTTGTTGGTACCTGATCACAAGATCATACATCACACTGTGCACACACACATACATGCATGTACTAATTTCAGATGTTGGTCCCTGCAGTTTATGGCTACACATGATAAAAGAAAGCTGGTTTCACAATATTGCAACCTGTGTATTCCCCCTTTTAAAAAAAACAAAATCCAGAGATGCAGTATCTCAAGAAAGCTTTTCACAATCTGAAGTGAATTCTCTGAAGGCTGGGTGGAATAGAAATGTGCTAGATTCACAAAGGAAGGACAGAATCCAAAGAACAGTTCTGTTGGCAGATCTCTTTCCATTGACAGAACTGAGAGATCATCTTTCTAGCATGTGTATATCTCCTTCCATTCTATGCATCTCCCCAAACGGTCTTTCTCTTGATGCATTTTTAGTAGGGTGTTAAAGGGGACAAGGAAGAAAGGATGGGGAAATTTTCCATCGTATTGGAAGTCACGTACCAGTGTGACGTTACTTCTGGGCCTAAAATTTTCATATATTTGGTTTTCTTTTCTTTTCAATACAATTGTCATGTTATCTTCAGAATTCTTGTTCCCTAGATTAGCTTATTATTCCTATTCCTCTTCTCTATAGCTTCCATTTCTTTTTTCCATCCCATTATGGGAAACACTTCGGGAACTTTGAAAAATCATTATACATACATACAAAATATATATATATATATATATAGATCATTAGTATTGCTGCTGATTAGATATCCATGGCATTTTTTAATTTCTTGCTTAAGCTGTTCAATCCAAAATACAAGGAGGTGGTTTTGTTTTGAATTTGCAGCATACTGTTTTTCTTTTCCTCTAATTTATAATGTAGTGAGTGGTGCTGTCTTGCAGACCTATTCTCTGGAGCATTTATTTATAGGCGACTCTGGAGGCTAGAGTCTAGCCTAAAGAACATGAGTTTAATCAGAATGTTCTGTAATTACCAATGGCTTTATTCAGAAAGGATGATACATGCCTTCCACTGTGCGAAAGGAAATAAGTATATTCATTTCCTATCCCATTCCCACCTTGCATTATAAAAGCTAAATATCCATTCTGTAAATAGAGATGAATCAGCAATCCGTATAATATTCATTCATCATACATATTTCACTAGGAGGATATTATAGTGACTGGAAAGTTCTTATAAAAATAATATGGAAATCTGGAACTTGATGTGGAGTGTCAGAGAGCTTCTTACTATTATTTACCTTATCAGCTTTTGCTTTCTGAAATCAATGGAAGGGCATCTAGTTCAGCTAATCCATATTTCTGAGTATGAAATTGAATTTATAGTCTGTAGTATGTTGACTACCGCTCACATTTAAGGCATAATTGATTTTTATTGAAAAGCCAGCAGCCACATCAAAAATTTCCACAAACCACAAGGATGTTATATTTTACCCTGTTTAGATAATAGTGTTGCTTTATTTATCCTTTAAATTTGAAGCTCTTATATTTATATTGGCAAATGCTGGGAAAGTGTAACTGATGCCTTGTGAAACCATCCAGCTTTTCTTCTCTTAAACTCTACAGTACAGAAATAAGTAACTTTATATTCCAAAGGTAAATGCTGATGGTTGGTTTGTTTTAAGCATAAATGGAATAATAAATCTAGCATGCATGCATCCACACATGCACATATAAAAACCATTTTATGTCATAAGGCAAAGTTATTTTTCTTCATTTCAACAAATAGCTTGCACCATTACTTTTCTCATTTTTTCCCCCTACCGCCTTCCCATTCCTTACTTTATGCCTTTCTAGGCCTCTTTTTTCCCCTTTTAGCTCTCCAGATTCATCTTTATATTTGATTTCTCCTGCTCATATGGAGGGAGAACCAACTAATCCATATTAACTATTCAAGATTCTAGGGAGCTGCCTTCAGGTACAAGGATAATCACACTAAATTTCAGTAATGACAAGTGTTTCCTAGTGAGTTTCTCCACCAGTGTAAGTGCTGATATTCCATCATTCATTCTGACTCCTTCTCTTCTTGGACCCCCATCCCCTCCCCATTTGGTCTCTACTTTGGTTTCATTTTCAAAGCACTGCTGTATTAGATTTTAAAACACACAAACCAAAATCCCTTTGGACATACGTTACATTGCCATATATCTAAGATTTTAATGGGGAAATCCTCCTTCCTCATTATGAAGATCAAGCATCTGCCTTGTGTGCTTATGCACTTGTCTACATTTGGAGGACAGGGGTGAGAGTTGTGTGTGAGGTGGGAGAGGTGTGTGTGTGTGTGTGTGGGAATGAGAGAGAGAGAGAGAGAGAGAGAGAGAGGAGTGCTCAAAACAATTTGTCAAATTCAGAGAAACACAAAACTTGAAGAGATTAGACATTCACCTCTTAGATTAAAACTACCTGAAAGAAGCAATATGCCTTTCACAAAGTCAGATATTTTCAAAGCAAAGTGTGACAGGTACAGGCACAAATCCTGTTAATAAGGAACAGGATTTGTACCTGTACTTGTCACCTCGTACTTTGAAAAATGTTAGACTCAAACTGTCTACAGATGTTCACTCCTCTCTCTTCTCTGTCTCTTATACACAGTCACGTTCTCTCTTGACTTCACTAGGTTATTGCATTCCAATCTATATTCTGTTGCTATATTTTTGAATGTAACAAAAATAAGCCTTTTAAAACCAATAAAATAAAGCAAATAAAACATCTAAAACAAAAACAAAGTTCCTGCATTCTCCGATGTCAAAGGAATTAGGCAAATGATTGTATACGTAGATTGTTCCTTGGAGTCAAAGTACTGGACATCCGTCCAGATTGCATTGTAAGTGTGTACTATGCAAATTCAAGGACCTCTTCCCAGAACCATGTCTCCAATAATACAAGCCAATGCAGACAATCATTCTTCACTATAAATTTGTAAGTGGTTTACTCAGTAATATCTGTTGGAAAATGTGAGAATAGTACTGAATCTCTCAGGCAATGTCATCAGACTGGCAAGGCAGAATCTGAACTACAACCAGTCTCATGTCTATCCCCATACATACAGGGTTTAGTAGGGAAAGAAACAGTTTACCGTAGTTTCTTGGCAGAAACATATGAAAGTAGGCTTGCTTACAAATTTCTTGTTAATAATCAAACACATGATCTTTTGGAGGAGAAAGGGGGAGATGGTAAAAGAAAATGGGTATAGGTTAGACTGATGCAGGAAATTGTGGGGTTACAAAACAAGCAAACAGGAAGTTACCGTAAAGCAAACTAGACATTACCGAGTATAGGCATAGAACAGTTGCTAACTCTAACAACCTCTTCAGAAATACAGGGTGTTTTCTATATTGAATCCCTCCATCATACAAAGTTGCCTATCATCAGAACAGGAAGGAATGGATGACTCATTCTGCATCTTCCAAATCTGTTCCAAAGAGTCCTGCAACCCTCTGGAGCAGATTTGGGTAAATATGAGGAGATGCATGGAGGAGGAAGTTTTATGGAGAATTTTCCACCTCGCAATTACATTGATAGGTATCACTTATAATTATTTATGTATCTTTTATAATGGAAGACATGAACTTGGCTTGGTGAAGTATCAACATGATAAAAGAACAACACAGATATGGTGAAGAAATGGGAAGTTTAAAAAGCTCAGCAAAAGGGATTAGCAATAAATGGATAAGGAGGAGCAGAGTAATTGGGCAGAAGAAATGATGATGAAACTTGTTATCTTGCAAGAACTACACTGACTTCCAGTTTGGTTCCAAGGCCAATTCTAGGTGCTAATGTTGATCTATGAAGTCCTAAATGACTTGGGGCCAAGATATCTGAAAGACTGCCAGAAATCCGAGACCTTCAGCGCAGGCTCTTTTGCATGTTCCAACACCTCATAAAGTTAGGATGGTGGGTAGAAGTAACAGAGCTTTCTCAGTAGCAGCACCTTGAGTGTGGAACTCTGTACCCAAGGAAGTTCGGCTTGTCCCATCTCTTTTAAATGTCTGGCAGGCAGCCAAAACAATGCTGTTCTACATAATATTCAGTGTTTGATACTGCTGTTTTAACTGCTTCAGAACTGGATTTTAGGATTGTTTTTAGAGTGTTGTTAGGAATTTTTAAAGAGCATTTTAATGTGTTCAAAAATGTTTTTATCTTTGTATTGTTTTAATTAGTTTTTATTTCTTCATTGACTTGGGAACTCGGGTGTGCACTACAGGAATATTAGGAATAGAAGGAAGGAAGGAAGGAAGGAAGGAAGGAAGGAAGGGAAAGGGAAAGGGAAAGGGAAAGGGAAAGAGGAGCTCTCTGACACAGGCAAAAAGTTGCGGAGCAACTGAGAGTAGGGCCAGTGCTGCAGTACACTGTTATATTGCTATTATTCCACAGCATGTGGAATTCTGGGGTTTGCAGTTTAGAGAGGGGCATTCAGAATTCTCAGCCAGAGAGCTCTTTGGCCTCAGTAAACTATAAACCCCAGAATTCCACAGGATATTGAAAGTGGAATAATAGCACTATAACAGTATAGGGTGGAATTTGCCTTGGAAAAGAACTCCAAAGAGTAGGACTAATAATGGACAGATATGAAGAAGAGGAGCATGGATTTAAAATTTAAGATGGAGAATAAGTTGAAGGCAATAAAGATTGAGGAAACACCATAGAAAAACTAAAGAGAAAGAGGATGGCACTGGGGGAATGTGTAGTATGTGTAAATACTCAGAATAAGCAAAGATCTATAAGGACTTTGACGTTAATAAAGGGCAAAAGTATCTAGGCAGCAGGTAGCATGCTTGGAAGAGTGAAGATGAGGTAGTAATAAATATTCTCAATAAATAGTTGTCTGTGTATAATCCAGAACTTGACAATCATTTGTCAAAAAATTAATTCAGTGTCTATAATTTATCAAACACTCCAATGATTAGCTTAATTTAATTTTAATTTAATTTTAATTTAATTGTTAAAAATACATTAATGTTATTTTTAAAAAAAACATTTAATTTTCACTTATTTTAGTTTATTACTTTTGCGGCGGGAACTGGTCTTTGCCTTTTTGAAATATTTTTCTAATGTATATGATTTTTATTAGTCTCTAACAAACTATTTTATACATTTCTCTTGATGTTTTAACAATTTTTTTTTCCTTTTAAAAAGTTAGATCAAAGTCCAGGTAAAACACACTCATTGGATCCGCGAGAAATTGCTAAGTCAAAGCTTATATAAGATCAGTTGATTCAATGGTTTCTAGGGCTTAAAACATGGCTATGAACTTAACATGGCTATGAACTTTTTTGGACTTTGTGGAAAGAACTACCAAGTACCTCCTTTCACAAGGCCCCTGTCCCACTGCACAATGAGCACTGGAGGGAGCAGTTGGGTGCAGCTCTGTTTTTCCCTAACTGTGGATGACTTCTTGGTTGCTCTTGGGCATGGAGAGAAGGAGCAGCCTTCTATTGTGGTGCAGAGGCCATTCCTTCTCTTCATGCTGAAAAAACAATCAGAATGAGCCTAGATATGCCCCCACAGCTGACCAGTGGCTGGGGAGAGAAAGCAGAGCCTGGCTGTCTCCCAACAGTTGTCAGCAGGCTGGTAAAGACCTATACTCTGCCAACATGATGTACCATTCCGGTCAATATTTCCAGGTGTTGATTTTCAATTGATTTTCAGTTATTTAAGGTCATTTCAAGGTCATGATGGTGTTCTTGCGAGTCATCCTGTCACAGTCCTGGCAGAGAAGGGAGTGCGACAGGAATGCTCCTTTCTGCATGGGACTGGTTCCCCGTGGAAAGGAATGCAATGGCCATGCCTCTTCCTCAGTGCAGACGGGCACTTTCCCAGGCTGCACTGAGGAAAGACATGTCACCATCATGCTTCCTGCCCTTTCGTAGGACAGGTAGGTAGGGGAGTGTTGCGTGATCACCGGTGCTAAATGAATTTTATCCATTTAGCGAACACTCCTTGAGCACAATGCATGGCAATGGGATGGCTGCAAGATGGCTACGATGTCATGTGGAAGCATGACCAGTCAATTGCTGCCATCCTGTCCCCATAGCATCACAGCCCCGTTGTGCAGAAATGGCCGAACTGTCTGAATCTCAGCTGAGTATTCAAAAGATTGTGAAATCATATGAAGGTTCTGTCTGTGATGTTTGACCACCAGCCTGGCTTGGTGATTGAGAACTCGGTTTAAATCTCCTCATAGTTTTTAAAGTTAACTGGATATTCCTGCTCTAGTTACATAGTTTTCAGCCTAACCTACCTCACAGAATTGTTGTGAAGATTAAATGGGAGGGATCCACAAATACCACTCTCAATTTCTTGGAGAAAGGTTGGTTGAAGTGACCCTTATAAATGAAAAAAACATGTTAGACCCTGACTAGTACTTTATAGCTCTTTTCCTTCACTGTATTCCTGTTTACCAGTATTCATATCTTCCTACTGTATCAGTGCGATAGCTATTATCCCTGCCCTGTATATGGAGAAACAGAAAAGGGGAAATATTATTCATACAATATTCACAACTTTGCAATCCACTTTATGACTGAAAGATGTATACACAGAGCATTTGTTATATAAACTGATTCATCCTGGTAATACCCTTGAGGCTGTAATACATGATTCCTACCTTAAAGAGAATTACAGTAATGTCAAGATGTGAGTTGCCTAGCATTCCACAGCAATAATACAGTCAAACTGCTGTGGTTTACTGGGAACAAAGATTTAATTAAAAAGGGAATTGTGGGATACAATATTTCTCCTATAATTTGGTGAAGGGAAGGGCCTTCTTTCAAAAGGATTTTTCCATGTTTCTCCAGTTTTTTTCCTCTTAAACTGAAAGACCTGCTTCTTAATGGGACAGCAAGATCTAATATAATTATAGTGGAGCAAAACATACTGCCCCATACTTACGATGGAGAAAGGAATATCCAGTAGTAGCGGGAACAATGGCAGGCTATTCCAGCATCCACAGAGAGGATTGTATGCCTGGTGTTGAAGGCAGAGTTATGCCCATCCAGTGGGAAAAGCAGGCTGGTGACAGACTTCAGTTTCTACAAGGAGATGTCAGAAGCCTGCTTCACAAAATTTGAAAGGGTCTGATTGCCTGTGTGATCCATGTTTGTGTGAGCTTAGTATCCCAGTTGTATCCTTGCTTTTAGATGTATGTGAAGTAGCTATAGCTAAACACTTGTTGTAGGATCTAAATTTACTGTAGGGGTGGGAATTGTGCAGCCTTCTAGATGTTTTTAGACTGCAGTTCACATCAGTCAGCATGAGCAATGTAATGCTGTGTGATTTCCATCTCTGCTTCACAATAATATAAGACTTTCAAGGACTACTAGTTGGACATACTTGAAGATATTCTCACTCAGATTGAACTCTCCTGAAGTTACTGATATGACATGCTAGTACATATTAAAATCATTATTTAAAAAGATAAATAAGAAGTTGTATATGACCACTACTAAGAGTGTAGTGGAAAATTTTGTACTGTAAGTCCTCATCAAGACAACTGCCATCAAAATAACCCAAGGAAAGCCTCAAAATGCTGTCTTTATCCTTATTAATTGTGCTAAGATGTGTTAATCCATATCATCAGATCAATTCTAGCAGTCTGAATAGCCGGGACAAGTTTTGGAAAGTCAATGTCCATTCAAGACAAAGGCACCTCAAAATAGGTTCCATTAGGACAGAATCCCAAACACAGTAGGACCTAGAGTAGGCCCACAAAAACTGATTGAGGATATCATCTAATCCTTCACCATGGCCCTGGAGAATATAATAGAACTTTGTTATATTCCCCATTATATTCTTCCTTTTCCTTCTTTTCATCTCAGGAGCATCATCATCCCATCATTCATCCACACTTCCCTAAACTATTGGAGTATCAAGATGAAGCTCTACATAGTAGTACATGGTTTGATCAGGAAATGGATAAGTTACTTGCCTTGAGGACATCATTAATGGGAATATTCAACCCTTCAGTCTTCAGTTAGCCACATTAGAGGCTTGATGCTGAATGTTACAAGCTACATATCATTTCATGACTATGGGTGTTTGGATGTTATTGGACTACAAATTAAATAACCCCTACCCGTAGTGATTTGGGATTATGGTGGCACAGTGTTAGAGAAGCTGATATCTTACCACAGAAAATCTGTTAGAGAAAAGGAAGGAAGGAAGGAAGGAAGGAAGGAAGGAGAAAAGCTGAGTAACTTATATCAGTAGCACTCAGAGCTATGAATCTGAAATACCCACCTCTCACTTTTATTCTAATCATTTGTATGAAGTACGAAGCCTATAAACCCTAAACTCCCCCTCCCGCTTTTGTTGCCAAAAAAGGCTACTGACAGGGACCTCTTCACACTACACAATTATAACATTATGAGTCCACTCTAATTTCCTATGGAATCCTGAGATTTGCAGTTTGGTGAGGCACTAGAGAAGTTATCTGAGTGAGAATTCTAAACATCCTTTCCTAAACTACAAACCTCACAATTTCACAGGATGTTGCTATGGCAGTTAAAGTGGAGTCACAGCATTTTAACTGTGCAGTGTGAAAGTGGCAAAGGAATTCAGGAGGGATGAAGGTCCCAGGCCTACAATTTGCCTACCCCTTTCTATAGGAGGTGATTGCCAAAGACGTCAAGCTCTCTGACAAGTCAGCTATCGTGTGAAACAGCATTGGAATGTATCACAAATATTCTTCAGAGAATGCATATTTGATTAAAAATATTGATAAAGGTCTCAACTACATGAAGTAATAAGACTGCCTTTGCTTCCTGGATATTTCACTGTCTCCATTATAGAAGAAGCATAGCACAGCTTCTCTATCTGTCAACAGAAAAAAAAACACATTTGATTTTGGAGTCACTATAGAATAAGGTGCAACACTATGATTGTGGCCTTACTTACAATTTAAGAAGCTCATTTACAATTCCTCAGAACTTCTGTAATGAGGCTTTCTTGGAACATACAATGCTTCCTGGTGCTGGAAGTCACACTGATAAGCAACTAGACTGATTTAGTATGATAACATAACTCAAATAATGCTTAGATTGACTTTGTGTTTGTGATTCCCAATCATGTTGTTTTGAGTTTTTCTTATTCGCCCTATTAATGTGGTAACACAGGGTGCATTTTTTTAGATGTACTGGAATATATTTTTCCATTGCAGACAAGAGACAAGTAGACAAGGGACATTTCAATATTATTTAAATACAGAAAGAATTCAGTGTTTTAAGAAAATCATAATTTGTTGATATTTGCTATAGTAGTGAATATATAATTCTAATAAATGGACATGGAGTATAATTAATGTTGACACACTTCCCTGAAAGTAAGGCCCACAAAAAATTGGAATTACTTTTGAATATATGTATAATGGATTGCACTGTGAATTACCCAGAATTATAGAATCTGTGAGTGACATATGTTGTACAATAGTGGGAAAGACAAAAGGTAGACCAGAAAAGAGGAGCCAAGAGGGAAAAAAAATTGGGAGATGGAAGATAAGGAAGAGACAAGGGTAATAAAAACTAAATGCATGCAAATAATGTTCTATCTGCTTAAGCTTTGTTGTAGCTGAAGATGAGATTAATGTTTTAAGCCATTGCAAGGCATTTCTTTTACTTAATAGATAGTCCATTAGTTTCATCTTAAAAGGTGACTTAGGTTTGTTTGTTTCATACTCCACAATTATAGCAGTTTGATGTCTCTTGACTTGCCATGACTACACCCTATGAAATCCTGGAGTTAGTTGTTTAGTAAAGCACTAGAGCTCTCTGGATGTGAATTTTAAACACCCTCCACTAACCTTCAACTCACAGAACTCCACAGAATTCTGTTATAGTGACATCCATGTACTATAGCAGTTACGGTGGCATCAAAGTACTATAATTGTGTTGTGTATGGCATATGAGTATGCCATACTCATATACATAATTACTTAAAAATGCTTTCTTCGGGGTTGATAGGTAGAGAGTTGCCCCAGGTGACAAACCTATAAATACATATCTTGCAAAAAGTTCCATTGCCCTAAAGGAGTCTTGTGGCAAGGTGTATGAAGGGTTTCCAAAGTGGTTTCTAGGAAATGTATGTGACAATGAACCAGTTAGTTACTAAAATGGCTGCAAGGTTCTCAGCTTCTTTGTTGTTCACAGCTCAACATGGTTACCCCATAGTGTGTTTACACACATACACACACACACAAATACACACCATATTAATTTATTTTATATTCCAGCTCTCTCAATCAGATTTCTGAAGAGAGATCTCTCTAGCCTATTCTGCTCTTATTTATGGAAGCACATCTTTATACAGTGCTATTTGCACATAGAGTTTCTTGAAATAACAATGTTGCTGTATGTTTATTCCTATCTGGCTATCTAGTATGTGCACAGTTTGTGAAGTAATGGTACCATGCAGCTGAGCCCCTCTACTCCAATGATAGAGGCAATGAAATGAAATGCTTAAAACAGCACCTTTAGGTTCAAAAGGAATGGGAAAAGGCTTTGATATGTCAGCCGCTAAAATATGCCTCTTGTTCCATAAGCAAAACATCACAGCAAATGAGAGTATGTTGTGACGCAGAGTTAATGAAAAGGAATTGTTAATTTAGTCTTTGTCCTTGATTGCTGCAATGAGATATGTTTATTGCTTCTTAGAATCCCTCTGCTTCTTGTCCCAAGTCCTTTGCTTAAGACATAAGTGATATTGTGAAAGTGGAATAATAAATAGGTGTTTCAGTAAAGTGAAACAAATTAACTTTTACTTACCAAAGAAATGCTGAAATTCAGACCTCCTTCTCAAGCTAAACCACTGATAGAAGAGTCATTGAATCTTCTCTCTCACAGCCCCTCCCTATCCCACTTTCAACAAATGCACACAGATGGGTTGGAAGAGAAAGATGACAAATGAGTTGTGTTTGCTTAGATTAATGGGTATTATCATGTTAATGGATGTTTATGGTGTAGTTTGGGAGGATCACGTGATTGTGCAGAAATGCATGTCTCATCTGCAGCTGAGACAGAAAAAGGGAGAGAAAGAGGAAATGTATATGTATGTTATTAACCAACCTTTTATGTTTAGTATGTTTTGGGCCTCCTTAATGAGTTTCAGCTAAATGAGGGGGGCAAAGGGACAGAGACACACCAAAGACATGCTTAAATCTTTGACGGTGCCTTCCATTTATGGTCATTCAAATCATATGCAGTTCTTTTCTACTCCTTTGTTCACACAGCCCCTCATAGTCCTATGGCATGCCTATTGCTTTTGAAGCATGACATATTGATCAAGAGTTTAGCCTTCCTAACTACTACACATATATCAATTGTTGCTGATGATGTCAGGTCACATTAGATGGAAAGAGGATCCTGCATCCCACCAGGAGAGCTTCTGTGATGTGAAAGACTAGATCCAATTATTCATCTGTTCTTGTTAAATTAACAAAACATTGCAGATTTATGACGCTGGTTTTTAGTATTAAGTATTAATTGGACTGCTGTGAAAGATGAACATCACAGGAAAGAAGAAAGCAACATATCCTCTTGTATTTGGACACTTGTTTTATGTTGAGAAGAAAGGTTTCATAAAATGTCAATGAATAGGCCATGTTCTTTTCATGAGTTCTAACTGGTTTCTAGCATTGTATGAGGAAATTCAGCCTGTGCAGTGGACCTTTTCCTTGTCCTCTTCTCCTTAAAAACACTCCACAGGATTTGAGTGATCATTCCCCTGAGTTATTTTTGTTGGGTATTTGGCAAGAAGATTCCAACTTTGACAGGCTAAGACTAAGCATCTTTCTGTGCTACACTGTCATAGTGCTACTATTACACTTTCAACATTCTATGGGATTCTGGGATTTGCAGTTTAGGGAGGGGCATTTAGAATTCTCAGCCAGAGAGCTATTTGGCCTCAGCAAACTATAAACCCTAGAATTCCACAGGATGCTGAAAGTGGAATAATAGCATTCCACTATGACAAAAACGGCCAGAAAATTATTCAATACATGTTACTGGCAGCATAATTGGTTTATGCAAAATATTGGAAGAATAGCCAAATCCCATTCATAAATGAATGGTTTACTAAGCTGATGTGAATTGTAGAACTAGATAGATTAATGGAAAGACTAAAAGGTTCATCGGAACCTGACTTTGCCCAAAATTGGTATTGCTTATTGAATATTTGAGAGAAAATGAGGGAGAAATCATGATTCTAGGGATTTGAACTTGATATTACTGTTACTATTTTATATTGTTCTGTTTAGAGTAGAGGAATTTATAATTTGTGATATGGGGTTTAAGAAAATTATAGATGACTTTAGTTTGATGTTATTTAGCGTTAACTTCTGTAAGTATATATATTAAATGAAGTGTGAAGGTTAAGGTTTTGTTTTATTTTAGATTAATAATATTGTAGATATGTCTATATATTTGGCTTAGAAGTGTTTTATATTACATAAGTGAGATTAAGCATAAATATTGCTTAGGTATTTTTAGATTATTTTATTATGCTAGCATATAGATATTGAATACTAAGAGTAGCTGATAGTTGAGGTAGGACCCATCTTTTAATTTGATGTTGGTCTATTTTCTTATCTTTTTTTCCTCTTTATTGTTATTTGCTATTATACTTATAGTAATGTTAGAATTGAATGTTGAGTTACTCTTACTGTGTATTTTCTATTTTTAGATTTTCTTCTTAGTACTGTTTTTTGTTGTTAGTCTCTTTTGTGATGTTATGTTGTTTTAATATATTTAAATTAAAAAATAAAAAATAAAAAAGGATTTGCGGGATTATTGGCCATTATTGTAGTTTGCCCAAAACAGAATGGAGAAATCTCACTATGCTTGTGTTTTAGAAATGCAGCCTGCAGGCTCCCAATGTTGCAAGCCACAATGTTCAGAATTTCTCCCTACTTTCCTGGAGCAGACTTTGAGGGGCTAAAGGAAATTCAGGGAGAGTAATGGATCAGAAAGATTTCTTGCACAAGTTCATCTTCTGCTCTCCATTGTTTCATTTCTCCTGAACTGTGGAATATGGAATCCATCTCTGAGTGGAAAAAAGAAACATTGACACAGCATGTATTATCCCCTAAATATTAAAATGTATGCTAGTGGCAAGGAAATTTTTTTATACATGAAGCTAAGCTTTCTAAGAATTCTTTGGGATTACTGCCCACCAGAATCAAATGCCGGTGGTGGTGATGGTGTTGATGATGATGATGATGATGATGATGACCATTGCAATGCTGTAGTCCCATACTTTTGGTAAAATATACGTGTATACAGGTCCTTTTTCATTATCACTACCTAGAGCAAGAGTGAGATTCATACAGCTGGTGGGCCACATATGCTCTCCTCTCCCCTCCTGTTCTCTAGCAGATTTTTGTGCCCCCTGCAATGACCTCAAAAGAGAATTGTTGCTCTTGGGAACACCTAAAATTGGCAATTCTCCTCAAGTGGCAATTCTCATCTAAAGTGGGGCAGAGGGTCATGCTTTAATGTGTCATTTCAATAGACTCCCCTCTCAACCAAAAACACCTGGAAATGAAATTTTATTTTATCTATCTATCTATCTATCTATCTATCTATCTATCTATCTATCTATTTGAAAAGAAGCAAAAAATGTTATATCAAAATGTTGGGGGAAAAGAGCAAATCTTACAAAACTAATCCCCATACCTCCAAAGCTTGCCCACCATGATCTAAAAGTTTCACATTATTTGAAAAGATTTCGAATGAGATTTGCAAAAAACATTATTAACCTTTCACATAAAAATTCTCTTTTAATGGTAGCAGTCACCCAGAATATGAAAGGAAGCAGGCTTCCTAATATGCCACTAAACTCAAAACAGCTCCTATGGTCCTTGTGACAAGGACACTAAAAGAAAAGAAATCTGGAATATGAAATTTAACCTCCTGCTATTTTTAATATACAGAATGCAGCATTATCTTAAAATTCATATGCATACTCACATGTGTTTTTTTTCCCTCCTAGCAAACTGAAAAACAGTCTCTTGGTTTGCTGGAAACAGTTAAAAGTCAAAGTCAAATTGGTATTATTATAGACTAGTCCTTGCTGATCTGTCTTGTTTAATACTACTACAGAGGGCAAAATTTAGCTCATGAGGAGGGTACTGGCAGAGTGTGCAAAGATTGAGCAGCTGCACAGGCCTCCTTCATGCAACTGAAATCTCTGGCACCATTGATACTCCTATGATGATAGTGGGTGAAAAGGAGGGCATGTTCAGAGTGAATTTGGGGACCCCTGAATCTAAAGCATCAAAAATTTGCCCATTCAGTTGATACAACCTGGAGAATCCCCAGAACTAACATAGTTATGTTTTTGTCCCTTTGTAACCAAATGAGAGAGAAAAATAAAGTAAGAGCAGAAAAAGAAGGGGAAAAAAGAGCGAGGAAAAAATCCACTCCTTCTGAGGGAGAGACAGCTCTTCCACTCTTAACTCTTTTTCAATGATTTCCATAGGAATGTTCTTACCTATTTGCCTTTATATTATCTAGTTCTTTGCTTCCTTCATCAGCAAATATGAAGTTACTGTGTACTTCCATTCAGTACTTTCATTTGGCCGGCCCCTCCCAAAACTGCAAACCCCAGGACTCCATAGGATGTTGAAAGTGGAATAATTGTGCTATAAGAGTGTAGTGCGGAAATGGCCTAAGATTTACATGTTAATCCAAAATTTTTTAAAGGTGAGTTTTGTAATCTCATCATAAATATTTTGGCTAGGTATTATGGATAAAGTATTGGATAGCACATATGGATCCATCTTTGATACATGACAACAGTAGCAAGAATGTTATTTGCTCAAACTTGGAAATTGACAGAAGCACTGAAGATGGAAGAATGGATTGTTAAGGTTGCTGAGTTCACCCACATTGCCAGACTAATGTGGTTTTAAAGGATAAGCCAACTAAAGATTTTTTTGAAAAATTGGAAACCATTTATGGACTTTTTGAGCAATAAGAAATCTAGCAATGCAATAATTTGTAGCTATGGTTACTGACAACATAATAAGATTACTTAGCAATGATAGAATAATAATTTTTCAAATGTTTTCTTTCATTACATTTTGGCTTGTGGAGTGAGTCCTTTAGTGTTCTAGTTAGTTGGTTTTTTAGTCAGTCATGTAGGGACAGAGGGGCAATTTTTGGGGCATCCTGGCTCCTTGCTTGCCCTCCCCCATGTGCTGTAGCCCCGTCTTGTCCGTCATAGTCCTGCCCCATCCGTCGTAGCCACGTCCCATGCACTGTAGCCATGCCCCCATGTGCTAAAGCCCCACCCCCACATGCTGTAGCTCAGCCCCACGCACCATAGTCAACCTACACACACCATAGCCCCACCCCCACGCACTGTAGCCATGGCCCCCTTCCGCCGCCCCCCATGCACTCCAAGCTCTGCCACTGGTTTTAGTTTAGTGTGTTAGTATTATGTATTAATTTTAGTTTCTTTTCTTCTTCTTCTTTTTTGAATATATATATATATATATATATATATATATATATATTATTGTGAGTTAGGCTGTGTTAAAATTATTTTGTACTAAAAAAAAAAAATTAAATATCCTGTCAAATCTCTCACTTCTTCTGCTGAAAATGAGTATTTTCTGTTTCTACTTCATACTTGGAGGAGAGAACTTCAAAACATACAATCACTTGCTTTGTTTATTATGAAGTTAGTGGTTTCTTCAGTCTTAAATTTTAGCCCGTTTTCTCATAAAATGGGGGGGGAATCTAAGAGATGCTAGATTTCTTAGAATTCAGCAATGTGTGGCTCCATTTGTAGCAATAATCAAAATATTAGCATGTAAATCTGATGAATAATTGCTGGAATAAATCAAACTTTTAATATATAAAAACATGGGAGTCTTTTAAGAAAACCAGGTTGTACATGATATATACCATGATTCTACAGTAAGAAAATGTGGTTAGATTTACGAAGGTTTCTTTAAACATATTGTATGTTCTTTCATTTTCCTGTAAATTTC
The DNA here is from genome assembly GCA_948474755.1 of Ctenosaura bakeri. Lineage (NCBI taxonomy): Eukaryota > Metazoa > Chordata > Lepidosauria > Squamata > Iguanidae > Ctenosaura > Ctenosaura bakeri. The sequence goes on from CAOLHI010001318.1 coordinate 117,241, forward strand.
CATTCCTTCTTTGAAACTCCCTAGAAAAAAAATTATACCTCTTCATAGCTTAAAATTTTCATTTCTGTGTTACCCTGTTCTCTGGGGGTCCCGGGAGGGGTGCCCAAATAACCAAACAACAACAACACAACCTTGGGGAAAATTAGCTGGAGCACTCACTAAAGCTAGCGAGAGGCGGGGTAAGTTAGCAGGATCTTGTAACCCAGAGTCTACGGGGTCAGGTCAGTCAAGCAGTCAGATGGTTTAGAGTAATACAAATGATGTTTTATTAAGTACAGACAAATATTAAAGACGACACAGTCACACAGCTAACTAAAGAATTGGAAATAAGAATTTTCAGAGGGAAATGGGTGATACGACACCTGTCTCGTAGTCCAGGGGAGGTTTGAAGATTGAGTTTGATGGGGTGCAGGGAAGAAGCTCATCGTGGTTCACTGAGGGGAGCTCGCCCAACAAAGTGACAGCAAGGCGGGATGGAAGTTCGGAGCGATCCGAGGAGGGTCTCGGAATCAGGGTTTTTATAGGGTGAATTGTGACTGCAGGCCATACCTTACTTGGTGAGAACAATGAGATTTAGGAGCGGGACAAAGCTTTGGAAAGGTCAGAGTTTAGCATGATTGGCTTAGGGTCGAATTAACAATAGTGTAGCCAGTATCCAAATGTGGAGCGCTTAGTACAGCTTTTGTGAGGCTACCTGCTCGGGGCTGGGAGCCTTTGTTAGTATCGCGCATAAGCAATGAGGTGTTTGCCAGAGAGGTCCCTGAAGCGACAAACTGGTTGTGTCTGGCCTGCTTGGGTGGAGAATGGACTGTCCAGCAATTATCGACCGCGTCTGTTTATGTGCTTGCCTGGAGGCCTCGCAAACACGTGGAGCAGGGTGGCAGAGGAAAGCCGAATGGTTTGATATCAAAACGATATCATATGCTATCTCCGGGTAGGCCTGAACCACAGTAACATCTGCACCTACACAATTTTGGCATTCACAAAAGCCAAATACAATAATACTATGGGGTATATATAGAATTTTGGTTAGGTGTTTTCATTCAGTAAATGAAAGCTTTTCTTCACCAAATAATGTTATTCTGATTTTGCAGCTGAAAAGGCCTGAAATCACTGCTTGGTAGGAATGTCAGTGTACCAAAGTCAGACTCTATATTTATTTAGTACTCATCTACCATGTAATCTGAGAGAATTTCTTCCTACTGTTTTCCCCAAGAATTCATCACATTTATGAGGAGCTTTAGAGGCACAGTTTTAATTGAAAGTAATACCTGAAGGATTGTGTTTTCTTTTTGATCTACTTTATTTGACAAACTCATTTTGGAAGGGAAGGTGAATATGTTGAGCATATATGACCCTTTCCTGTTCAATAATTAATCTGGAAAATCTACTTTTTAAAGGTTGTATTCATAATCCAAATTCTTCACCACTTGGGAACACTTCACAGATCTTGTTTTGAGTTGGCTTGCTAGAGAGATATTGCTCAGATGATCCTATGACCGATATTCTGTGTCTTATCTTTAAAAATATCTTTTCCTTGTTAACTCCAATAATTTATAGTGAACGCACAACCTGTTTCACAGAATCTTGAAAAGACTTTTCCATAAAAGCTTCTGATTGCCTTTAACTTTATTAAGAATTTGTGGGGTTAATCTGATTTCCATCTGTGTGCTCAACTAATTGTAGCCTGGACTCAAAGTACTGGATGAGAATGTTGAGAAATGCGGTTGAGGTCTTTCCTCAGCAGGTCAACAGAGAGATCCTCTGAGGTTTCTTCACTGCAACTTTCTTGACAGGTGATCTATTGTTCAGATATAAATCACCTCATCTGTTCCTTTATGTGAGCTGTCACATTGGAAATGGCTAAGATATCTCTGGATATGTACTGTTCTTTGTGTACACAGTTCTATAGGTCTGCACCTACTCCAGAGTCTTCAGCTTACAATCAATGAAATATAAAAAACAATAACCTTTGTTAGAAAGTGGCTTTAAGGCTCAACAAGGCTAGAATTGGGGGCTGCCTTTAACAAGGGCCTGCCAAGACCCATAACCCCATGGCAGGGACGGGAGGCATTTCCCTCCTGGCCTGCTAATACTTCTTCTTGCTATTGCTTCCTGTTTACCTACCATCCTGGGTGAAGCAAAAAGTGAGAAGAACAATGAGAAGGAACTCTTTCATCTGCTCATCATGTCCCCTCATCTCTCTTTCTGAGAGGCAGTGACAACTGAACCCAGGAGGGGAAGCAAGGGATGCTCCCCATTCGACAACAACAACAGCAGCAAAAGAAAAGAAAGAGCTGGGTTTACCCAGGGAAAAAAAAAACTGCTGAGAAAAAAAGCCCAAACAAAACCTTTTAAAAAAACAAACGTAACCTTAGAATTGGTGATGAAAACAAGATAATGTGAAACATGGTCACCCAAATATACCTTGCATATATAGATAAAGCTAAAGGTAAATAATTAGTAATGACACTTAAAAGCACATTTCAAATTAAGGTGTTAGGTAAATTGTTATTCATTAATACTAGCAATTATTCTCCTTCTTTCCAAACCTGATAAACTATTTTATAATTTCTTTAGCATTCAAAACTGTTTGTCTACCTCTCTGCACTGCACATACAGAATATCTCTTAATTTCATGTAGCCAGGATCACATCTGCAGTCATCAAGATCCTTTTTAGTAAATCCCCCGTTAGAGGGCTTTCAAATTCAGTCTTCCAGTACCAGACAACTCTTGTTATGACTTTTTTGTTTTGACAGGCCTTTGAGAACTGACTGTTTATAGGGAAAGGGCTTTTAATAAAATGTTGTATTATCTGTATTTGTTGCTTTTTTAGTGGATATGTTTGTGCATTGCTTTTAATTCTATCAGTAGTGGAATAACATTTTGACTTTTATATGCTTTCAGTGTTGTGGACTTTTAGCTATATGTTTTGATTTTTTCATAATCTGCCTTGAAAAAGGCTGAAGAAAAGACAGGACGTAAATAAATAAAATAGCAATAATACTAATAATACTAATACTGATATTAATACTAATAATATCTTGATAGCCATTAGTTCTTTCCTGGGAAGGATATAGTTTCTGAGAGTGTAAATAATCCCAGAAAAAGAGTTTTACTGCTATTAGTAACACATACATACATACGTAACACAGTTTGTCATGATCACTGGGAAGTACTAGCCAACACTAATTTCTAACACCTTCTTCAATTCATGCCAGGTGGGTTGTGGAAATGCATTGGCATGGCCTGGAACTGGCACACTACTGCCACATGATAGTATGCCAAAAGCCAAATGTAGCTCTTGCTGGAACACATGTGGTGCAGGCACGTGACTGACTCTACAGATGTTGAAATGGTTTGAAGGTAGAATCGTTCTTTCCTGGGCTGTTCTTGCAACAGCATTGGAAAGATAATATAATATCAGGGAAAGCAATGTACTGAAAATAACACTGTCCACCACAAGAAACAAGTAGTCTGTAGACAGGGAAAGCAGTGGCACTAGTAGCTTCTGGCTCAAGCCAGGTAGAGCATGCTGAGTATGGAATACATTTTTGTAGCTGCCAGAACCAATGGGCCATCACATTCTTTTCTAGAAATGAGAACGTTTGGTCTAGTAAAGAAAGTTGTATGGCTTCTCTGCCCAAGAATTCATTATTACATGATGCAGATACTATTGCTTAAGCACTTTACTCTAGAACTGCAGTATTTGAATAAAACAAATTGTGATAAATAGAAGACCATGACTTCTCAATGCCTTTCAAAATTCAGTGCAGGAAGTAGAATGATGGTGTGATAAAAACTTCATCTGGAACTCCTTGAGGTAGAATGGGAAATGCTTTCTACCGTAGTCAAGATATGTTGTATAGGATCTGATGGTGTACTTCTACTGGATTCTGCTGCTTCTCCCTTTGTATGCTTCACTCTGAATAATAATAGGGGTGGTCTTGTATAAGAATGACAATTCTGTGTTCCTTGTTACTTTTCTATGCAAAATAATTCACCAAATTCAAATGCATGAAGGAGAACTTTTTCCAGTTGTGGCAATGTGTGAAATTCTGTCCACAGGAGGCTATATGCTCCCCGAGGAAGTTGGTATGGTCCCAGACTGGGTAAGATTTTTACTCCCCAGGGCTACAGAGAATGATGGCGTCATGCACACACCTCTCCCCTGTCTAGGGGTGAAGATGTTTAGCCCCATCCTCTCTATCTGCTGAATACTCATTGAACTTCTTCTGCAGCACTGGGACTTAATGCAGATCACAAGAAGAATGTAAAAAAATAAGAAATAAAGCATATTTTTATAATGTTTAAACATAATAAATAAATTAGACATTATGTCAGGGTATGTGCCTTCAAGTTGCCCATCAACTGATGGCAACCTAATGAATTTCATAGGCAAGGACTTCTCACCAGTGGTTTTGCCGGTTCCTTCCTCTGAAATATAGCATACAACACTTGATATTTGTTGGTGGTTTTCCATCCAAGTACTGACCCTGTTTAGCTTTCAAGATCAGATAGGATCTGGTGCCTTTAGGATATTTAGATGGTCAAATCAGCTGCTACTGAATGCAAAAGAAAGTCAAACACATCAAGAGAGTGTAGTGTATGCTGCTGTGAAAGTGCTACAACAAAGTATGCATTAGAGGTTCAGCTTTTTCCCAGTTGTTTAAATACCATCTTTAATCCTGTCTATGAGTTGCTCTCATAACTTATCATCATCTCTTTATTCTTTGGGTATGTTTTCTGGGAGGTGGGTGTGACACTGAAAAGCACACCATACTTCAAAAGGATTTGCTTTGCTAAACTAGCTTTAAAGTCATTTAAAGTCATTTAAACAATACATGTTAAAGAAGTATTCTAGCCACAGTCATGAGTGGGCTTTATGTACTCCCCAACACCCATTTTCCCAGACAAGCAGCCTTCAATATTTTATTATATTAGTAATAGAAGGGACATGATGAAATCATATTGCTGTTTCATCCCAGACAAGTTCAGCTGTTGTCAAAATGATATACTTTGCTGTGCATTTATTATTAAACTGATGGCATAATGTACTTGAGCAGAGTTACAACAATAGAAGGCTAACAAAGTTTTAAGGGAGCAAAGTAGATCGCCTCCTGTGACAGAGCGTTATTACCCGTGAGCTCCCAAAGACAAAACAGGTGATTTCATGCAAAACAATACAGCAGAGCTTGTCCTTGTTAACCATCCTGCACAAATCTAGTATTGTTAGTTTTTGTTGTATTCATAATTTGGGAGTCATGCAAAGGAGATATACTGCAGTGAGTTTGACGACCAATTGCGTATTGTACTTTTGTTTAGGAGGTGATGGTTCTCTTGTCTAACTTGGGGAATATATTGCACAATGAGATGCTTGCCATCATTTTCTTAACTGGGATAATAAACAGAGAACAATTCTGCATAAAAGCTCATATCGTCTTCTTTCATGCCTTTTCTTTTCAGAGGCTGCCTAAGGGTTTAAGCAATTTAGTTGTCTGACCTGCATCCTTTCTCTGCAGTCTGCAGTTCTTTTGTTTAACATTAGTATGTGGGCAAACAGCATTCAGAGCTCTGTGCAGCTTATCAGCCCGTGTTCAGTCAACCAGAACCCCCATTCTGTGTATCTAAGAAGGGCCACGTTTAATGTTTCACAGTAGGAGCTTCGGCGGTTTCCAAAAATGACTTGTTTATCAGATAAACTCTGTCCTTGCACTGACACACAGTGGCTCTTCAGCATCAGGCTTGCTTATATGTATGAGAACTAGAAAACAAGGTGTGTATGTAATGCATAAAGAGGAAAATCCTCGCATACAGTGTGGTGGCACCAGCACTTTATAAAAACAGCACGGTCCTACACAAAGGGCACATTCACAGTAAAACCAGAGGGTGCAGAAATATGGGGTAAAGGAACAACCAAAAGTTTTTTCAATTTCACTAGGAGATCATTTTTAATTTTACAGAGGATATCTAAGTGAAGTTTATTCTTTTATACAACCAGTATTGCAAAAAGCATACAGTCAAGAAATAGTAAGATTAGCAGAGAGAAACTAAAGAGGACCTCCATCTGCACACTCAAAAATCAGAAAACATTCAAAATAGTTCATGCAACAGAAACTATGAAGGAAAATCTGCATGAATTGAGATTGACTTTAGGATTACAGCTCAGCAACTTTGTCATATCCACAGAACCACTACTACATGGGCATGTGAAATTGTTTTCATGGTCAAAGCATTGCCTGGAGCTTATTGTCACTGAATGAGCTGAACTGTCCTCCTCAACATTGAGCTCAGTTTTCAATGTGCCTGGTAGGGCTGTAAAGAATACTTGCAAATTTTCTTGCCCTCAGTGAGAAAAGGCACCTCCACACATTGCTGAGAAGGAAGTTGACAGTCAGGAGATACTTACGTGATTCAGGACTTTTTGTGAAAAAATATTATAAGAATCTGCACAAAAGACATTGTTTTCTGTGCAAAAACATGTTGCTTTTGCACAATGATTTTTTCCCACTTTTTTGCAGAAAGGAATTGTTTTAAATAAACTTTGAGAAACAAGTCCCAAAATGGGAGAAAAATCTTCAAAATTAGAAAAAAATGTCAGTGGTATGAGAACTTTTGAAATTACACATTCTCTACTTGTAAAACAGTACTCTCTCCATCTTTCGTCTCTGCGTAGTTTGTTGTCCTTCTCAATCTAACCTTTAGAGCAGGTTTTGGAGGTGTATAGGGAGCTATGGGAGAAGATGAAATAGCATTCAGATTTCCTTATGAAAGCAACTCCATTGCTAAAAGAAGCTAACTAGATCCACAACTTGGTCCTGATTAAATCCTGCTTACACTTAGGGTAGTTCCTTTGATTTTAATTGGACTTAGACTTAAGCAGACTTGTTTTAACTGAATCAGGACTTCCTCTTTTCTTCTTATTCCTATTTCTTCATAATTATTTTTAACATTAAACTTTTGTATGTTTTACATATATTGTATCTGGTTTGGAAGGAAACAATGAAATAAAAATAAAGGTGACAGCAACAGCAATGACAAAAATAACAATCATTTGCAAAAATGTAGCCAAACCATATTTTCATTTTTTTGAAAAGCCTTGGTTTTTATAGTTTTCTCAGAAAATTTTAAACTAAGTTTAAACAAAACAAGAATCTAAAGCTAAGAAATGATGTTAGTATAGACAGTTAATCTGGTGAAGAAAGATCTGAATACTTTGCCCAATTAAATGTCTATATTGATATGGATTCTTAAGTTTTAGATATACATTTTTCTTTTTCATTCTTTAAAATAATATCACACAAAAATGAGAAAGGAAAGTCTATATCTAAACCTATATATATAGTTTCTGAATTCCTGATGTTCCAGTGATATATCATGTGGGAAATTAGTGTTTTATTATAATTGGAAGGCCTACCTGGCCTGATTTATTATGTTTAACATTAATTGTCTGCCCAATTTGTCTGATTTCTAATAAATTCTGTAATGTGGATCATTAGGTCAAGAATCCTTCTGGCAATTTATAAATACAAATAAAATAAATATAAATATTTAGAAGGAGCATCATACAAGGAGGTAGTCAGTACCTCCTTATGCAGCATACTTGCCTCAGTTGTGTAACAGTATCAGGCACAGCTCCACTAGCCACTGATGGGCAAAACAAGGGCAAAGGCTGCTCCTTCTTGCCTGGCTATGCAGCAGTAGATGGATATGCACAAGTTCCTCCCTGTACCTTTTGTGAAACCAGGCCCATCCCCATCATCATCATCATCATCATCATCATCATCATCATCATCATCGCTTTCTTCCTCCTCCTCCTCCATTTTAGAAGCATGCAACTAAAGGGCCTGATTTGGTTGCATTTGCTAGAAGCCTAGAAGTGAAGGTTGTGGATTTTATTCAGGCCCCCTAGTAGTACCCCAAACATTAAGCCTTGTGTGGGACCTTTTTCTGATTCCATACCTGATTTTTTTCCCAGATGGGGAAAAATAGAAACCACTTTCAATACATATCTTCCTTTCAGCAGACCATGGAGTAACAAAACTGAAACAAGAAGGTACCTTATACAGTGTGTTCAGCGTCTACCAGTATTAGGAGATTTGTGTACCACCATATGTTGTTAGGTGCAACTGCCATTAGTGTACCAGACTGGCGAATTACAGGGAAAGCAGGAACAATAGGAAGATTTTCCTGATCGTAAGAGCAGTTCAGTAGTGGAATACTGTCTGAGAGTCTGGTGGAGTCTCCTCCTTTGGAAGTTTTAAAATAGGGGCTGGATGGCTATCTGTTAAGAATGCTTTCATGCAGTATTCCTGCATGGTAGGAGGTTGGATTCGATCGCCCTTGTGGTCTCTTCCAACTCTATGATTCTATGATTTTACGATAGTTTAAATTCTAGAGAACTTGATGGTTTCCCATCCATGATCTATTATGACAGTGAACAAGGCTCTAGGGTTTTAGACAGAAGTCTTTCCCAGTCCTGACCTATTGCATAACAGGCTCTGTCACTCACTTGACTCTAAACTTCAGGCAGTAAGAATCCTGGATCATTTCTATTTAATAAAGGAAAGCAAGGGAGATATTAAAAACAAAAGACAGAAAGTGACAAACAGAAACACAGACAACAGAGAACTATAATTGTTCTGATCCAATATGAAGAAGTAGAAAAAGCGGCAGCAGCATCTACAAAAATAAAAAAGAAGAAAGATGCTGTAAGAAAAAACAAAATTGGGATTGGCCCTGATTCAGAAATACAGATTATTACAAAACCTCCACTGTTTCCCATGTACAAAGATACAAAGCTCACTTGTTCTTGCAAAGTTTTTGCTCAGTTGAAACCTTCAGGCATGTTAGCTGGTGAGAAAAAAATGAGTTTTTGGGTATGTTTGCATGAAGGAATAATCCTATTTATTTTTGGTTTGTTTTTAAAACTCACCCTGTGACTTAAAGGATGAAGGGGTCAATTGTGATCTAAGACTGAGAAATCAAATCTATCCCAGTGCTTTGAAATTCAAAGGCATTCAGATTTAAAAACTTTTCCTTTTGTTCCCCCTTTTATGATGATGCTTCTCTTCTACCAAATTAATATGATAAGATCCAAGGGTGTATCCCAGAAGGAGCATGTTATAATTAACCTGTTTCAATAATTAAAGCTTTCAATGCTTTTTTTTTTAAAAAAAGGATAAATTACAGGGAAGGCGTCCTGAAGATACCAGATCTGATCTTGGAAGCTAACAGAGTCAGCCTTAGTTAGTACTTGGATGGGAGACCACCAATAAATATCAGGTGCTGTAAGCTATATTTCAGAGGAACTGACAAAACCACTTCTGAAAATTCCCCTCCCCCTCAGACCCCCATCAAATCCATGAGGTCACCAAAAATTGACAGGCAATTTGATGGCAAATATATACACACATAATCCCACCAGCACACTCCCACCCACTTGCTTTCCACAGAATGGCTGATGGCAGAAACAGCATGTGACTAAGAAGGCCTTAGAGCAGATTAGCAGATGTTTGTCCTCCCCTCACCCCCATTCCACCCATTCAGGGAGTATTTGTAGGCATTAATCCAGGGTGAAAGGTGGCCCCCAAATGCCATGCAGGATAAAGATATTTGATTTATTCCTTAAACTTTTTCTGCATTCCCTTCATGACCCCTTTATCTGACCAGCTTTCCCAAGTCAAATTGCCACTCCTTCTTGAAAAACAGGGTGGGGATGCTACACCTGGAAGGGTGGTCCCTGGATATGTTGTTCATGTCAGCACTGGATGCATTGCTGACTTATTCCCCTGCACAAAATGCCTGGTGTCATAGGGGCTGGATGGTTTGGCCTTTTCACCTGCTGTCCTAGTTGCCTTTAGAGGAAAGAGAGGGATGCTGGGGGAAAGGAAAAAGGGAGGGGGAAGAAAGGGAAGGGAAGTTGGGAATCCAGTTGGGGGGGAGAAGGAGGGAAGGGGGAGGGTGAGCAAAGGCAAGTGTTTTTTAGCGTTTTCATCTAGACATGTGTCCCCTCACTCTGTGACATGGCTGCTCCAATGTTGCCATGGTGAGGATTTCTAATCATCCCTACACATGACAGGCTCCTATTTGTCTGCACTCCCTTGGGTGTAAATTTCTAGGCTTTAAAAAAAAATCCATGTGAGCGTATCATCCTCCGTGCAGATGTTTCGCTGCTTTAGAATACCAGGCAGCTGCTTGTGCCACCGTCGACAGCTAATTGGAGACTGCATCGCAGGAACAGAGGCGTAATTATGGCATAAATACACATCCTCTGGTGCATCATTGTATCTCTATTAACAGAAAATTTTAAACAGTGTTCAGAGTGTAATTAGTGTAGTTGATAAAGTTGTAAAACATGTAAATAAGGGAAATAGCAGGTACGTGGCCAATCCACTACCCAGCGCTAGGGGATGCAGATTATTGCCTATTTAGAAATAATTAGCAAAGCTGCATTAGCAAAGCCTGTGTCCAACAGAAGCAAATGCAAACATTTATTCTGGTAACAGCTCTTTCTGTGCTAGCCATGAAAATCTACTAATATTGGTAATTTAGCCCTCATTACCAGAGGATAAAGCATGAAAAGAGCTCAGACATGAAATATGACAAGTAATATTAATTTTTATTCCGGAGGAAAGGATGCTTTCTTGGGTTGCATGCTGATTTCTCGGCAGGGTCTCGGCAGCGAGCGAGGAAGAGGCCGTGGGCTGCTGGGTAGCTGAGAATGAAGGAAAGAGAGTTGGCTCCCTGCTGGAGATTTATACCCTGGGGTGGCTATGACGGTGGCTGATGAGGCAAGCATGCTGCGGTTAGTGCCCAGTCAAAGCGCGGGTCACAGTTCAGAGCAAGAGCTCAAGCGTGAAACTTTTGTCCTCCTGGACTTGTGTTTTAATTTTGCATCCTCACATCACTCTCCCACCTCCTCTTTCCTCTCTCCTTGAAATGTTCTTTATAGGGGGTGGGGAATGGCTTTTGTCTTCTTTTTAAAGCTTTCTTCCATGTCTCTTTGGTAATATGTATTCTTTTTGCTAGGGATATTTGAAAGTTGCATGTCTGTGTGCATCTCCTGCTCTTTGTTGAATGAGAAAGGGTGGGCTACATTGGGCTCATGCTATGGAGGAGTCACTAAAATTATAAACTCCTCTCCAAATGTTATTTTCATTCATGGATAGATAGCTATCTGGACAGATGTTAAAATTAAAAAGGAGGTGACCAGTAAATAACATGGACACATTGTTTTTCACTTGATCATCCCCTCCTCTAATAATTTACAACTTTGCTTTCTCTGCAAAGTAAGGGGAAAAAATGCAATAAAACAAACCTTAGTTTATAGTTCCAGCTAAATGTAACCTATCCTCTTAATAAACACAAAATAGTATGGGAACCTTATAAGTGTGTGTTTTAAGAGCAGTTTTTTTAAAAGCAAATTCAAAAAATCCGTATCTTAACAAGTTCCACTATTTCCCACAGAAACCTTTAAAGAAGCATTTCCAATTCAGGCAAAAAAATAAAAAAAATCTGCACTTAGCTGTGATTTCCTTTGCTTTTTTCAGAATTCAGCACTAAAGCTCTTATCAAACAAGGGTTGGTTTTCAGGTAATATAATATGGATTTTGTATCTTTTTTTAAAAAAAGAAAAGAAAAGCAAAAGCCAAGAGACAAAAAGGAGTTGGACAAGCAAGCATGCTAAGTCTTAAACATGTAAAATAAGCTTTCAAGCTGTAATAAGGGGAAAGCCTTTTATAGCATCAAAGCAGACACTGTGTATTTTTATTGCCGGTGATGAAGTGGGAATGACAAAGTTGTTGATTTAACTAGTTTTTGTTCCCCACAGTTTTGCACAGCTTTGTTCCCCAATTCATCGCGCGCCCCCACACACACCTTAGACTGAAAAGAAACCGAACCTGGAGAACTCATGTCATTGAGGCCTTTGCAATTACAACTGAATCCAGTAGTTCTGGGTGTTCAAAACATTCACCTTAACATTTCCTGTCAGTATTATGTTGTACCTGAAGAGATTATGAGGGAAAGATGTTCCACAGATCTCTATTAATTTAAAGGTTCCTTGCTTTCTTGCTCTTTCTGTGTTCATGTTTTTGTGTCATAAATGTAGTAAAATTGCCAGTGATTCTTTAAAAAAGTGACTATATTTACACTTGACTTCCCTCCCACAATTGTGTAATTTTAAGAACTTCTAGTAGGAGGAGAGATAGCATGATTTTTATTATTCACTTTGGTATATTTTAGAAGTACATTGTAAAAGATTCCCCCCCCCCATGTAAAGAAACTCTTTCCACCTGTTGGGTTACGTTTCAAATGTTTATATGCTGGGAGTGTATGTGCTCTGAATGAAGTAGTCATAGTTTAGCAATGGAAGAACCATATGAATCTGGGTTTGAAAATGATTAGAGACAGAAGCTACTTTTGTTTCCATCAGGCTCAACAGGAACCCTTTCACACTGCATTATTATAATACTGAAGGCATTTCCGCACTACACTGTTATAGTGCTAGTATTCCACCTTCAGCATCCTGTGGAATTCTGGGATGTGTAGTTTACTGAGGCCAAAGAGCTCCCTGACTGAGAATTCTAAATGCTCCTCCCTAAACTGCGACCATTTCCGCACTAGCCTGTTATAGTGCGATGATTCCACTTTCAACATCCTCTGGAATCCTGGGGTTTGCAGTTTCGACTGGCCCCTCCCGAAACTGCAAACCCCAGGATTCCAGAGGATGTTGAAAGTGGAATCATTGCACTATAACAGGCTAGTGCGGAAATGGCCTGCAAGTCCCAGGATTCCACAGGATGTTGAAAGTGGAATAATAGCACTATGACAGTGGCCCTTTCCACACTGAGACTTCTAGCGCAAGCGGGGAGGCCGGCAAGCGCAAGAAGGCTCGTCCGGGAGGCTGCCGCTTCCCCCTCCTTCCTTCCGCAGGCGAAGGAACCAGTGGGGAAGCGGCACCAAAGGAGGCTTGTCGCGCAAGCCGCCCTCCCCCCCGTGCGAAGCGGGAGACCTCGCGCCGGATTCCCACCCCGCGCGCGAAGCGGGCGGCGTCGCGCCGGATTCCTCCCCCCGCGCGCCGGATTACTCCCCCCGCGCGCGCCGGATTCCTTCCCCCCGCGCGCGCGAAGCGGGTGGCATCGCGCCCCGCGCGCGCGCGCGAGCGGGCGGCGCGTCTGTCGCGCTACCTCCCCACCCCGCTCCTTCCTTCCGCAGGGGCGGAGGGAAGGAAGCGTGACCCGGCCGGCTCCCGGAGGCTCCGCACGAAAGGTAAGTGCGGGTGGGCTCCGGGAGCGTTGCGCGAGCACGGGGTGATTTTCACTTGTACGCGAAAATAAAAAAACCCGCGCTCGCGCCGCTTCAGCTCCGTGAGCCGGGCGGAAGTGGGAGTGCGTCGTGTGGAGCGACGCTCCCACTCCCGCGAGGCTCACGGGGCTATCGCGCGCGCAAAGGCCCGTGCGAAAAGGGCCAGTGTGTTGTGAAAATGGCCTCTGATTCCACTTTTACTGCCATGGCTACATCCTCTGGCTGAGGGATGTCCCTTCCTTGGAGCCTATGGAATCATAGTGCTCTAGCAACATTCTGTTTCTTGAGATTTCTCCACCAAAAAAATGAGATGGGGGTTAAGTATCTATGATGTCATAGAAGTGAGGCAAGCAAGCACTGACAGGATGGGAACTCCTTGTGGATGAGCTAACTGTGGAAATAGGCACAAAGGGAATATGATTAAATGGGTTCAGAATTTGGTAAAACTGGCTAACCAGGTAATATGGCAGGGCAGAGGTGGGAGAAGCTTTTCTTAATGACAAAATGATCCCAGCAGTTGCAACTGTTGCTGAAATTCCCATTAATGCTTATGGTACCTTCTGCACAGCCTTACCTACAAAACACATGACATATGGAAAGTTTTCAAGGCCCAACAATTTCTGCTGGAGCTCTTGATGAGGGCGGGGGCTTAGTGTCACCTCACAGATATATTTTCCTGCCCAGGTCCTACACTGCTTCTGCATCCAGATAGCTCAAGTCATGGCCTAGCCCTCCATTCCTTGCCTTGCTTTGTATGGAACAATGGCCCCTGAGCAGGCACCCACTGGCTCTTTCTCTAGTCCTTTGCCCTCAGTCTTGGCTTTGCTGACCAACACACATGCAGATATTCTGTGCTGTTCCAGTGAACCATGGCACCAATTGTGAATAAGTAAAGATGTGTTCCCAGATTTTTAAAGCCAGCTCTCAAGTACAAATCAAATTTCCCCTCTTCCTCAACTCTGCTCATCCAGAGATTTATCTCCTCATGGAGACACAGAGGCCCTTTACGCAGCTTACTTTTTTTTGGTGTTGGGGTACGGGGATCGCGTGAGAAGCCTCCAGCAAGAGGCTCTAGCATCCCTGCTGCTGCAGCTCCACACGAGCTGCCTGCTCCCGAGCAGGCAGCGCGAGAGTCCTGCCTCTTCCTTCCACAGCGCAGCCTGGGAATTTCCCAGGCTGCACTGGGGCAGGAAGTGCAACCGCCACGACTCCGGAGGCTCTGCATGCATGGCAAGTGTGTGCGGGGCCCTGAAGCAATGTACAATAGCACACCATTTTTGGCTGAAAGCCAAAAATGAAAAAGTGCCGGATCGGGGCCTGCCCTACCCTGGGGCATTGTGCGATTGTGAGTGCGTCATGCAGATCACTCCTCATAATCGCACGACGCTCCAGGTGCCCTTTTGCATGCCATGCAAAAAGGGCCAGAGAGATCAGCAATTCCCTTAGACTTCAGGTGGCCTCCTGAAACATAAAAATGAAGAAGGAAGAGAAAGAGAGAGAGAGAGAAAGAGAGAGAGATGGGGGAAAGAATGTGGCAGCATTTTTAAGAATTACTGGGGGGTTTTTTTGGTATAAGTTATACAACCTGAGACTTATCACTCTGTAATGAATCTCAAGAAGTGGGTTTATATCCACAAAAGCGCATGCTCAAAAACCAATTATCTTAAATGTGCTGCCACAATCCTTTTTCTTCCCCTCGCCCTCCCTTCTTCCTTTTTATGCTGCAACAAAGTAACAGAGCTACTTCTTTGAAATCCTGAAACATGGGAGGCTTGTTTTGGATTATTTGGGGTTTGGAGTGATTGGCAATTAGCAATTCCACAGAGAACAAGATTGGTCAAACATTCTGGCCAGTAGACTTGAAAAAGTCCAATTAGAAGCTGGTAAAAGACAAAGAGTGACAGTTAATGATTAGTGGTTAAAGAGACCAGAACTCAGTCAGGAGAAACTGAATCAGTCTGAGATATTTCAGAAAAATGACCTCAAGACGAAAACTCATCATTGAGAAAGGTAGGTAGATGTTTCGTGAGATTCTGGGAAAGCTTTAATCAAGCTGGAGAACCCAGTTCAGCTTTTGGCCAAAGGTCTGACGGAGGGTACATTAGCAAGAATTAGTGGAATAGCAGTTGCATTAGACAGGGCAGGGCACTGCCTATCAGCCATTTGTGGCTGTACAATGTTTTCCTGCTGTATCTCATGAAGCAGGTGGCTTCTCCTTTTATCCCTGTCTTCACCATCACTGTCTCTAGACAGTGCACAGTCCCTAGTAGCAGTGGTGCCCATACCTTTGTGCTCCAGCAAGCAGGTCAGGAGTTAGGGGAAAGGAGAAGTAGCCCAGCAAAGGTTATGGAAAAGCCTAGGCAGGAGATCAGAAGAAAGAAGGGAAACATAAATAGAGGAGGAGTGGGTGGGCAAGGCCATAATGAGAAGAAGGTAAACTAGAATGAAGGGAAAGGAATGGGGAAGAGTGGCAAAGGAAATCAGCTGGTAGTCTGAAAAGAGGGATTGCAGAAGGAGGGGGAAAGGATGGAGATGGAGGCAAAGTGGTGGCATGGAAACAACAAAAGAGAAAAATCAAAATGAAGTGAAGAGGGAAATTTGGCACCCAAACACTAAGATATGCCCCTGACAAGAAACTTTAAAACTGAGGCAACAGGGGTTTCTGGATGCAGAGGAAGATTGATGTTCAACACCTGTTTTTTCTTGCCTTGGGAAAACTGCCATTTGGGGAAAATGTGGCCTGAGAGAGAAGTTCTTGAGAGCTTATTGGTGAGGATTGCTCTCCGTCTTATGAGGAAAATAAACATATTTAGGGCATTTCCACACGGGGCAAGGGAATCGCCCCGTGCCGGTACATACCGGACTTCTTGGCTCCACGCTCTGCATTGCTCCGGGGACGAAAATGGCAGTTTCCAGTTGGTCGAGGCTCTCCACCAACCGCTGAAGCTCGCCAGCCTAAAGCCCACCTCCGGCAGATTGCAGGCTCGCACTGGTGCGAACCTGCAAATCTGCAATGGAGTGCGGGAATGGAGTGGCGCGCTCTGTGCTTTTGAAAGACCTGTTTCAAGTGCTCTTTCAAAAGCACGCTGAACGACCCCTTTGGGTCATTCCAGAGCAGGCTGAGGTGCAGAACTACACTAAGTAGGTCCGACCCAGTCTGCTCCCAGGTGCAGATGTCCTCCCTGGAGGACGCTCTGCACCGTTTCTTTAAGCCCATGCAGAAATGGTCTTTGTCTTACTACATTTAAGCAATCTCACCCTGTTATTTGATACATGGCAGGTTCTGAGAAGGTAGCCTGTAGGACCCAAATCCTATTCATAGGCCCTTTTCGCACAGCATTTGCCATGCAAAAGGGCACCTGGAGCATCGTGCAATTGTGAGGAATGATCTGCATGACACACTCACAATTCTGCGATGCTCCAGGGTAGGGCAGGCGCCATGCACACACTTTTTAATATTCGGCTTTCAGTCAAAAATGGTGTGTGATCGTACATTGTTCCAGGGCCCCCCACACACTTGCCATGCGTGCAGAGCCTCCGGAGCCACGGTGGTCACGCTTCCAGCCCGAGCGCAGCCTGGGAAATTCCCAGGCTGCGCTGTGGAAGGAAGAGGCAGGGCTCTCACACTGCCTGCTCGGAAGCCAGCGGCTCGTGCACAGCTGAAGCAGTGGGGACATGAGAGAGCCTCTCGCTGGAGGCTGCTCATGCGATCCCTGCATCCCGTGCTGAAAAAAGGTAAGGTGCGGAAAGGGCCATAGTCTCAACTACAGAAGGCCTATTCAATCTGTGGGATTTACTTAAGTGTTCACTTTCCATTCAACAACTGATTCGGTGAGTCTTCTTTAATTGGATTCAGGCCAAAGTGTGCTTAATAAATCAAAATAAGATAAAATAATGTTGAGCATTTTGCAACTTTAGTAAGCAAAAGCAAACGAGCCAAAGTCCCTGTCCCTTTAAAAGGTGTAAAATAAAAGATAGGCAAAGTCCCTCCCAAGGAGGTACTGTATTCTCAGTTATTACATAGCACAAGTAATAAAGGTATAGGGATTTTTGCCCTCTTTTACATCTTGCCACTCTTTTGCATTTTGGAGTTAAGCAGACATTTATCCTTACCCTCTGAAATTAATGGGATAAAAGTGCTTCTCTCTGAATCATGTCTTCAGAGTTATTGAACAGGGTTCATATTTTGGTTTTTAAAGATAATTCCTCCTCCCACCTCCCTCAAAGAGGAGGCTTTTGTAAGGACTTGAAAAAGTCAATGGACATTAACTGTGATGTTAGCATCTCTATAATGATTATATATGGATGCTTGTGATGGATAGAATCCTCATTCCACAGACCACATCTGGTTTCTAATTGATCTTTTAAATGGATTAATTAAGAGGATGTCTGCTGGATATCTTAAATGAATCAATATTTAAAAGGAATCAATTACAAATCACTGAGGCTTGTAGGTCTCATCACACTGGAAGCATGATGCATATAGAAGTTTCTGTGGCTCTCAGATGTCCATCCAGGCTTTCACAGGATTCTTTTCATCACATACCCCATACACCCTACACATACCCTTCTTGATTGAGAAAGGCATGTCTAGGCTGGAGAGACCTTAGGCTTCAATGTGATTTTGAGGTACAGCTCCATGGACCATGAACATCTTGTTATGTCTTGTCTGACACCTTCCTGATGTTTGGAGTTTTCAGGCCTTGACGTGACTCCCTCTGATAAATAAGTAACAAATAGGGGTGACAAGAGTCTCTACCAGTTTCAAGAAGGCATCTTGGTCATACTCATCACATAATAAGGAGTGCTATAGCTGCTTTGAGTCCCACATTGGGAGAAAGATAGCGTAAAAATTAATTTTTTTATTTTTTATATCCATCTTTCAGTTTGTAACAGGCCATGGCAGGGCTAGAACAGACTGCACCATGCCTCAATAGCGCATTGTTCTGTTTTAATTCTAGCGTTGTCATTTCCATGATGGTATTGGGTTCTGAATGCTGTCTACCATGCCCTTTCAACTTCAGTGGATGAGTAGCATTATTGCCACTTGTGTTCCTCCCGCATTGCAGTGTCATTGGTAAGTCCTTTTCCCTGCCCCAAAGCTCACGATTGATAATTTGTTTGTTTTTTTGTAAGCTATACTAGCGCAGCAACATTGTAACATCATGACACACCTATACGCTATTGCATTTTTGTGCTGTAACACTAAAAATGTCTTTAAAATTTTTTAAAAAATTAACTCAAAGGAGAAATTTAAACACAGAGAGCTGACAGATTTCAATAAACACAGAGAACTGACAGATTTCACAGAGAGCTGACAGATTTCAAACTTGCCATGCCATGGGAGTACCTGAAGGAGGGACAACCTGGGAATGCCCACACCATGCCCACTCCTGGATCGGCTATAGAAGGAAGTGCTATCAAGCACTATTGAGAAACTGCACTCTCACAGCTAACGGGATTTTTGTTTTACCGGATTTTTTCCAGAACAGAAAAAGGGCAGATTTCTAACACATGGCAACATGGTAACAGCTAGTTAACAATGACATTGTGCAAACACATTGCTCTGTAGCTTCTTGCACCATAACCCCTACCATTCCTACAAGTGTCCCAGCCTTGCAGGAGTAACCCCAACGTGGGCACAAATTGGCCCTTTCCACACCTTACCTTGTTCCAGCGCGGGTGCGGGGATTGCACAAGCAGCCTCTGCTGAAAGACTCTCTCTTCCCTGCTGCTTCAGCTCTGCATGAGCTGCTTGCTTGCGCAAGAGCCCCACCTCTTCCTTCTGCAGTGCAGCCTCAGACCTTCCCAGGCTGCACTGGGAAAGGAAGCACGACCGGCCCGGCTCCAGAGGCTCCACATGCCAGCTAAGTGTGCGCGGGACCTGGGAGCAATGTGCAATCGCACACCATTTTTGGCTTCAAGCTGAAAATGAAAAGGTGCACGATCAGCCCCTGCCTGGAGCATCACACAATTGTGAGTTCATCATGCAGATCGCTCCTTGCAATTGTGCGACGCTCCAGGCCCTCTTTCACATGACCAATGCCGTGCAAAAAGGGCCATTGTTTCAGAGGGAAAGAGGTAACAGTAAAGCCTTGTTCTGAACTCTGCTCATCCAAGGAAAATGGTGGCCTGAGTCAATGACTGCACTTTATTTATGTTTGTGAGTTTATACTTTCAATCTAATATTAATGAATCTTGATTGATTTTCTAAAAGAACATAAGCATATGGAAATATAGTTACATGAAGCAGAAATCAATTCTATTCCAAGCTATTTCAGTCAGCAATGTTTAAACCACACTGGTTTTTAGAGGTATGCAATATGAGTGAAAAATGTATACAGCATCACATCTGCCTTTGATTTCTTAGATCCACTGATTAGGTTCCCCCTTGGGTTAGGTAGGTATATGTGAGAAATCAAACCAACAGCTTTTAGAAAGATAGTCAAATATTTTGCTAGTCACTGAAATAGATAAAAAAAGGATGTGATATGGTTAGGGCAGACTCAGTTATATCTTTCTGAAAAGAATGGTCATAAAGACATTTAAAGCCTTATAAGCAAAGAATAAATTCTTCTGCCAGTTTTAACTTCCCCTTTCCCTCCCCCTTCCCAGTAGTTACTCTGATGTTAGTGTTTTACTGAACTGTTCATATAAAGCTTGGCTTTAAAGTACTAGTTATTGCCCAATATAACAGGAGCTCCTCTTACATACAGGGGAAAAATCTCTCTAAAGTGTGGGTCATGTGACATTCTTCATTTTGGTGGTTATAGGAAAATTAAAACATAAATCTCTTATCAATCCACCATCAGGGGGACTGGTGATTGACAGTGAAGCTCTTAATATGACATGATGTGAAGGAGTTTTGGCAGAGGTGGAAATCTTACAAAATGTTAGGAGTGATGACAGTGACTATTACCACAAGTTTCTTCATATCATTATATATTTATAATATTTCTTAAATGCCTATAAACAACTCTAGTCAGTTTACAATTCAGATTTTAAAATGTAGGCCTAAATCTAATGTTAGGGGCTTTAACATGTGAACTTCCTTTTCCTTTCCTTCCACATGGCATCTTTTGTATCAACCAACTCGGTTCTGAAGGGAGTGTAGCTGGAACTGGGGATCACCTCCTTTTAGAGATGGAAAAAATATTTTAAAGATACTCATAAAATGGTTGAAGAACATGTTTCTTGAATGTTGGGAAGCCTTGACAAGAATCCTGAATCTTTATTCCCTTAAAAAAAACTTCCCATAGAAAATAGCATAGATGTTTTCTGCTGAGAAGATGCTGTAACTGAGGACTTACTCTGCCAAGAATTCACATATAGTTTGTGTCTGTGTGTGCGTGTGCATATGTGCATTTTCTGTGCAAGAAACATAATTTCCTACATAGAAATATTACCCAAGCTGTGCAATTTGGGCAGGATAAACCCTGAATAGCAGTCTTGAAAAACTGTGAGAATAAAACTGCTATAATTGCTCATTGCTTCTGAGAACTTAGAAAAGAATTACATTCTCCCAATTTCAAGTTAAACAGTAGAGGTGTTGCGTCCTAACAACAACTGCTACTACAACGATCCTAATAATACCAGCATATCATAAAATCCAAATAAAATGCATACTTGTACATACCAGTTGCAAAGAATAAAATCACCATCTGGCAAGGGAGGTAAAATGGCAAATAAATTATTGAATGTACTAAATTTAAGAACAAAGCCTTAAATATTTTAAATATCTAACTATTATTTGTAATGGAATGGTGGCAATGTTGGTACCAGGTGAGATTCTCTAAGTGTATTCTACAGCTGATGTGGGGAGAGTATCACAGAAGCTTGCTGGTCACTAGGGCTGCCTCTACTCTGAGGCTGAATGACACAGATCATCTCAGGTGGTAGGACTGGTACATTTTCCATCCCCCCGTCTTTCTGTTACCCAAGTACTGCTGGTGACCACTCCACTTTCTGCCTCCTCTTTCTGTTCCTCCTTCTGTGTTGTGTGTGTGTGTGTGTGTGTGGGGAGAATGTGACTTCTGCTGTCTTCTTTTTCTCTGAGGGTGTTTTTGATGCTCTCATCCTCTTTCTGGAGCTGTTGAGGGACAGGGATCTCTTCCTCCACTTCTTTGCCCTTTTGTCCTATCTCAGTCCTGGCACAGCTGATAAAACAAACAAAACATAGATCCCTGACTATCTCCCAGCTTGTTACTTCCAGGCAGTAAGCAAGGAGTCATAAATAAAGTCAACATAAACAAAGTCCAGTAGGGTTTCAGGGTAAGGGAGTGTCAAAGGCCAATCCAAGCATTTGTCAAGGCATCCAGCAAGGTAGCAGGGCACATAAGCTCTCACAGCTCCTGGAGGAGGAGGACGCCAGCTAAATAGACCCAAAGCCTAGCGCAGCTGTGCCTTGATTGATTGTTGCTGGTTATGAATTCTGAGAGAGTGATGCTGGGTCTCTCTGCTGCCTGTGCTATGTGAAGCTGGGTCTAGGCAAGTGTTCTTCTGTATCTGAAGAGGCAGGACTCTCTGTTGGAGCTGACACCATCCCCTGTTCTGTTTCTGGCACTGTAACTTCTCTCTATACAGCAGGCCCTGGCATGCCTTCTGTTTCAGCCTCTGGCGTGCCCCCTGCTTCCGACTCTGAGTCAGAGTCCATGCTCTGGAAGCAGGGCATGAAACTTTTGGATAGCACTGCTAGACATGTTATCTATTGTGAGGGCGAGGAGCACTTAGGTGGCATGAGGTCTTGGACAACCACCACTTGTTACTACTCTTCAGATTGCGGAAATATTATTCTAATACTGAGCTAGGAACAGGGTCACTCACATAAAAGGCAGACATTTATCCAAACTCCTGGGACTCTCCAGACACAGGAGTGTGTGGCTCTTGAGCTAATGTGGAGTCTGCTAATCAAAGTGAGGAGTGCTTACATTTGCAAGTCATCTTGCTGAACTCCTCAGAAAGGACTGATCTGTTGGAGCAATCTGAAAAAACTTTTTGTACATTTTTATTAGTGATTTTTATTAGTGATATTCAAAGATGATTTCATGGCTATGTAGATGGAGGGGCAGTGGCCCATTTATTTTTTTTCTCTTATGAAATACAGGCACTCATTTTTTTCAGACCCAGGATGGTTTATGCTGAACACACAACTTGAAATCATTCTGTCAGCTATCTATCATGTGCAATTATTTTGTAAAGTCTCTATATCAACATATGAGTAAATTATTATTATGTCTATATTGATTATTTGATTTGTTTTTGTCTTACTGTATATTACATCAATTTTCATGAGCACATGATGTATGTTCTATCAGTTTTTGTCACTGATTGTGATTGAAAAATAGACCTTTCCCCTTTCTCATTCCATCCAAATAAAGTTTTCATTGAAAAAAAAGTGGCCTAAATAAAATTTGCTGGCTAATGTTGTTTGTTGGTAACTAAACCTCATGTGGCCCATTTTACCAGAGCTACAGACTCCTGTGCATGCCCACCACACATTGCATCTAGCAGAACATTTTCCACCAACTTAGCTAGAGCAGCACTCTTTGAGCAACAAACAGGACAAGACTATCTTGCTATTAAGTTATCCTTATCCTTATTTTGTTTATTAAGGTATTGTTACCTTATTAAAATTGTTCTGAGAATTATTGGCCCTTTCTGCACCACCCTCCCAACCCTCCATGGGGACGGGAGAAGGATGGAACCACAACAACACTTCTGTATGATGGTGGTACAATTATGAATTAAATCATTGATGGGTTTTCCCTGTTAATGATCCACAATTTTGCCACCATCACAGACTTACCTGTCCTGCAGAAGCCCAGGAAGTACAATGGCTGCGCTTTCCACCGCAGTGCAGCCTGGCAAGGTACCCAGCTGTGGTGCAGAAGGAAGAAGCATTGCCATTGTGCTTCCTTCAATCTGGAGCCAGTTGGTGTGGAGAGGAGTGCTCCCATCATGCTCCCCTCCCGGCAGAGCAGATGCCAGGATCCCCATCAGAGGACTCTGCAACAAGACAAGGTGCAGAAAGCCACTGTCTCATAATATATGTGAATGCTTACGCATGTCTGAAAACTGAGGTCTGTTGGAGAGACC
Source organism: Ctenosaura bakeri (assembly GCA_948474755.1). NCBI lineage: Eukaryota > Metazoa > Chordata > Lepidosauria > Squamata > Iguanidae > Ctenosaura > Ctenosaura bakeri. The sequence goes on from CAOLHI010001318.1 coordinate 140,645, forward strand.
CTCTTCTGTATCCCGCTGGTGGGGCAGTACATTGTGGGACAACATGGAAAATGGGTTTCTGTGCTGTTGGTGCCCTAGTTATAGACCCCTCAGAAGTCCAGTTGGCATTAACACTGGTAATATTCTGGCACCAATTCAAAAGATGGCTTTTTAGTAAAGTCTTCAGGGCCTAATTGATTTTATGCAATTTTAACTTGTGCTATGGTTGGCATGATTTTAAATTATTTCAACTCATTTTAAATTATCTGGTTTAAATGATAAATGCTGAGACCACTCTGAGACCTTTGGTTTGAATATACGATAGGATATAAATATGTTAAGAAATAAATAAAATACTTCCAAGGTTTCTACTTGGTTGGTTTATCGATATAATCCGGGATGAATTATTTCTAGTTCTGTCCATAGTTTCCTTCAATTTTCTATGTTTTTTGATCCTATATAAAAGTTCTGGAGCCAGAATATTTTGAGAATATAAAGAATATAAAGAAGAATATATTTTAAGAATCACCTTCTTTGATAGAAAAATGCTTGTTCACTAGGGATGGACAAAAATTCAGAGGACTGAAGGTTTTTATCAAATTTATCATTTTGCATAATAAGACTCTTTGTGAGCCAAAGTGCAAAGAAATCAGCACAGTCAAGAAGCTTGTGGTACATTTTGAAGAAATAAGATAGAATGAAATCATGCATGCACTTTGAAAATACTAACAAATAAAAATATGTACAGTTGGAAAATATGTCCAAATGCACTTTGGCTAGTAGAGTAGATGTGTACAAAAATCAAGGGAAGCAATAGTTCCACTATATTTTGAACTAGTCAGGCATTATCTGGAGTACTGCATTCAGTTCCAGTCATCTCATTTTAAGGAAGATGCAGGCAAGTTGGAATAGGTTCAGAGGAGGCAACAAGGATGATAAGAGGTATGGAAAACAAAACATACCAGCAAAGGTTAAGGAAGCTGGGCATATTCAGCCTAGTGAAGAGAAGACTGGATGGGGAGACGACTGCATTCTTTAAATATCTCAAGGGCTGTTGCAGGGAAGAAGGTGCAGGTTTCTTCTCTGCTGACACAGAATACAGGACCAGGACTAATGGTTAGATTAGAGTAGATTTCTACTGACCATTAGCAAGAACTTGTTCAAAGTAAGAGTTGTTCAGCAATGGAATTAGTAACTGAGACAGGTGGTAGGGTCTCTTTCTCTGGTTGTCTTCAAAAAGACACTGATGAGCCACCTACTGAGGGATGTTCCAGCTAGAGAGGGTTAGACTTGATGGCCCCTTCCAACTCCATGGTTCCATGATTCTATGTACATTAGGAAAAGTACATAAATAAATATGCACCTTATGGAAAATGTATGTGGAAAATACATACAAACATCTATTTTGGACAACAAGCAAAAGCCATGCCTCCTCGCAAGAATTCCTTAAAAGATGAGGAACACATCTCCTTCTAGGAAGATACAGAGGGGAAGATCCAAGAGACAACCTGTCAGACAACGAAAGATCAGTCAGACTCAGAAACTTCTCCTGATGTGCAGGCTGGAATCAGGAAAGGAGGGTGAAACAAATGTTACCCTCAGAGAGAAATGCCAGTGGAGATGGTTGCTTCAAATTCTTTCCTCAGGAAACCACTGGAGTGAAGGATTCTCATCAGGGCAGTGTTTGTCAGGGTCTGATTGGGCACTTGATCAGCTTTGAAAGTCTTCCACTAGGTCTAAAGCACAACTAAAGGCAAAGTAGTTTCTTGCTCAGAAGTTCACATGTGTATATTCTCCTCACTGGTTGCCTGAATTCCTGTTTCACAACGTGGGCCACTAATAGCCTTACCTGAGTCCTTTAAGACCTCAAGTGCTGGCACTCTGCTTTGGCTCGGCATACATTCTTTGTGCCTCCTTGGCTTGGCATTCCAGACTTCTGGATTAACAACCTTACAGTCTTAATGGCCATTCACTCATTTTGTCTGGCTCTGCCAAACTGAGTGCTTGCAACTATATTGACTGATTAACTCAGAAGAAGATACCAAGGTCTTACAACATGATGGAAACAGTGGATAGGATGGAAAAGCTGGTGGAATTTAGAGATATAAAATGAAAAAAACCTGAGAGGTCTTCACTATTGTACACTCCTATTACATCTGAAGACTGTGCTTTATGTCCTCTAGTATGGTGCAGTGGTTTGAGTGCTGGACTAGCAAGCAAGCAGACTTGAATTTGAATCCCCACTTGACCATGGAAACCCATTGGATGACTGAGCAAATCCCACTCTCTCAGCCTCAGAGAAAGCTAGTGGAAAATCTTGCCAAGAAAACTCCATGACAGGTTGGCCTTAGGATTGCCATAAACTGGAAACAAATTAAAATCATCCAACAACAATCAGGTGAGATGAGATGATGGGTATGGAACACAGGAACTCCTCAGCTGTGGTACATAGATATGGAATGACTGCTTTAAGATTTCTTGGCTTTGTTATAGGTATTACTTAAATGGCAAATTTCAAATTTTCCCTTTGTATGACACTTTGGGGGAGAAGGATGGATATCTAATGAACATGAATGAAAGATTTCCTGCAGTAAAAATATTTTTGCTGACTAATTTTAATGTTGCATTTTTACTCAGAATTGCAGATGTGTTTTTAGTGTTGCTTTTAATTTCAATTGTTTTTATTTTATACCAGCGTATATACCTGGCATTGCCGGGGATTTTATTTTCTCATAGGTAATACCTGTTAGAAAGATTTGAGATCCCACATCCCTAATTCCCCAAACTATCTTGTCAAGTAGCTGTAACATTTCTTGATATTGCCCAATCCAATCTGTATTCAGAGTTATTAACATACAGGGGTTGGGTTCCTGAGGGAATATACTGTCCTCCTCCTTGCTGCTAGGCCTCATCTCCATAGCAATGGACCTATTCAAAACAGACACAGTTGACTGAAGCCCAAGAGCTCTCTGGCTAAGAATTCTAAAGGCCCCTCCCTAACCTGCAAACCTCAGGGTTCCATAGAATCTTCTTAGGCAGCCAATCATACAGGGTCTTCGCCTGACACAGCCAATCATATGAGGTCTTCACTTGACACAGACAAACAAACTTTGGCCCTTTCTGCACAAAGGAGATACATCGCTGTGGCATCATTGTGTCTCGAATACATCCGCACGTCAAACCGGTTTGATGTCATTCTGTCAGCGTTTGTTCCGCATGTGTTTAGCTCTTAAAGTGGTTCACATTGTTGTGAAACCGGTGTAATGTAAAAACAGGAAAACTCTGAAGCAAATCACCCAAAATGGTTCACAGTGTTTTTTCCTACATGTGGAAGCGCTACATCAATTCACACCACAGAGGTAGGCATTAAATTGACCAATCAGCGGTGGCAGAGTGGACCGAGGGAGGGGAATAAGAGTTCCAGGGGAAATGACATGCGGAAGCTAAAAATGATTTTCTCTGCTTTTCTTCGATAGAAACTGGAAGACACTGGAGTGAAAAACACTGCTTATAAAACACAGTGAAACGCTCCTCTACTGTAGTGCGGAAATGGCCTTTGACTTTTATATATTAGATCAGACTCCTTCTAGACCATTGGATGGAAAGGAAGCTATAATGTACAAACTGATTTTTTTGTTGCTGTCTCATTGTTTCTAGGCATTGTTTGGTACATCACAGATGGCATCATATTATCAGATCAAATGAATATGATGGTGTAAATCAGAATTATCTTTGTTGGTACAGGAGTCCATAGACATAAGTAACCATGTGTGAGTGATTAATCCACTTTTTGTAGCTTAAACAGTATATTTCTGTATCCTTTTCTTTGATAGTGACTTTTTGAGTTTTATAACCAAGAGGAATGGGAGATGGATTAAGAAATCCAGAATATATCCCAAACTGAAATGGATCATCAGCAATTTTTTTTAAGAAAGTTACATCTCATTGCCTATCCCCTTTGGTCATAAAACTCAAAAATCCCCATTAAAGAAGAGGTTAAAGAAAAATACACTGTTTAAGCTTGAAAAATGCATTAACCACTCACATTTAGAAAAAAAGAGAGAGAAATTGTTACTTAAATGGGACACATTCTGACAGGAAGTGCTCTTATTAATATTCACAGTGCTTCTGCATTCACAGTACCAGTGACCACCAGTTATCTCAAAAGGTTAGTAGTTCCTTCACCATCTGACTGACTAATGGTGAGTAAGGGACAATGTATGGCTTTGAATGGCCGTTGGTGTGTATCTTGAAAAATGGATTAGAAGTGCAAGAGCAATTTTTTTTCAGTGCCTTTGTTGCTGTCCTCAATGTCTGCTGAGTCCATAAACATTTCTGTCAGGTCTATAAGTAAAAACTGAATGCTTCTCTCAAGTTCCCATTATTTGGTCAATGGAAGATTCAGCTTAGAAAATCAGCTTGTAAAGATACATTAATTCTTCATTGTGTGAAACTAATTCTGATTTGTGTCTGCTAATAAAGGCACTCGTGAAATATTTGAAGTGATTCATATCTTTTAAAAAACCAATTAGAAGGGATTGTGATGTATAAATTAAAAACTTGCCTTCTTTCTTTCTTTTTTTCTTTTTTTTTTTTGATTAATCAGACTTTCCCTTTCCCATGTACACATTGGATGTCTTGGAGATGCTGGCTTCATTTTGGCCCCAAGTTAAAGCTTGTGGGGAAAAGATATCATGGCAACTTAGGCCATTTCCGTACTAGAGGCCACTAGTGTGTTATACAGTTATAGTGGTGCCAATGCCATTCACGCAGTGCCATCGAGTTAGGGACACTCTTTTCCTCGCCCTTCCCCCTTAAGCGGATGGGTAGCAGTATTGTCACTGGTGTTCCTTCTGCATTACAGGAGCCTTGGTCACTCCTGTGCCCTACCATCACCCTGCCCCAATCCCATGATTGGTCAGTGATTTTTTTTTTGAAACTACTAACATAGCAATGTTGTAACAGCATGTCATGCCAGTACACTATTGCACTATTGCGCCACACTGTTTAAAAATGTATTTAAAAAATAAAAAGTTTTGACTCAAAGGAGATATTTAAAATAAACATGGAGAGGAGATAGAAAGTTATCACACCATGGAAGTCACTGAAGGAGGGACAAGCTGGGCAGATCCACAGCCCACCTACTGCTGGATCCACCCTAACAGGAAGTGCTATCAAACACTATAATGGTAACGCACTGAGTTGGCTGACAGGATTGAAGTGCTATAGGAGGCTCTTAACAGATTTTCTCTGGAAATAGAATATGGTGATTTGGCGACACTTGGAGATGGAATAGCAGCTGGATAGCAACAACATCATGTGGAAGCATGGCTCATGGATCGGTAACAATCCACTGCTATAGCATTATAGCAATGCAGTGCAGAAATTGCCTTAGGTTATAGAATTCTGTCATTGTGGCTTGTTTTATATCTTTTTTTATTTGTTTTTTTATAAAGTTTTGTTTAAAATTGCTTTGGTTTTAAATTGTTATACTGAGGACTGCAAGCTCTGTTAGCAGTATTCTAAAGCTGTGGATTCTTATGAACTGTCAGGGCTTATCAGTGGCTATTAGCCACAATAGCTGGCTTGTTGTTGTTGTTGTTTTCTTTTTTGAGAGAGAGATTGAGACTGAGAGAGAGGGGGGAGAGAGAGGAGTGTCTGCCTTCATTCCCTCTCTTCCCCAGTCCTTGCTTTCCTGCCTCTTTGCTCCTGTGAGGAGCTGCCTCTTTCTGATGCTACAGCATTCAGTTTTCTCACAAGTTGGCACAACTTCCTTTCAATTCTTCTGTTCTTCCTGCTCCTTTTCCCCACTTCCTCCCTCCCGTTCCTTTCTAAAAGAGGACTGATGTGGGATGCTGCCCTGCCCAGGTTCTGAGGTGGAAGAGATAAACTGAAAACTTAACTCTCTAGGTAAGTGAGCAAGGGAAGGCTGCCTGCCATCCTGCTGCTTCCTGGAACTCCTTGTTCCTTCTTTGGGAGGACAAAGGTTGCTTGCCTCTTCTCTGTCACCCTTGCATACTGAAGGGAGAATGCTATGGGAGAGCGAGTAACTCTCTCTTCTCCTGAAACTGCCTCATGCCCCCTCTCTTTAATATAGCAGCCCTCCAGCCACCTCCCCCTTTCCCTCAGAACATCCTTCCGGCCCAAAAACACCTCTTCAAGCTTGTCCTGGAAATAGCCCCATCCGGAATAGCCCATGGAGAGCTGCCATCGTGCCCTAGCTGCAGGGCAGCCACACTGTGAGGAAAGGGCCTGAGGCAATCTTAATCAGACAATATCTTTTGGTACATTTTGAAACAATAATTTTCAGCTCAATATTTTCTTGCCAAAACTTTAAATGCATTGTGCCAACACAGCTAAATAGCCAGTTTCCATCACATTTTGGCAAGAAATTTTTTATCAGGTGATATATATGTCCAAGAAGGATATTGACAAGCTGGAGCATGTCCAGAGGAAGGCGACCAAAATGGCGAAGGGTCTGGAAGCCAGATCCTATGAAGAACGGCTTAGGGAGCTGGGTATGTTTAGTCTGCAGAAGAGAAGGTTAAGAGGGGACATGATAGCCATGTTTAAATATTTGAGGGGATGTCATGTCGAGGAGGGAGCAGGCTTGTTATTCTGCTGCTCCAGAGCCTAGGACAAGGAGCAACAGATTCAAGCTGCAGGAAACGAGATTCCACTTGAACCTCAGGAGGAACTTCCCGACACTCAGAACTGTTCTGCAGTGGAATGTGATGCCTTGGAGTGTGATGGAGTCTCCTTTGGAGGTTTTTAAATGGAGGCTGGATGGCCATCTGTTGGGAGTGCTTTGATGAGGGTTCCTGCATTGCAAGGGGTCAGACAGGATGGCCCCTGTGGTCTCTTCCAATTCTACGATTCTATATAGCTGTAATTCTTGAAGGCAATTCTGAAACTGTAATTCTGTAATTCTGAAACTTGGAAAACTGTCATCTTGTGATCTCTGTTTACTGCTATTAAATACAGAAAATTTACTTAGAAGCATTCATTTAAGGAAGTGACTTATAATTCTTTTCCATGACCTTTGCTCAATGTATATGTATACCATGTCACACTAGAAGTTCATATTGTGTTAGAAAATAGGTAGGAACAATTCAAACAAATAATACATTGATGATGAACGAAGGAAGGAAGGAAAATCCTGACTTTCACATTTATACCATGTTACATTTTTATTTATTTTTTTAAAAAACTGATGGCTTCAGTTTTAATTATTCAATGCCAACAAGAAAGTTGTAATTTCTCCTGATCTGCTAATCTTGCACCAGGTATTGCCACTATATATCATTTTTTTTAAAAAAAAATCACTATCATTGAAAGGATATATATTAAAAAAAAAACTTTTCCATGCTGTTTCCTAAATGAACTAGAAATAGTAACCTTGTCAAATATAATACCAAAAATATTGTTATCAGACCATGGCACCAATTTATTACAGGGAACAAAAGCCTTCATCCATTTCCTTTAGAGAGTGACATTTTTTAATTCGCTGCCCATTTCATTTGAACTAAAAAGGATGGCGTAGGTTGACAAATATCCCACTGAAATGGCTTCTGATGCTTGATAGGATAATGTGCAGCCCCTTAGGACAAGGGCAAAGGCAGCAAACTTATCATCCTTTAGTTTAGCTTAACATGGGTCAGTAACAGCGCCAGGGGTGACAGGGGATGTTAAAGTGTGGGAAGCAAGAACTAAGAGCTGTAGGAGGGTAGTTTTTATAGTTTATCCTTTCTTTCCATGTGAAGCTGCAGAGACAGCCTGAATCACATTGTTGATCTGGTTCATTGCACTCCACACTAACAGCTCCTGTAGGAGGAAAAACAGAGAACACTTACGGGTCATTTTTAGCGATGGTGTATGACTCTCCGTCACTTCTTCTGAGGAAGAAAGACATGCATGTTTAATATTTTAGCTCAAGTTCATATTTTTGAAGGTCAGCTCTGAGAAATCTGTAAGTTGCCTCTCCTATCAATACACAATGACTTGGGAGACTAAAAAGAAAGGTGGGTTGTCACAGGAGAGAGTGTTTCTCTGTCAGGTTGGAGAAAAATGATTATGGACTTCAAGACATTGTACACTTTCACAGAAGCAAACAAATAAATTAGTAAACTCCAGTGTAAAGCCAAGATGATGACATTCAGTCAAATGGTAGTTAGCAGAACATTTTTGAACTGGGCCTAAACATGGTTTCTATCTTTCTAAACTGCAATGTATTGTGCTGCAGGTTTTGAAGTTTATTCTTTGGATAGGTATGTACACTGAATGTTCTTCCAATCCAGCTGTGGGACAGGCAGGGTAGCAAAAAAGGTAGAATCAAGTCCTTATTTCCTCTTTGAAAAATCCAGGAGAATTTTACACAGTCTAGGGTCCTTTCCGCTCCCTACCTTTTTGCCAAGTACTCTAGTGGGGATCCCAGCATTGGCTCTGCCAGGAGGGGAGTGTGATGGGAGTGCTCTCCTCTGCACTGGCTGGTTCTTTATTATTGTAAGTACAATGGCAATGCCTCTTCCTTCTGCAGTGCAGCTGTGTACCTTCCCAAGCTGCGCTGGGGCAGGTAGTGCAGCCATTGTGCTTCCTGGGTTTCTGCAGGACAGGTAAGTCCATGGTAGTGGTGAGATCGCTGGTCATTAACAGGGAAAACCCATCAATGATTTAATTCATAATTGTACCACCTGGGAACTGGAGAAGGTGGGACTGCAGTATCATAGAATCATAGAAATTCAGAGTTGGAAGAGACCACACAGGCCATCCAGTCCAACCCCCTGCCATGCAGGAACACCGTCAAATCAATCCCGACAGATGGCTATCAAACCTCTGCTTAAAAACCTCCAAGGAAGGAGACTCCACTACACTCCGAGGCAGCAGATTCCACTGCCGGACAGCCCTGACTGTCAGGAAGTTCTTCCTGAGGTTCAGGTGGAATCTCCTTTCCTGCAGCTTGAATCCATTGCTCCTTGTTCTGGTCTCTGGAGCAGCAGAAAACAAGTCCCCTCCTTCCTCTATGTGGCATCACTTCAAATATTTAAACATGGCTACCATGTCCCCTCTTAACCTCCTCTTCTGCAGACTAAACATACCCAGCTCTCTAAGTCTATCCTCATAGGGCTTGGCTTCCAGACCTCTCACCAGTTTGGTCGCCCTCCTCTGGACTTGCTCCAGCTTGTCAATATCCTTCTTGAATTGGGGTGCCCAGAACTGGACACAGTATTCAAGATGGGGTCTAACCAAAGCAGAGTAGAGTGGTACCAGTACCTCCCTCGATCTAGACACCATACTCCTATTGATGCAGCCAAGAATTCCATTGGCTTTCTTGGCTGCCACATCACACTGCTGACTCATGTTCAGCTTGTGGTCTATGAAGACTCCTAGATCCCTTTCACACGTACTGCTATCCAGCCACGTGTCCCCCATCCTATATTTGTGGATTCCATTATTTCTGCCTAAGTGTAGGACTTTACATTTCTCTCTGTTGAATTTCATTTTGTTCGCCCTGGCCCAGCTCTCCAATCTATCCAGGTCATTTTGAATTTTGATCCTGTCCTCTGGCGTATTAGCAACCCCTCCCAATTTGGTGTCATCTGCAAATTTGATCAGCATGCCCTCTATTCCTTCATCCAAGTCATTGATAAAAATATTGAACAGCACTGGGCCTAGGACAGAACCCTGTGGCACCCCGCTAGTCACTTCTCTCCAGGACGAAAAGCAGCCATTCGTGATCACCCTTTGGGTTCGGTCGGTCAACCAATTACAAATCCAACTAACGGTAGCCCTGTCCAGCCCACATTTTACTAGCTTCGTTGCAAGAATGTCATGGGGAACTTTGTCAAAGGCCTTACTGAAATCGAGATATGCTACATCCACAGCACTCCCTTCATCTATCAAGCTAGTAACTCTGTCATAAAAAGAGATAAGATTAGTCTGGCATGACTTATTTTTGAGAAATCCATGTTGACTTCTCGTGATTACCGCGTTGCTTTCTAAATGATTAGAAACTGACAGTTTAATGATCTGCTCCAGGATCTTTCCGGGTACTGATGTCAGGCTGACTGGGCGATAATTATTTGGGTCCTCTTTTTTTCCCTTCTTGAAGATGGGGATAACATTTGCTCTCCTCCAATCTGCTGGAACTTCTCCTGTCCTCCAAGATTTCTCAAAAATTATAGCAAGCGGTTCCGAAATGACCTCTGCCAGCTCTTTTAATATCTTAGGATGCAATTCATCTGGCCCTCGAGACTTGAATTTATCCAATGCGGCCAGGTATTCCTGTACCACCTCTCTACTTATTTTGTGCCTCATTTCCTCTGCTTCCTCCCCTGCTCCCCAACCGCCAGGTTGAGTGCTTGTATCCTTCTGGGAAAATACGGAGGCAAAGAAGGTGTTAAGTAGCTCTGCCTTTTCTCTCCCCCCTGTGAGTAATTCGCCATCTTCTCTGCGTAGCGACCCTACTGTCTCCTTCTTTTTCCTTTTGCTGCAGACATATTTAAAAAAACCCTTTTTATTGTTTTTAATGTCTCTGGCCAGCCTAAGCTCGTTCTGTGCTTTAGCCTTTCTGACTTCCTCCCTACATCTCCTAGCTACTTGCTTAAATTCTTCTTTGGTGGTTTCCCCCTTCTTCCATTTCCTATACATGTTTCTCTTAACTCTTAGCTCAGCTGAGAGTTCTTTAGTCAACCATTCTGGTTTCTTCAGATGCCTTCCATTTTTCCTCCTTAATGGCACTGTTTTAGACTGTGCCTTCAGTATCTCCTTTTTAAGGAACTCCCATGTCTCCTGAACTCCTTTCCCTTTCACTATTCCTGACCACGGAATTCCAGCCAGCAGCTCCCTAAGTTTACAGAAGTCCGCTTTTTTAAAATCTAAGATGAGTGTCTGGCTACCCTTATCTTCTCCTTCCCACTGAATGCTAAATTCCAACAGGGCATGGTCACTCCCCCCGAAAGATCCAACCACTTCTACCTCATTCACAAGGTCATTCCTGTTGGTCAAGACCAGATCTAGAATATTTGATCCCCTTGTGGCCTCTTCCACCTTCTGGACCATGAAGTTGTCTGCAAGACAAGCAAGAAACTTGCTGGACCTTGCTGTCTTGGCAGAGTTTGACTGCCAGCATATATCCGGGTAATTGAAATCTCCTATTATTACTGTATCCCTCCTCTTTGAATGTGCAGTCATTTGGTTGAGGAAGGCGTCATCCAAGTCCTCAGCCTGGGTTGGAGGTCTGTAGTAAACCCCCACCAGAATATCCCTATTGTTTCTCGCTGCCTTAATTCTTACCCAAATGCTCTCTACCTGGCTTTCTGGGTTTAAGTCCTGGATCTCTTCACAGGTGAAAACATCCTTGACATACAAGGCTACTCCTCCTCCTTTCTTGTTTGGTCTATTTTTACAAAACAGGCTATACCCCCCTATTCCTGTATTCCAGTCATGAGACTCATCCCACCAGGTCTCAGGGATGCCTATCAAATCGTATTTATTTTGTTGTACTAGGAGTTCAAGTTCGTCCTGCTTGTTTGCCATACTCCTTGCATTAGTGTAGAGACACTTAAGTCCCTGGGCCCTTCCTGCAAGTCCTGTACTATTGATTCTACTCCTCCCGCCATTGGCCACTTGTACTACTTGTCCAGTATCATTTGGGCCTTTTCCCCCTGTGTTCTCTGAGTCCTTGCCCTGAATAATATTGTCCCCCTCCCCAGTGGAACTTAGTTTAAAGACCTCTTAATCTTCCTTGCAAGACTGTTAGCAAAAACATTCCTGCCAAGTTTTGTGAGGTGCAGCCCATCCCTCGCCAGAAGCCCATGTTCATGGAAATTCAGGCCATGTTCCAAAAACCCAAACCGTTGTTGGCGGCACCATGTGCGGAGCCAGTTGTTGACCTCTACTATTGCCCTTTCCCTACGTGCGCCGTATCCTTGAACAGGGAGGAGAGACGAAATGACCACCTGCATACCAAGGTCCTTAAGCTTTGTCCCCATACGTTCGTAGTCCTTTGCTATGTGGTTTAAGCTGCTCCTCGCAGTGTCATTGGTTCCGACATGAACCAAAATGAGGGGCTTATAGTCAGTGGGTTTGACTAGCCTGGTTAGTCTCTCCGTTACGTGGTTGATCCTGGCCCCAGGAAGACAACAGACCTCTCGATTGAGCTTGTCCGTTTTGCAGATTGCTGTTTCAGTTCCTCTTAGCAAAGAGTCCCCAACAACCAGAACTCGCCTCTTCTGAGGCTTCCCCTGGGCTCCTCGATAAGCGTGTTTTACCAGGACTGCCTGAGCATTCTGTTGAGACTGGGAGCGTTGATCTAGTTCCTGTTGCCGATGTTGGATTCTTTCTTGTTGACATTCTGTTCCCTCTGCGTAGTGCTCCTCTTTGTCTGTAAGTCCAAGTACATCAAAGCGATTGTGTAGGTTAAGAGTCTCTGTTACCTTTTTGGTCCTTTTACTCCTCCGTGTAACATTTGCCCAAACCTCCGTTTCCTGGCGCTGTGTACTGGCTTCCTGATCTGGCAGCTCCTCCTTGTATTTGGAGTTCCGGTAGGTCTTCTCTTCCCTATCCAAAAACTCCTCCCCTTCCCTGATAAGGTGGAGATCAGAAACTCGTGCCTCCAGCTGGCGAACCTTCTCCTCCAAGAAGGTGACCAGCTTGCACTTGGTGCAGGTGTATCCAAGAACCTCTTGTGGCAAGAAAAGGAACATGCCACAAGTATTACAGGTGACTACAGCAGCTCCCTCTCCTTCCATCCTTGAAACTACAGAGAGTAGTACAGGAGAAGCTCGAGAAAGTAAAGGAGTTCAAGTGCGCGCGCCGAAGGCGCTTGCCGTTGGTAGCTCCTGATAAAGCTCCTCCCCGCTAGCTACCTCCTCCCCCTTGTTAGTCAGACCGTGTGATCAGGCAGAGCCCACGGCCAGGACAATAGCCAGCAATCAATAGCAAGCAAATAACAAGCAAGGCCCCTCAAGCACAGCAAAAACAAGCAAGGCCCCTCAAGCACAGCAAAAACAAGCAAGGCCCCACAAGCACAGCAAAAACAAGCACAGCAAAAAAAACAAGCCTGTAAAACACACCTGGTCTAGGATGTCTTCACAGGCCCAGCTCTCCTCTGCTCTTTCCTCTGGGAAATGAGCTAGAGGCCCGTTGGTAGCTCCTAATAAAGCTCCTCCCCGCTAGCTGCCTCCTCCCCCTTGTTAGTCAGACCGTGTGATCAGGCAGAGCCCACGGCCAGGACAATAGCCAGCAATCAATAGCAAGCAATATCATGCAAAAGTAATATCATGTAATAGCAAGTAATATCATGCAAAAGTGTTGTCATGGTCCTGTCTTTCTCCTGTCCCCATAGTGGGTTGGGAGGGTGGTGTGGAAATGGCCTAGCTGTTCCTGCAGTTCATTATATTGCAAATTGCATCCAGATTGGCATTTGTTCTTCTTTCGAATGTCCTTTGAGAGATTCTAGACAGAGAATGCCCTCATCATTGGGTATCCGGCTATCAGCACTATCAGAATCCAGTTTTCAGAACTGGAAAACAGGGAGCCCAGTGCTTAAGGAGTTTTTCCATGAGTGAGACAGCAAATTCCTCTCTCTGCAATGAACATAATTAGACATGTGCAGGTGTAAATTAGGACTTGCTCCTGCCTATATCAATAACAGGATGCCAGCTGAAGTTTTTACTCTTTTTAGTGTAGACATAACATAGTGGCATTTTTTGTTGGAGGTTGCAACCTTTGCATGCCTTATGCTCACTGTAATTAGGTTGCATGTTACTCTCTAGGAGTTTAGGCACAGCATGTTTGTGGCTACTTTCTGTATGTTTGTTCACACCAGCTCTCTTCCTGCATCATGCAGACATCTTCCTTGTTCTCTGGGTCTCGTCTGCTCAAACCTGTGTCCTACAGGATGTTAAAAGGCTGGCATTCACTATGGCAGTTATGGATACATACCCTAGAGTTATGCATCTGTAACTGCTCCATATTCATGATTCCTATGTAGTCTGGATCATGGCGCTATTGCCACAATCATAATTGCCCCCACCAAAAAAACAAAACAAAACCCTGCTTTACTTGCAGCATCTGCTCTGAGAGAAGGAGGTCCATTCAGCTAGGAACTGGGGCATAGGTGGATGATGTTTCTATGCTCTCTCACCAGTGAGTAAGGCTATGACAATCAGAAGCAGGACTTCTCTCACTAGTCCTCATCATAGCTTGGCTCACTGGCAGGTTAGAATAGGTCAGGCCGGAAGATGGTTGACTAGTATAATTTAATAGTGTATGCTTAACTAGGCCCTTTCTGCATGGCATTTTCCATGTGAAAGGGCCCCTGGAGGGTTGTGCGATTGTGAGGAGCGATGTGCACGATGCACTCACAATCATGTGACGCTCCAGGGGCCGACAGGGGCCGATTGCACACCTTTTCATTTTCAGCTGGAAGCCGAAAATGGTGTGCAATCGTGCATTGCTCCCGGGCCCCGCGCACACTTACCTGGCATGCGGAGCCTCTGCAGCTGCGCCGGTCGTGCTTCCTGCCCCAGCACAGCCTGGGAAGGTCCCATGCTGCACTGCAGAAGGAAGAGGCGGGGCTCTCACACGAGCAGGCAGCTTGTGTGGAGACGAAGGACCCTAGATGTGAGAGCCTCTCACCAGAGGCTGCTCACGCAATCCCTGCATCCCAGTGCTGGAAGAATGTAAGGTGCAGAAAGGGTGCTAGTTAAGTATGCTTAACTAAGTAGCTGATGTAGATTCTAGCCTTAATAACATCAAGGTTCTAGTGCTATGTCATATAACATAGAAAGGTAAATGAAGCACCACTGCTTTAGATAATGTTATGTGGTTACAGAAATGACATTCAGTATATTTCTGAAAAACTGAGACGGTCAACACATTTGCACTAAAATTATAGTTTGAGCTTGGTTCTTTTCATGAGACCACTGTACTGATCCCTCTTCAGATATTGTAAGACATCTTTAAATAACTTCAGTTGACTAAGATTTCCATATATTTCAATGAGATGTCAATTCTGTTCAATAGGATTTCAGTGAATGTGAATAACTTTCAATATGGTATCAGTAACAAATCTTGTAGAATGGAATGTAGCTAAAGTATACTTTGGCCCTCAGGTTCATAAAGGCATGATCCAGACAACAGTGCACATATTTAAATCACATTGATATCAATGGGGAAAGTTCACCATATATGTGTGCAGTTAAACTGCATGCCATTAAAAGGGCTTTGCCTGAGATGAATTGTTGGTGATTTTTCTGCTACTGTTACTGCTGCTGCTACTGCAATAGGATCATACTGCTACTGAGGATCAGTAGCAATGGCAATAAAAGTAATAAAGTAGTGGTATAGATGCCTGGAAAGCCAGCATGGTCTAGCAGGTTGAACATTGGACTACAACCCTGGAGACCAGGATTTGATTCCCCACTTGGCCATGGAAACCCACTGGGTGACCTTGGGTGCTTCACACACTCTCAGCTCCATGATCAGTTTGCCTTAGGGTTGCTATAAATCGGAAATGACTTGAAGGCACACAACAACAAATAGATGCTTGAGGAATTTGAGATTTGCGATTTCTGGTATGCTAAGCTGATATATACTCCTTATTGTATAGCTCCATTGCCTTTCACTGAACTTTCCCAGTGCAATGCAGTGGGTTTCCAAAAATTTCAGCCTAATCTTAATGGCAAGTTATTCATAAGTTCATCAAGACTTACACTAAAATAAGGATGTATAGGATTGTCACTAGACAAATTAATGTTGGGAAAGGCTAGGTGGGTGGTTTGTTTTTATTTCTTACTGCTGCCATTATAATGTTAATATTCTGAATAATTTCAGATTTTGCTCTTGTACAGCACTGTGACAGACAGTGAAAAACAGCTTACCAGCATACCCTTTCACAAAAATACACCCGCTGTATGTTAATTACATATACTTGACTTCACTGCAGCAGTACTTCGGATAAAATTATAACCATTTTGTAACAATCCTCTCTCTCTCTCTCTCTCTCTCTCTCTCTCTCTGAGTATGTGTAAGATATGATATGAATTGATGTATTTTTAACGATCAAATTATACTGATAGGAGATCCCCTAAAGGGAGTGATACAGTACAGTTGGACTGAAAGTTTTGACATGGTTTAATGAGCTGTATGCTAACTCCACCTGAGTAATTAACAGCCCCTGACAGTCCTTGTGAACAATGATATCTTCTGCAAGGACATTTAATGCTCTGAGGATCGGCAGTGATGGCAGTAAAGGGAGGTCTATATAGGGTTTGGGCCTTTTCCTTTTCCTTTTTCAAAAGGCAACAGCTGATAGATTCAAGCTCCTTGCCAGCATGAGCCCCACTTATTAAAATAAACTTCCAAATGTTTCATTTGTCCTGACACTGTGTTAATTTTCTCTGCCCCCACCCTTTCTTTAGGTTGGCTTTTCAGGTCTTTATTTCTGTGGGAAAATAAAACATAACAAAAATTAACACGGAACATTATTGGTAGCTACTGAAATCTAGCCTCAGTCTATGTGATGTTTAGACAACTGAATGAAAACCCATACTGACTGAACTAAAATCACCTCCTTAACAATGCTTACAAATTGCCATGATCTATGTAATCATCTGCAAGTGGGATCTGGGAAAAAATTTTTTGCATTATATCCCATTCCCTAAGAGCTCCTGTTCAAAGTTTCAAACAACCTGGAAAACAAGTCCTGCAGTGTTGTTCAGGTCTCTTCATATGGGAGCAGGATGAGGATGTGGGGGGTATGCTTTCCCTTCTGTGCTGTATAGCAGCAGGAGGTTCAGTTACTGGGATGGCTGCCAACCAGGAGTAAGTGTATTATATAAGTGTATGTAATGAGGAGAGGATCTGAGGACTGGAGAAGAAAAAGGGTTCTTCTCCTTTTTCTTACTCTCCAAACAACTATGTGAGGCTAGGAAGAGATATAGGGGCTTCAGCAGGGCAAGTTCTCTTCACTCCACCGATCCCTGTTGATTTTTCTCCCTGTACTCTGGGAGCTTACAGGACCATGTTAGATCTCTTCTAGCTCCTCAACACAACATGGCTTTGATCTACAAACTTACATGTCACTGCATATGTGGGGAGTCTCTCAAGTGCTGAGATACCCCTATCCTATTTTGGGGTGTTGCTATTTATTTCACTTGACTTCCTGAATTTGTCATTAGAATTTTTTTACTGTCTTATACTAAGGCCCTTTTCGCACGCAGTTTCTGTAGCGCGAGGGCCCCTTGAGCCTAAAGTGGGACGTACGCGCATTTTCTTATTTTCGGCTCTAAGCGCAATGCTCCTGGGGCCCTCACGCACTGACCTGCATGCGGTGCGTCGAACGAGCCGGGCCAGTCGCGCTTCCTCCCCAGCACAGCCTACAGCTCCCAGACTGCGCTGCAGAAGGAAGGGGTGGGGCGTTTGCTCAACGCTCGCACAACCAGCAAACAGCTGCGGGGGGCAGAAGGGCTGCCATGAGTGGCTTGCGCAAACGGCTGCTCGTGCAAGCGCTTCCCCCCACCGCCGCGACGAAGGTAAGGTGCAAAAAGGGTCTAAGATGGCAGCTTCTGACAAATGAAGAGTTTTAACAGGTGAATTTCTTTCTTTCTTGGACTTTGGGAACAACAGCCTGGAATTATGTGAAATAGTTGATTTTATAGTTTGAATTCTGGAGCTGATGATAAGATGAAACCTGACATGATGCAAAGAAACTTAGGGACATTTGCCATAACTTTCTCTACTAAATAAGGGAAATGATGAAATAATTCTCTTCTTGAAGGAAGCAACAAGTAATTTAACAATTTTCTTCTTGCTGCCGGGCTATGCAGCTTTTTAAGACTATTTTGCAGTTTGAGAATTATTCTGCATAAAGTTTGCAGGTAGTGTAGTGATTTGAGCAATGGACTACAACCCTTGCCTGGCCACGGAAACCCACTGGATTACCTTGGAAGTATCACATACTCTCTGCCTCAGGGTTGCCATAAGTTGGAAATGATTTGAAGGCACACAGCAACAGCAACAACCACAACAACAACAACACTTTTTTTTATGGAAAACCTTTTCTGAGTCAGAAATTGCTTTTTCTGTGCAGAAAATAGTGTTCAGATGTGAAAGTAAAACAGAAAATTTAAAAAAATGCTGCTTTCTATGCAAAACGCTCACGTGTGAATTTTGCATGGAATAAGTCTTGAACTGCAAAGATTTACAACAGTTCATGATCTCGGGGGTTTTCAACATCCAAGAGACATGTGATGAAGAGTACACGGTAGACTGGAACAATTTGTACAAGCTTTGCTTTGCTTGTTGAATCAGGTCCAAACTCTGTTGTAGCAACTGGAGAATACTGAAGAACCCAGAAAGTAACCCAGACATGCGTTGTGAGTGTTTAGGAAACTAGTAATATTTATGATGAGAAGTTGGTAGTTTTCATATTTTTCTGTCAGTATTGCAGCACTGAAGATACAGCCAGACCTTTGCTGAATGTTTGAACAGAAACATATTTTGGTATGAAAGCGGAGTTGTATGAACATCTGTATTTTCTTCCCTTTCAAAATATTCCCTTTCCTCCCCTTTTTGCAGTTCTTTGCTTGGCTGGCTTTTGCTTTGTTTTGGCAGCCATCTGCTGGTTGACCTCAAGTTTTGGAAAATAACCTCTTTTGAAAACAGCTTTGACGACTAGAAATGCTGATATGAATCAAATAGGGATTGTACCATGATTGTATTGCCACATCATCATTACATAGTCAGTTCAGATTGAGGGCAGTGCTTCATGCCCTTGCTCTGAATGAGACAAATACTCTTCTTTTACCTGTATCTTGTGCACCCATGAAACATAAGAAGATGGTACTATTCATAAGCCATCAAAGGTTCTGTAAAATAAAGAAAGAGATAACAACCTCTTTTTGTTTGGATCTAGGTGAGATATTTTCATACAATAGCCTGAACTCCCCACATCAAATGAACATCATTTGCATAATTGCAGCATAGGGGGAGGGAAGCATGTGCCTGCTTCAGAAGGCCCTAATTCTTAAAAAGAGATTATGAACAACTGGAAGAGCACAGCATTGCAAGCTAGAAATCAGGCCTCCATGACATTGAAGACATTTTAATGTTGCAGGCAGATTCATCAGAGCAAATGTTAAAGGTGGGGGAAGGGTGGGGGAATGGTAATAGCAAGAGACAGCATCCCTGCAATGTGCGAAGAATAATCATTTGTTGTTCAGGACAAATCCAGAGGAAATGCTTTGCTCTGCTTATTTTTATATGGAACTTTCCATTTGCATGTTATATGAAGAAGAGCATGTATAGTGAAAGAAAAAAAATACTTTCCAATTCTAAAATGTCAGAGAAAATTTTGGAAGGAATCAATTGATAATACAGATTTAAAAATAAAAAATAAAATCCACACACAATCCTTAAAATTACAGATGGAGTTGTTAAAAAAAAAGGGGGGGAGGTTTAAAAGTCCTAAAATGGAAATTCCCTACCTTCAGGTGTCACAGATACATATTTGGACTGAAAGGCAAGAATCCATAGAGATAGTTTGAAGGGACGATTTTGTGGCATATATTGGGTGTAAACCTCTTCAGTTTCATTTTTAAAAAACAAAAGAAGAGAGCTTTGAAAGGAGGTGGGGTGAGGAGGAAAGCCCCATTGCAAGTATTCCTATACCTCTACATGTGTAACATTGGATTTAGTCTGTATATAGTCTGTATTGGATTTATTCTGTATATAGTCTGTATTTACTGTGTATTTATTTTCAGAATCAAATTCAAATACCTTCAGTATAAATATTGTGTTTAGCATAACAGAATATCAGTCTTTAATGGTTGCCTTTATGACACCCAGTTCTCCAACCCATTTGAAGGGTATAAAGAAGGCACTTCTCACTTTGCATAGGTGAATGACAAACACACACACACACAAACAAGTGAAATAATTTGGGTGATGAAGGAAAGACTGTGCACTTGGCTTACTTTGCTGAGGTAAAATTGGCAAGTAGTAGTGTCAGTCAGTGTTCTATTCACTCCTCCTTCCTTGCCCAGGCTGAATTAATTGGCGGACATAGCAAGAGCTCTGTTCTGGGTTGGTATGGGTATCTGGTGGCCATCTTTTCCATATGTACGCTACATCAGGTATTATTGGATTTCATCTCCTATCTGTCTAGCCAATGTACCTAATGGTCAGGGCTTAGGGGAATTGTAGTACAACACTTCCTAGAGCAGCTGTTCTCAACCTGTGGGTCGCGACCCCTTTGGGGGTCAAATGACCCTTTCACAGGGGTTGCCTAAAACCGTCGGAAAATACGTATTTCTGATGGTCCTAGGCTCCATTCCCTCCTCGGTGGTGGTGCGCATGCGTGAGCTACGCGCTCGCATCCTCCTGCCCCCTGTTCAGAAGGGACTGAAATTGCTCCCCTTCTCTGCTACCGGGAGAACCTCCCATCTGATGGGCCAGCTTTGGGGGGGGCGGCAGCACGGGGGGCAGACCCCCTCCTCTCCATGGCCCCTGCCCCACTCGCCATGAAGGGGGGCACTGCAGAAGGGCCAGGGGGCCGCAAGGCAGCGCTTTTCTGGGGGGGCGAGCTGCGCCCAGCGCAAAAGACAAGGTCGACACTCTGGAAACTTTTCCCACACTGCCCCCCCAGCGGAAACGAGAGTGAAGCAGGAGCAGAGCCCGGGGGGCTTCTCGGAGTTTTTTCCCGGGGGAGACGCACGACTCCTCTTTCCCTCCCTGCCCGCCCCCCCCCGTTCCTGGCCAGTGAGGCGGCCTTTGCCGGGGGGGAGGCATTGTAAATAATAAATAAATAATTTTATGGTTGGGGATCACCACAACATGAGGAACTGTATTAAAGGGTTGCGGCATTAGGAAGGTTGAGAACCACTGTCCTAGAGAATGACAGGTTCCTCACTTCTCTGCTGTGTAAGTTATATTAGTTTCTAGAGATGCAGATAGAGTTCCCATGTCTCTTCTCTGGTTCTTAGGTTGAGAGAGAGGACTTTCAGGGCAAGAACATTGTCTTAAAAAATTTATGTGTGCTCCTATGTTAGACTTGGAGTATTTTTTTATTTGAATGACACACTGTGAACAATGATTGGTGCTTAAAGTACCATGATTAATGACATCATCAGGACTAACCACATAACATCATTAGGAGCTGCACCCTGTGGTATCACCAGGGCAGTCCTTAATGTCTCAGATTCCAACCCTGGAATCTCAGGCTCTAGGAAGTTACTAACCTAACAATCCTAGCTACAGCTTATGCATTCAGTATTCACCCAATGAACTTTTGTTGGTTGACTCAGATTTCCACTCCAGCTAGGGAGATTGGGGAGATAGAAGCACTCACTTCTCATGCTAAATGAATAAAGTAAACCTATTTTGTAGTCTTCCCCCAACCCCTGGACAATTTCAACTGTTTTCACATACATGGACCCTAATCACCCTACTGTACTGAACCAATCATTTTCAGCAAAACAGCATCACACTGTACACATCTCCTGTATTTGAGGTAAACATAACTCCAACTGCAGATAGTCTCTAGGGTAGGATCGGGACAAAATAATCATTTCCTCAAAAATGGGAAAACAGGTCAGGGCTTTGAGCTTACTGTGCATACATGCTCCTTCTGAAAGATATGTCTGTTTATAAGTTTCTCTTGGATGCTGCCTGAATGAGAGAGTAACTCTACTTACGCACATCTGGGTAGAAGCTGTCTCCTTCCAGTTTAGCTTTAGGAAGTTAAAGAATTGAATCATGTGTTGACTTTTGATCTGCACCATAGACATTTGCTATGGGAAGGGGACGTAACCTGTGGACCACACATGCCACATAAGGCATTATGTGCTACCACTGGGGAAACAGCAATCTGTATCAAGATCTACAGAAGAAGAGAAAATGGCCCCTCATGTGCCTGTGTGTGTACCCATTAATGCATACATCCCACACCTCAGCCAAGGAGTACATCTGTTCCTTAGGACTGAAATGTGCACCATTGGCTTATCAATTGCTTCAGGGTTCCAGAACGTCACCCATGCTCTATATCATCTTCAAGGAGCAGGTAAATAAAATAAAATAGAATAAAATAAAATAAAATAAGATTTGTCCAGAGTCCATGGCCAGAATTCACTAAGGCAGCTATGAATGCATAATCTAGTATTATGCATTTGTGACAGGTTCATATTTATAACCCCCATATATTCAATAGCAGTCACACAGAGAGACAAAAATCTGTTCATCATCAATTGGAAAGCAGATATTCGATGTTCTGACCCCCCTCCTACAAGTGATCTCCAGTGCAAGGAGGAATTGCAACAGAGTCCCTGCTTCAGGCTGTTGCACCAAAAATTATTTGCAAGACAGGGTAGGAATATCAGTCAGCTACTTCCTGCTAAACAGGGGAACAGACTTCATCACTCATAGTGGCTGCTGCCTGGTAACTGCAAACTGGGGGCTCAGGCCAGGAGACACTACTTAACTATGTAACTAATTTGATTATACAGATAAACAGGTCATACAGAATTCTATCTGGTACTTCATTCTGCTTCTTATTTTCATCTGATTTTAGGAAAATAAGTGAAACCCTGAAACATAACTTGAAAGCAGTGCAAGAAGGCAGATGTGGGGAACAAAGCAAAAATCAGCCCAGTTAAAAGAGAGCATTGAGCATTGGAGAGCATTGGCTGGTCTGTGACTGGGGACATACAATTTTCTTTTGGTGGGATTTCATTTCTTCTGAAAACTCATGCTCAAAGTTTGGGAAGATTTCTTTATCCAGGGGACAGAGGAATGCCTTTTACGTGTGTGTGTGCACTCTCAATTTGCCTGTTGACTGATGGTGACCCCATGTTGGGTTTTCTTAGGCAAGGAATGCTCAGAAGTGGTTTTGCCAGTTCCTTCCTTCCTCTGAAATACAGCCTACAGCACTTAGTATTTGTTGGCAGTCTCCAATCCAAATACTAACCAGGGCTGACCATGCTTAGCTTCCAGGATCAGGCCTCTTTTACTTTTTATTTTTTTACTTCTACGTTTTCAGGAGAGACTTGTCCTAAATTGTTCTTGCCTTAAGTAAGGCCTGAGTCTTAAAGGAAGACTAAAGGAAGACTATTCCAGTTTTACTTGATTTGCATTAGCCACTTGTTCATTTCCAGGCCCTGGGGTTTAAATACTCTGTTTCTGCCTGAAGGGCATAAGTGCTAATGGCTGTCTGGCAGAGTAAACAATGAAGTCCGGAGAGTGTACAAAGGGGTCCAGAATGAGCTAAGGACCTTAGTGTTAGGTGACAAAGGGCTAATGATATTCTTGTTAGCTCTGTAATTGTTGGACAGGTATGGGAACAAAAGGGAAGCTTGGCTGAGTAAGAGGAAAGCTGTCTTGTGGGAATCTCCCAGACACTATTGTCTCTTGATTGGAGGCTTATTGCTGGAGTTTTCTGGTGATCTCCTGACTATGACTTGACTATGCCTTGAGGTTTTAACTCACCTGGTTTTACAATACATGTGTGTGGCCAACTGTTCCCTCTTAGTCAGTATGGCCATGCAGCCATAGCAGAGTATATTTTATATTTATGCAAAATAATATATTCTACCAATTGAATCATACTGTGCCAATTAAACCATATCAAAGCATGGAGGTGTACAGAATGCTAACAAAGGTGCAGAACTTGGCAAGGTTGGGAGAGAAGACTTGTTTTTGGATTCTCCCCCAACTATATCTTTTAATTTTTTTTTTTTTAAAAATCTGCTGTTAGATGCTATGATTGCCATTCTTGCCTTGTTATTTGTGATGTGGGTTTATTTCATTTTTATTTCATTTCATTTCATTTCATTTTATTGGTTTTTATTTGCAAGAAAAGCAAGATCAGATTCCCCCCCCTTCCACCTTTTTTGGGGGTAGAAAGGAACAGATAGAAGTTGTTGTTTGCTGTCAAGTTCACTTCGACTTGTGGCAACCCTGTTTACGAAGACCTCCAAGATCTGCAGTTATCAACTGTCCTTGTCAGATCTTGCATATTCAGTTCTGTGGCTTTGATGAGTCAATTCACTTATGGTGTGTTGCCCCACTTTTACTACTGTTTTCCATTTTACCAAACATTGTAGTTTTCTTCAGTGAGTCACATTGTCTCATGATATGTCCAAAGTACAACAGCCTCAGTTTAGTCATCTTTGCTTCTAATGTGAGTTCAGGCTTGATTTACTCTAACTCCCATTCATCTGTCTTTTTAGCAGTTTATATTATCTCTTGAACTCCACTCCAGCTCCACATTTCAATAAGTTGATTTCATTACTCTCAGCTTTCTTCACTATCTGGCTTTCAAACCCATACATAGAAATAGGAAGTGCTATGGCCTGGATGATTGTGACTTCAATATTTAAAGATGTACCTTCACACTCAAGGACTCGATTTAAAATGGATCATTTCAGTCCACAATGAAACAAGAAATGAAACAGAGAAGAAACAGTGCTGAGAAGTCCTGAGAAGATTAAAAACTGAGGACGACATGGTTTGCCTCCCTGCATAAAATCTCATGAATGAGGCCATGTAACTGTACAACAAAAGCTTTGTATGGAATTATCCTCTGTGCCTACAGTTTTGCCACTCCAGAGGATGTATCCCCTCCTTTCCACATTATGTTCATTGTGAGAAGATGCCATTTCATGAGATGTAAGCATAACCAGTGCTAATAAGTTTTTTGCGCTCTCATGACATCTGCTTTGCTAGATCACTGAAATACTTTTCCTAGCAACTTGTTTCTCCTAGGCACATGAGCTTGAAAATCTTTGCACTATCACTGTTTTGATTCAATCAAGTTCTTACTAATTGAAACAGTTTGACCCCAAACATGTCAGTAAGATGCCTTATAATTAAACATCTAATTTAATATATGTGCTTCCCTAATCAATGATAGTCAAATAATTGCACCCCCACTTCAAAAAGTTTAATAAGATGGATTTTGCTTGTAGCCTCTAGAGAGATAAAATTTCAGACAGTTGTGGCCTTATAGGATTTTTTTTAAAAAGGCACCTTGATTAGGTGTTGCATTTTCCCCTCCCACCAAGCAAGGAATGCTCACTTGTTTTCCCATTTGATTTAAGCAGATCCTTTTGTGGATAGTTGATTCCCTTTTAACAAAGCAGGCTCACAGAAAATGAGCACTGGGGAGGTTTCGTTATGTTTGTTTGATTTCCCTTTTGTTAGCTCTGCGGCTCTCCATTTCTGCAGAAAACACTGAAGTGTAATACAGATTCCCTTGATAAGTCCCATTCCCCAGCACCAAACATTTCAATGCAACACAGCCCTCAGGAGCATCATATTACCAGACCTGCCAGCCACAGCAATTTAGCGTGGATAGCCTAGAATTACTTACTCATTTTGGTGTTGCATTTTGTTTGCACTGTAATTTTTGTTCAAACCTGTGGCAGCTGTTGTTTCTGCTATGAATATTGCCTGCCATGCTAAAGAGTTGGAAAGCACATCCTCCATGCATTGCAGCTGCTGCCATCCTCTTTCAATATCACTTGACAGATGATTTTTTTAAAAAAAGCTTCTATAATATTTTTAATTATTCTTGGTTGCTAATGTTAATATTAAATCCAGAATAAATAAGGACCATTCAATCCAGCTGAAAATGCAGGATGTCTAGCTCCACTGGAAATATTTAAACACATTGGATGGTAATAGAGTTTAACTGTGCTGGGTCGCCCCTGTGCATTCAATTCAGAAGAAAAAGTGTGCTTGTTTCCCTTCTCATAATTGCTGCTCTTCCATGATTGTTTGGTACTCACTCAGGTGATTACACAAAGGACACTTCAACTGCTTTTGGTCTGCTTGATTTCCCACCTCTGTCTCCTTCCTCCCCCCCGCCCCAGATTAAGGATATATTAAATAGAGGAAGAAGTATCTCACTATGAAAGCTTTTTAAAATAAAAATCAGTTGTGTCCTCAAACACAGGATACAAAATTACAAACACACAGTTCTGAAGAAGTGTGTACTGTAGCACCTCAGAAGGAAAGTATAGTGGTCTGAATCCAATTGCTAGGCTGAAATAGAGGAGACCCCTTGGGTAAATAGGAACCTGGTAAGTCAACACTTACATCATTGAGAATGACTGTTGTATTTAGACAATAGAATCCAGATTTCAAAAGAAGGGAAATAAAGGTATGTGAACAGCAGTTCATCAAATACAAGACAATATGCTTGCATTGGTTTTATTTTCTCTGTTGAAAAGATTGAGTGGTTAGTAGGGAATGCTTACTTTCTAAAGATATGAAAGATTTGTTTTAAAAGGCTAATAATTGGATAGTTAGTGATGCTACTGCTATTGTTCAATAGATACCCATTAACACTATTACAACCAAAAGTTCAATAGTACTTGTGAGAGCACTTCCTCTGGTGCTCTGCTTTTCAGAGTATTAATGTAGTAATAAACTGTATTGACAAAAAGCTACATTGTCTGAGTTCTCACAATGATATAGTTGATGCTGTAGCGTGGAAGACATGGAAGTTCAAAGATAAAAGAGCAACAAATGAAAGTCTATCCATCAGTATTAAGACAGGAAACTTAATTTTTTCCTTAATGTAATACCTAATAAGAGAGAAAAATCAGGTATTACATAGAGGAAAAAATTAGTTCCTGCCTTAATATTAACTACTATAATATTAAGACAGGTCATTTCTACACTAAGCTGTTATAGTGCTATTATTCCACTTTCAACATTCTATGGAATCCTGGGGTGTGCAGTTTAGGGAGGACCCTCAAAGGCCTCTCCCTAAGCTGCAAACCCCAGGATTCCATAGGATGTTGAAAGTGGAATAATAGCACTATAACAGTCTAATGTAGACATGGCTACATACTGATCTGTGTAATATCTAATCTTTACCAATATCACTGTCTTTCCACAATGGTGAGACTGCATGTTCCTGTGAGTTAAGAGGCTATGTAGATGGCAGCAGTGCTGCTGGTATGGTCTCCCATGTCAGACAAGAGTTTTGCTGAAGAGCTGGTCTAAATGTTTCAAACAGCTACTGCAAAGCAGCAGTGTGGACTGGGAGTGAAACAGGCAAAAGGTCTCTCCGAGAATGGCACCATAGTTAACACCTGTTAATATTCCACAGAAGAGGCATGGTAAAGCTCCTTTTAAATATATTTTTACCAGGAGTCAGAAGAACTCTGGACTGAGGCCAGGGACATGGTCAGAGAAGAATGCAAAAATACATTATATGCAGCCAAAAAGAAAGAGAAGCCTTAATCAATAACAGATGAAACTCTTCAAGCACTTAAGGACAGATGAGAAGCAAAAGTAAAATGAGACAGGATTAAAGTCAGAACCTTGAATGCAACAGTTCACTGAGTGGTGCACAGGGGCAAGGAGAACTGCTATAATAATCAATGCAGAGAAATAGAAGGTGATAACGGAAAAGAAAGAAGAGAGCTCTTCCACATGATTTAAGATATCGAAGGAGAATTTAAACAAAGAGGGAGATGCTCTATTACCAGCAGGGGAACACATTATATGACAAAGTTGAAATAAAAAGGTAATGGAAACAATACAGGGAATAACTATATAAAAAAGATGAAAGGATGACAGATTCATTCAAGGAAGAACCTTATGAAGATTAACATTCAGTTTTAGAAAGTGAAGTGAAACTGCACTCAAACCAAATTATCAGGAACGATTTGGGATAATCAGGATAATTTGGGAAAACCAAATTATCAGGAACAATAGAGCTGCTTCAGGCTACAAAGACAGAATTTACTCTAGTTCTAACTAAAATTTGTCAACAAATATGGAGAACAAAAAAATGATCCACAGGTTGGAAATGCTCAAAATACATTCCAGTCTGCAAGAAAGGGTACCAGGGATTGCGGTAAATGTAGGACCATTGCATTACTTTCCCATGCAAGCAAAGTGATGCTCAAAATTCTCCAACAAAACTTTTATCATATATGAAATGAGAAATGCCAGATATCCAAGCTGGGTTCAGGAAAAGAAGAGGCACTGGGGATCATATTGCAAACATACATTGGGTAATGAAGCACACTAAAGAATTTCAAAAGAAATTTAACCTGTGCTTTATAGATTATAGCAAAATCTTTGATTTTGTAGATCATGAAAAACTATGGACTGCTCTTAAAGAAATGGATGTACCACAACATTAGATTATCTTAATGAATAACTCATATGCAGAACAAGAGATCACTGTTAGGATGGAATATGGAGAAACAGAATGATTTCCAATTGATAAGAGAGTCAGGTGAGGCTGCATTTTAACACCCTATTTGTTTAACTTATATGCTTAATGTTTCATACTCAAAGTGAATTAGACTCTGAGGAAGGAGGTGAGAAAACTGGAGGAAGGAACATCAACAATTGACACCATATTGCCAGCAGGAAATAACAAAGCCTTGGAATGATTATTAAAGAAAGTCAAGGAAGAAAATGCAAAGACAAATTTACAGATGAGCGTTAAGAAAACAAAAATAATGACCATAGATGATTTAGATACATTTACAGTACATTTAAAGAAGACATTGAAATAGTTCAAGATTTTCCACAACTTGGCTCAGTCAATCAAAACGGAGAAAATCAGAAGAGATTAGGACTTGGAAGGGCAGCTATGAAGGACCTAGACAAGATCCTCAAGTGTCAGGATGTTTAACTGGAAGATTGTTCATGCCACCATATTTCTGATTTTCTATGTATGGTTGTGAAAGCTGGACAGTGAAGAAAGTTCATAGGAAGAAAATCAACTCATTCGAAATTTGGTGCTGGAGAGGAGTTTTATAGACTCCGTGGACTGCCCAAAAGGCAAATAAATGGGCCCTAGAGCAAATAAGACCTGAACTGTCCCTAAAAGACAAGATGACTAAATTGAGACTGTCATACTTTGGACAGATAATGAGAAGACTAGTAATAATGCTTCTAAAGGTAGAAGGCAGTGGGAAAAGAGGAAGATCGCATTACAGATGGATGGACTCTATCAGGAAAGACACAACCCTGAGTCTGGAAGACCTGAGCAGACTGGTTGATAATAGGGTGACCTAGAATTCTCTCCTTCATAGGGATGTCATCCTAAAATTCTCTCATTCATAGGGATGTCATAAATTGAAGTTAACTTGATGGCAGTTAATAACAAAGATATCTAATTATGTTTAGGAATAAGAGAGTTTCAAAACTATGTAATAAAGACAAAATCTCTGCATAGATTTTTTTAAAAAAATGAAGCAGATTTGAGTAAGAATTAAAAGATATATTTTCAATTTTTAACACACACACACACACACACACACACATATATATAATATGAAATATAATTTTAAGATGATTTGTAGTGGCACAGTTGTCATCTCAGTTGTGATCAGAAATTACATTGAAAACATGGTTGCCATGTGTCATTCATCTCTTTTGATGGCAGGTGAATTTCTTCCTGACACGCTCATAGCCCTGTTCTCTTGAAAAGGCAACTGGTGTTTGAACCTGCTATCTTTTTGACAAATGAATGCAGGTTTCTGCTTTTAAACTGATAATGGGGTTTTATTATACCAACAGGAGGACATTTTCACCAGATCTATCAAGAGTCAAATATGTAAGTACAGTGCAAACTGTTTTATTGGCACATTTCCCAGGAATCTGATTTATCCCTTATGATAATGAATAGCAACACTCCCGCTTAATCGGACAACATTTGTAAAATGTTCTCTTAATGGGAATGCATTCAGCCAGTGCCAAGTGGTTAAGTGGCTTTAAGTGTGAAATTCTGAGCTGGGACAGATGAGGGAGTGTTAAGTAGGTGAGACTTTTGGCTGAACATGGAAGATTTCGGACTCTGCCAAAATAGGGGCTTTTTGGCTTCACTGGACAGGGTCGGAACAGATTTCAAGAGAAGAGACTTTATGGCTACCATGGAAAAGTTAAATTTTATGGCTTTCTGTTACAGCCTTTGTCTCTATTATTTCTTGACCTCTCTTTGTGTGTGTGTGTGTGGACAGATTTATACCTTCACAAAAACACTCTTGCTATAACATCCAAAACCAAAGATGCAAATCTGAAGACTTTTGTGACTCCAGTTACATCACTTTTCTTTTCCCTGCATGATGATTTTTTTGGCTGTCTTTGCCCGAGGAATAAGCCAGTGAACCTTGAAAGCTACCAAAAAAATTTGTGCCTTCTGCTTGGCCTCATATATGTTTCACTAGTGTGGGTTTTAGATTGTGTACTTTAAGTTGTGGTATAGAGTATATATGGCATAGTGGTACAAGTATTGGTCTGGGGGTTTGAATCCCTGCTTGGCCGTGGAAATCCACTGGGTGACCTTGGGCAAATCACACTCTCCCAACCTCAGAGGAAGGAAATGGCAAACCCTCTCCTGAACAAATCTTGCAAAAAATAAAATAAAATAAAAACTGATAGTGTCACCTTAAGTTCAGAAATAACAAAAATATATGGAGTTGATGGCCCTTGAAGACTGCCAGATGGTTTACATAGATACGCATAAGAGCTGAGTAAGGGCCTTCATTGCAGTGCCTACATGCTTAGGATTACAGTCTTGTTTTTATGAGAACTGAATAGGGGTGGAACTGTACATGCACTGATTTCTCTAAAACTTAAGTAAGTATTATATTAGTACATACAGGATTTTATCCATGTTCCATTTTTATGATGAGATTTAAGGAACTGCCTAACGTTAGTATAAAATGTGCTGTTGCACAGCAGTCCCATTTGAAACTCTGTTGGACCAGACTATTTGTGTCTTGTTGCACAAGAAGTGCATTCGTTCAATTGTATATTCAGTGTCGTTCATTTCTCTTCCCAGTCTTAACCTTCCAAAAAACCCACTTACCATATGGTCATATGTGCATGATTCAAGCTCTCACAAAGAGCGGCTCCAGCAAAGAGATATAATAAAAGACAGACTCCAAATGACAGCAGGCACGCAGCGTGCTCAAAGTTCATTGACAAGTCAACTACAGAAGAACCCTCGGGAAACAGATAAGTCTCCTGTGACATCTGCAGTTGTTGGTGGTAGGATGGAAAAGCAGCTTCACACAAGCCTGTCCCTTCTTCCCATGGATGCCTCTTCCCTGCTTCTCTTCCCTGCCCATTTGTAACATCACTGATAGTAACATTCATTCCTTTACCATTGTGTCATCTGAGAAGAAGACACTTTCTACATGTGGATGGCAAGTCTCTTCACTATTTTACTGCATGAAATTAAGCAGTAGTTAGAAAAAAACCCCACACTGCATACTGATCTTCATGGATTTGCTTGAAATTACCTCATGCATGTCTTTGCTAATCTGATTGCAGCATTTTCTTTTGGAACAGAGCTGCCACTTTCTATGGGTTATAGAGAATGAATCAACCAGTTTCAAATATTTTTGGATTGTAATGTCACTGCTATATTTCATTTCCTTATCTGTTACCCCAAAAGGTAGGTGCCACAAGGGCCACCCTACAATGCCAAATACCTCCTTGAAAAAGTGTGGAATTAATTAGCTCAAAATCAGGAGGCTGCGAGAGGGGGGCAACTTAGCGAGATCTTTTTTACCAGTGTTTACGGGCACACGCAGGAAAAGAACCAGCCACAGATTCAAGAGTAAGCAAAAAAAAAAAAGTGTTTTATTGAGGGGAATTCACTCATGTATGCACACAAGATGCACACAAGATACACACAATCACACATTCACACAAGAGCTAACTTAAAGAGAAAGGGAAGAAAAATCATAGAGAGGCTGAGGGGTTTTGGGGAGTTGTAATTACCAGTCCAGAAGAGTAGTGAAGAGCACAAATGTCTTTTGGCTTAGGTAGGACCTAAGGACAGTTCTCATTCAGGAGCTAGACGGACAAAGTGAGAGGTAGACCTTTGAGAGACTGCACTGGGCATCCTGAAATCAGGTGTATTTGTACCCTGACAATGGCTTGTGGCTGTGAAGGTTCCAGATGCAAGACAAAGGGAACCAGTTGTGGACAAATGGGTCTTTTGCCTGTTGATGGGCTTAGTGCTTTGATTGACAAAGATGTGATGGATGTTGTAATAGCTGTCTATTGTGGATGCTGTGAGGAAAGAATCCAGGTGTACAAGGGATGGATATCTGTCAATCAGTATCCTGGTGGGCTCCTCACAGTTGGATTCCCTGGAAAATTCCAGCTTCTGTTTAAGCCTATTATCCACAGGAATGGTGTGTATTTCCCTGACAAATGACTCAGTCTTATCTGGAGGAAGTTTTGAGTTGACCTATCCTTCTCACATTTACAGTTAAATTCTTTCCCTCGCTCAGTTTGACATCTCCATCACCTCTCAGGCTTGAACTTGATATCAGAGTCAATAAAATGTGCTGCCAATTATATATGATGCCACTTAGGTATGGTGCCCATCCAAACCATACTGACATTGGGGACCCCCAAAATGGAGCCTTACAGATCTCCTTTAAGAATCTGGGTTTGATGGTCTCTTCCACAGAAATTTATATCACCATCATCTTAGCCCCACTTGTTTTGGTAGAAGGTTCTTCTGTTTGTACAGATTTTGAATTTAAAACAATTTATATGCTGTTTCAGAAACCTCTTCTCACCTGTTTCCCCAGCAACTCCCACTTTGTCACTTTAACTCATCATTTTTTCTCATAACACTAATAGCATACCCAGGTGAGTGAGCACACTTTACACATGAGGAATGATCTTGTCTCCTCCAAGAACAAGATAACTCTTAGATCAGATACCACATTCCTACGTATTTCCCTGTTTCATCTTGGACTGGATACTGTTTTGTCTACCTTTTGTAGAACCCATATGTGACACGTCTTCTCCCAGATTGGTGTGGCAATTCCTAATCTGATAAGGGGCACTTCCCCACTTATAACACCATCTCTGTGTAAAATGGTGAAGATTCTCAATGTTTATTTAGAATCACTTAATAATTTTATAGTAGCTTGTTTTCCGTGTTTCTGTATACACTATGTACAACTCAGTCCAGTCATTGTTTACAAAGATAAACTGCAACATTTATTAAGATAACAATAAGAATAAAGTAGCAAGTTAGACTTCATATGCAATTGATACATTTTCTCAGTGCACTTTTTAGTCAATATAACAGGTAACTCCCTGCTCAAAAACTGTTCAATTATATCTTTAGACTTTCATAAAAGGTAAAATTATCATATAACAGCACTTTGCCTAGACTCCCACCAAAGCTCAACCCTCAGTGTAGGTCACAGTCTCTGACCAGATCCTACTCGGAATGAATTACTCTGCTTCCTCTCACTAGGCTTCCACTGAGAACTAAACCACCCAAAACAATCACACTTTCTGACTCACTAAGGGGCTCTACTCCTTGCTTGGCTCTCACTGAGGAAATCAAAATGCCCACAAGTACTGGCTTTATATAACTTTTTGTATTAGCCACAAGCCCCTCCCACACACTACAGGGCTGGCTTTCTCTCCTGAGGTGCTATTCTGGTTGCCTAGAAACCTGCTTCCAGACTGCATTGGCACTTTATATAGCTCTCTCCCCACTGAACTTTGTCATACCATCTTCCCTGCTAACATTGGCCTTCAATATGCCAACCATTTGGTTTCTATGGGAACTGCACTGCAGTTTTCTGCACTTCACCCAGGCTGTCTGTCCCTTATAAAGGATCAGGAAGGAGATTCCTATTTTCTACGGAGATTTACCAGATATGTGAACATACTATTGCACTCTGGTATTGACTAGGCCATCCTCTTCTCCATAAAGGCGGAAATGCAGCTGCTTTATCAAGACAGTGGGAGTCTCTATATCATTCTTGAAAAGAATTCAATGTCTGAAACGCTAGTGAGATGCCATGTGATCCCAGAAGTCTCTGTTTGTCAAACACTGGCTGGACATTGGGCTGGAGCAAATTCATATCTTTGGTTGAGCTGCACTTCTGTGGTATCATCTTATGGAGTGACATCATCACCTGTCCTCCAGTAAGTTAGCATTCTTAGTTGACCCCTAAGTTTGAATCACAGAGACCACAAAGAAGAGAAAGACTTTGTTTATGAGACCACCAAGAAGAAGGAAAATTTAATTATCTGTAAGTAGTTCTTCCTCATCATGACACTACCTTTCTCTGATGGTGAGATTGTGTGCTCCTGTGAAGCAAGAGGCTATGCGGATGACACCATTGCTGCCAGTAGGGTCTCCAATGTCAGACAAGCTTTTGCTGATGGGCCGGACTAAATATGCCAAACAGCAGCAGTAGTAGGGGATGACACCAGAGGAGGATCTCTCAGAGACAACAGCAGTGGCACCATAGTACTTGTTAGTATTGTACGGAAGGAAACACTGGTAGACCTCTTCCAAATGTCTTTTACCACAAAAACCCTATGACAAGACAATCCAAAAATGAAACAGATAGAAGATGAAGACTTCTAAATCAGAAGGCACTGAGCTAGCTACTGGGGAACAGTAGACGACAAGTATGAGTAGCACTGTGGCTAATGTCTCAAATGAACTCAAGAAGAAAGGATGTTCAACTGTTGACAGACATGAAAGGAAAATCCAAAGCTGTGCAACACATAGAGGGACATGGAATGTGAGGTACATGAAACATGAGAAGCTAGAATATTAAAACCAAACATTTTTAGAAAATTTGGCCTATGATTAAAAAAAATTAAGCAGGAGAGTGACTGAATTTTGTGAGGCAACAGTTTGTTCACTGCAGACACAATCTTTAAGCAACCAAAGAGATGATTGTATACATGGATGTCATCTGATGGCCAATACAGAAATCAAAGGGACTATTTTATTGGAAGTAGAATATAGAGAAGCTCCATTCTTTGGGAAAAGAGAGAAAGAGAGAGAGAGAGAGAGACCAAGAATAGCATGGACCATGAACTGCTAATGTCAAAAATAAAAGTTGAAGAAGGCCACTAAATCAATCACTGTGTCAAAATACAATCTGGAGAACATCTGTGTAGAATTTAATACCTTGCCCCCCATAGGTTATTTTTCCCCTGACATTGTCAGGGAAGAAAACAAAAAGAAACTATCTGCAGCCAAAAAGAAAGAAAAGTCTCAGTGAATGACAGATAAAACTCTTCACGTATTTAAGGACAGTCAAGAAGCAAAAGTAAAAGGAGATGGAAATAGGGTCAGAATCCTAAATGCAACTTTTCAGCAACCTATATGCAGTGATAAAGACAACTACTACCATGAACAACACAGAGAAACAGAAGAAGACAGAAAGGTAGAATAAGAAATCTCTTCTGCAAGATCTGAGAAATCAAAGGGAAATTTAACCAAGATTGGAGATACTACACCATCAGCTGGGAAACACACTATATAATCAAGAAGAAATAAAGAGACATGGGACATAACATGTTGAAGAACTATATAAGAACAATATAAAAGGGATGAAAGGAAAACAGATTCATTCAAGATAGAATCATTTGAAGAACACCACTCAATTTTAGAAATTGTAATGGAAGCTGTACTCCAGGCACTTGGGAGAAATAAATCACCAGGAACAGATGGCATACCATTAAAGCTGCTTTAAGCTACAGAGACAGAATCCACTCAAATTCTAAGAAAAATCTGGTAACAAATATAGAAAATAAAACAATGGCCCACAGATTAGAAATGCTCAATACCCGTTCCAATCTGAAAGGAAAGGGATGCTAGGGATTGCATTAATCTCCCATGCAGGCAAGGTGATGCTCAAAATTTTACAATTTTTTTTTATCATATATGGAACAAGAAATGCCAGATGTCCAAGCTGGGTTCAGAAAAGAAAGAGGCACTATGGATCATATAGCAAACATGTGTTGTATGATGGAGCACAGTAAGAATTTCAGAAGAAAATCAATCTGTGCTCTATAAATTTTAGGAAAGCCTTTCGTTGTGTAGATCATGAAAAATTATGGATAACTCTTAAAGAAATGATTTTTTCTATTTTGTAAACTGTACTCAGGGCAAGAGGCTTCTGTCAGGGTAAAATATGGAGAAACAGAATGGTTTCCAATTGGGAGGGGGGTCAAAGAAAACTGCATTTTATCACCCTGTCTGTTTAACTTGCATGTGGGATGGATTTGACTTAGAAAAAAGAGGTATGAAAATTAGTGGAAGAAACATTAACAATTTAAGATATGCAGTTGACACCATACTACTAGCAGAAAATAGCAAAGACTTGGAACAGCTATTGAAGACAATCAAGGAAGAAAATGTAAAGGCAGGTTTACAGTTGAACAGTAGGAAAAGAAAAATAATGTCCACAGGATTTAGGTAACTTCAAAATAGGTGATGAAGATATTGAAATAATTCAAGATTTTCCATAGCTTAGCTCATTAATTTAATATAATGGAGACTATAGTCAAGAAGACTAGGACTTGAAATGGCAGCTATGAAGAAAGTAGACAAAATCCTCAAGTGTAAAATATATCATTGAATATGAAAGTCAGGGTTGTTCATGCCATCATATTTCAGATTTCTATGTTTGGTTGTGAAAGGTGGACAGTGAAGAAAGCTGATGGGAAAAAAAAGAACCAAAACCAGAGTTCTAC
This sequence comes from Ctenosaura bakeri, assembly GCA_948474755.1. Taxonomy (NCBI): domain Eukaryota; kingdom Metazoa; phylum Chordata; class Lepidosauria; order Squamata; family Iguanidae; genus Ctenosaura; species Ctenosaura bakeri. The sequence goes on from CAOLHI010001318.1 coordinate 177,149, forward strand.
AGATGCCATGGATTATCAAAAAGACAAATGCATGGGTCCAAGAGCGTATCGTGCCTGAACTGTCACTAGAAGCCAAGATTGAGACTGTTGTACTTTGGACCAACACAAGAAGACATGACTCCCCAGAAAAGACAATAATGCTTGCTAAGCAGTAAGGAAAGAGGAGGACTGCATTATAAGGGGACAGATTCAAGGAAGTTCTTCCAGTTGCCATCTGCATACTTACGCTATTTCTGCACTACACTGTTATAGTGCTATTATTCCACTTTCACCATCCTATGGAATCCTGGGGTTTGCAGTTTAGGGAGGGGCATTTAGAATTCTCAACCAGAGAGCTCTTTGGCCTCAGTAAACTACAAAGCCCAGAATTCCACAGGATGTTGAAAGTGGAATAATAGCACTTTAACAGTATGGGGGGAAATGGCCTTAAACAACTCCCCCACCCACCCACGCACTCACTGAACCACCTTCCGATATCCTGCTTTTTCTAGTTGTTCAGCCGCAGCAGTAGACCTGTGACTAAGAAGAATCAAAAGGAGCTATGTCTTTTGAGTATGTTGTCTGTGTGTGTGTGGAGGGGGAGGGGTTCCCACATAAACTCTGCCCAGCTATAGAATGTTTTAAGCAAACGTTTTGATGAATGTGAATATAGAGGTGATCGTGCAAAGAAATATGTTTACCTGTAAAGGAACCCATCCTGTCGTGACATGTTTATTCCTGCCTCATGTTGTACATGATTGCAGGTACTCAGTGGAGCAGAGGTGGAGCTTGAAGTGTGTGGAGGGGATGGGCGGGAGGGAGGTGAAGCTACAACATGAGGGGTATGGCCACTGTGTATGGGGGAGTGGCTGCAGTGCTTGGGGGGATGGCCAGGGCACACAAGGGTATGGCTACAGGCCGGGACACCCAAAAAACATTGCTTCCCAGGGCAAATCATCCCCCCATGTCCCTATGCAACTGCAGTGAAGTATGGAGAATTGTATGGAGTTGCCCTCCATATGCACCGCTGAATCATTAAATTCTAGATAGCAGCTTTTTACCAAAGAGCCATCCAGACATGGACTTATTTTTCCCAACAAGAGGGACTTCTTGGAAGGAAGGATACAAAGGGCTTTCTGCTGCAGCTGATTTTTCCTTGAGTGAGAGGATCTTTTTGAACTCAAGTATATCTCATGTTTCCTAGTCTTCATCTTTTGTTCTAACTTCAGGCTTGCTCTCTAGTCCTGCGTGCCATTTGACTTCTGATCTTGATTGCTCTTCTGTCTTGCATCCTCATTCCTGGCTCACTCCACAAACAGCGCTTTGCTGCCCATAGCCGGCCAGTTCCCATGCCAGGATTGGATAAAGTTCTACAGCATTACCTGAAAAATTAATTTTGAATATGGGCAAGAGGAGTACTTAACAATAATTTTCACTTTGGTTTGGGAAGGATGCCTTTGCCACCTCCATGAAGATTATGTTTGGATGCTGGAAGGGTTGCTTGAAACTAGAGTGTATGACACCTTTCCCTTTGGAGACTCCTGTGATACATATCTTTAGTCTCCAATTTGTTAGTGGCTAGCACTTTGAGATTAAATTTTTCATGATTGTTGTATTTGTCAATTCAGTAAAGCTGTGGCCTGATTTAATTCTGTATCATCTCAAATCTTTGATCCAGGGGTAGGAGCAAAGATAGATGTCTTCTCTAACAGTCACGTATTTTAAAAAAAATCTAGAGCAACATCTAACCCTGAAAAACATAAAACTTAACTGAACTAGACCTTGGGTTATCCTGGCAAGGGAAACCCCAATTGCTACTACCCAAAACTGAAAGCAGTCCTTTTTGTTTCTCCAACAGACCCTGCTAGTTCTGAGGCCTCCAGGGATTGCTTGTTTAAATGGCAGCACACAACTGCTACTTCCATCAAAATCACTAGGACCTATTTCTGAGGAAATATGTTAAATACTTTCAGAAATGTAACATGCACGATCTAATACACTTTGTCCACCATTTTTTCTTCCTTTGTGCTGTCTCTGTGAAGATAGTGTTTTAGGCTGATGACAGAGACTGCAGAATCATACACCTTCCATCTACTGTATAATATATAGCTAAGGAGCAGAGTTAAGGCTACTACTTTATAAATGTGTATTTATTCTGGAGATATGTCATTCAGTGCTATATTTAAAAGGAGCATGGTCACCAAGCAGAACTTCCTGCTATTCATTTCAGTAGAATTTGCATGTGAGCAAAGCTTAGTGGATAGCATCAAGATAAATCTTTGTTCATATTCTACGTTTATTCAGTGTTTTCATTCTTATAAGCATTATCATTCTATAATCATTGTATTTTTCCATCAGGAATTTCTTTCATACCGTTTCTCTCTCACACACATTCTTATTACAGGAGGTGCATTTTTCTCTCTATACAAAAAGTTGATTGCTTTTGTGAAAAAATTTCACCAATTTGTTTATTTCAAAAGTGGATATTAAAGGCAGGAAATTGATACAGCTTTGTGATGTGCACTGCAAATAGCTATAAGTAATCTTTTTTAAAGTATACCACACACAATTAAAATTTTCTAGCTTTTTACAATTCCTTTTAAAGAGAAATTCTCCATAAAAATGCCATCAGCAAATGTAGAAGTGACTTTAAATCATTCTGTAAAATGGTATAAAAAGAGTAGGTTACTTCACTAGAACTCTATTTGTATTTCTTTAGTTCTCATTGCTGCTAAGAACTGGAGTCCCATTTTTAAGCAAATGGATCCCAGTTACATCTTCTTTAGTAGTACTTTTATGTATAATTAATTTATTAAGAAAGTAAACAAGATTGTAATTGGTTGTAATTTGATAACAATAAGCCAGGCTTGTTTTGTATATAAACAGTTACTGAAGTGCTTTATAGTGAGCTTACTGTACTGTCATTTACTCAAAGGACACTTTGCAATGTTTGCTTAGCATCAGAAGTCATTGACAAAGGCTATTGAAAATATATCTGTACTTGCTTCTCTGTCCAAGGATTAATTCCATCCAGGATTGTACCAGAAGTCAAGCAGACAGCAACTATCCTCAGGGTGGGTGTTTCTTTTTTTCATTGTGTACTTTTCTGGCCTTCTATAGGCTCAGCTATAGTTAAGTAGTTATCAGCAGCATACGGTCTGATACTTTGCCTCCCCATACTGGATGCCCAACACTTTTCTAAATTGTGGTGATTCCTAGCTTCTGTTTTGTCAGTGGAATCATGTTAGCATTGAGCTTACCCACAGTTGGTAGTAGAAATGTAAGCCTTTCCCAAACTCATGCTTCAGTGTAGTTGAAGACTTTCATGTTCACCTTATAGCAATAGCAATAGCATTTATTTCTATACCGCTTATCAACTAAGTGTTATCTAAGCGGTTTACAATGTATTTTAGCTAATTGCCCCCAACACGCTGGGTACTCATTTTACCGACCTGCGGAAGGATGGAAGGCTGAGTCAACCTTGGAGCCCGGGAGGATCGAACTCACAACCTTGTGGCTTGCAGTACTGGCATTTAACCACTAAGCCACCAGGGCTCCTTTTTACCTTAGATAAGTATTCTTCAATTTGGCTCTTTCATGTTTTGAGGAATTTAAACTGACCTGAGCTACAGTCTTAACTGTGTCCTCTCTCTGTGTGTTTGCCATGAAATATGTGGATTCTGAAATAGTGTCCATATATGTTGATTCTGAAATAGTGTTCATATGAGTTTGAATCTGTTAGTTATTCCTTGTGATGATTGTGGTCATTAATCTAATTAGTACCACCAAACCACAATGGCATTGCCCATTTGTGAATGAACATTCATAATCACTAATATAAAAAGACTGGCCATGGAACTTGGTGTCAGTTGAGTTCAGGGACAAAGATATGTTTGAAGTCTGTTGCCTGTACTTGACTCTGTATGCCACATGCCTAGAACTTCCCACTCAGCTGAGGTTGATCAGAGTCTGTCTTTGAATACAAAGTCCTGTTTCATCATGTGTAAGTGTGACATATACTTTAAAAAAAATGTAAGAAGGTGCCACCATCTATACATTAAAAAAATGTAAAGAAGCTGCTTGAGTGAGACTATGGCCCTTTCCGCACATGGGAAAGGAACCGCGCAAAAACGGGACTCACCGGACTTCTTCAGCATCCGAGCGAGTCCGTCGGGACGAGGAGCAGTGCGAGCTCGTCACTCCGCACTGCTCTGGCACCCAAAATGGTGGCTTCCGGTTGGTGGAGGCTCTCCAGCAACCAGAGAAGCTTGCCAGCCTAAAGCCCATCCCCGGCAGATCTGCAGGCACGCACTAGTGCACGCCTGCAAATCTGCACCGGAGCGCAGCGACGGAGTGACACGGGGTCGCACTCTCTGTGCTTTTTAAAAACCTCTTAAAAGAGGTTTTTAAAAAGCACGCTGCGTGACCAGTTCTGGTCTCTCCGGAGCGGACTGAGGTGCGGAACTACAAAAAGTAGTCCGCCCCAGTCCACTCCACGGTGCAGCATTTTAATAGGCCAGTGCGGAAAGGGCCTTTGATCAAAAACTAAATTTGAAATCCATTGACAGTTTTGAACTCAATAGGCCAAATATAGCCAGCAATAGCCCATTTCTGTCTTTTACTGCTTACTTTCAATATCTGTCTTAAGAACCTTGAACCTATTTTGTATTTTGAGCAAAGCTTGGCAGAATTCCTTTTTTTAAATAAAACAGCTGCTAGTATCCCCCCCAGCCAGCTATCAATCACAGGTCTTAAGTGCTGAAAGTATTTCATGTACATTATTTTACTATGCAGCCCAGCATGGTAGGGAAAAGGCATTTGTACTGGGCTACACTCTGTGGTACAGGTATATTTGGGGGGAACAATCTAGGAATGCTTGAAGAACTTGATCTTTGTGAATTCCAATTCAAACAGACCTAATCCTCATAGGTCCAGAATGAAGATTCTTGCTTTTTAACTCTAAACATTCTTCTGCATTCCCTGCTTCAAAAGTAGCATCAAAATTCATTTGTAAAAGCAGTATTGAAATGCATTTAAAATGTGTACTTCTAAATGTATTTAGAGAAGGATGTCTTAAGAAAAATGCATTTAAAGTGTATATTTAAATATGCATTTGTGTGTGCATTTTTAAAAACAATCTGCAATTTAATGTAGAATCGACATAAAGGAATTGATGAGTGAACACATATAAAAAAGATACATATTGAAAACAGATTGATTCAACCATTGCTAGCTGCTGAGGCCATGATTTGACCAAAGTCACCAAATGAGTTAATGACTGAGGTAAGAATTGTTCTCATTTGTTCTCAAAATTTAGCCCATTCTCTTAAATAAATGCCATGATGGCATTAGTTTTTTGGGCTTTTTATCTGTAATGATAAAAAAAACGGCAAACCCCAGGATTGCATAGGATGCTGAAAGTAGAATAATAGCACTATAACAGTCTAGTCTGGAAATGGCCATAGTTTTATGGTTCTTTATCCTGCTCTGTTCAGGATTAAAGTTACAGTAGCCCCTTCCCATATCCAGCCTACCAAATGTACTGTTTTATCATACTTGGAAGCAGCTTAGATTAGCCTATGTTGGGTCCCATACCAGGAGAAAGGTGGCATACAAATAAAATAAATAAATAAATAGATTTGGATGAGGGAATCGCACTGTGGATGACCCAGGGTCCAACTTAGCTAATTGTATGCCTGACATCAGTAGTCCTCTTCTAAGAGTAGGAAACTGATGTTCCTCCAGATGTCAATGGATTAATACTTCCATCATCACTTTTCCTTACCAAACTTGCTGGGGTTGATGAAAACTGGTGTTGAGTCTCTGGAGGGCACAAATTCTCAGGCCCTTATTTAGAAATAATACCACTTGTGTTTCCTCTCTCATAAACTTGATATGGATTGTCATTTATTACTTTTTGAAGGCCTATCATAGAATGGCACTATTTTCTTCCTGTTTTTGCTTTCTCAAACCCAACAGAAACTTAGGGCCAATGCTGCTTCAGAACATGCAGAAGCTTCTGTGCACAGACAGCACGTAGAACCTGCTTTTATGCATTCTGCTGAACCCGTAACATCAGGATTCTGGGTGCACAGATGCTGCAGGCATGACTAATCATGTCGTAAATACTAGCTGTCTGTTGTCAGACAACAGAGTGCCAAGATATTGAGTAGGCAAATCGAGACAGCTTAGCAATCCAATAAAGCTTGCCTGGGCAGGGTGAAGCTGAAGTGAAGTCAAATGTTGGTCCAAAGGTCAGGAATCCAGTAGGCAGCAAGGTCAGACCGTCCAAAGGTCAAAAAAGACAGGTAGACAGTGAGCAGTAAGCAGTGAATCTGTAGCACATGCAAAGGCAAAGACCAGCATACACATGTGTTGTTTCTGGCATCAAGCCACTGCCCTCTGCCTTCTTTACAAAGGCTAGAGTCAGCTGGCTCTCATCCCAGCCTGATTAGCTCCTGGTATGTTTGCCTCTGCTTGTACTGCTTTGAGGCTGCTGTTCACCTAGAGAAACTGACTTCTGGCTCGTGACAAGTCAGTGCAACCTTGATCCTAAGTTCACTGAGTGGAAGAACAGTGCTTCTGAAAAGCTCTTTATAGCTATATGTAAACAACCCCACAGGGTTTTGTGAACATAACATGAGAGAAAATGTAAACATCCTATAGACATTATAAACTGAAAATAATATAATACTAATATCTGATGAGAATCAGAGTGGTGTAGTGGTTTGGGTGCTGTACTAGGATGGTGGTTCTTAACCTTTTCTTTACCAGGGATCCCCTGTAAATACAATTTGCTGCCAGGGACCCCCAAGATTTAACTCAAGATTTAAAAATTTTAATTTAGATTTAAATATTAGAAATATTGATTTATTAAAGGTTTCTAGAAAGTAGGATTCAAATCGCTACTCCAACACTGGGTGGCTTTGGACTTTGAGGACTTCCTGTGGGGACTCTGCAGACCCCCATGGGTCCCTGGACCCCAGGTTAAGAGCCACTGGACTAGGACCCTGCCAACCAGGATTTGAATCCCTGCATGGCCACAGAGACCCACTGGGTGTCCTTGGGCAATTTTGACTCTTTCAGTCTCAGAGGAAGACAATGGCACTATTCCCGCTGAACAAATTGTGCCAAGAAAACTGTATAATAAAATCACCATAAGGTGGAAATGACTTGAAGGCATTCAACAACAAATATCTGTAGAACAAATCATCTTGTAGGGGTTTGTTTGTTTTGATTTGTTTTGCTCTGTGGCTGAATGGGATTCTTATAGTTAGTGATACAAATAGTTACTTATTGATTGCATATGTGTATGTATGTGTATGTATATATATATATATATATCACACAATGCACTGATGATAACAATAGAGTTTACATAGCCTGCCTTCAAATGAGTTATTTATGGAATTATTTTCTGTGAGTAAACAAAACCAGAGAAAGAGTAAAAAGAATAGTAATGGTTTTTAAAGAATTGTACTTTACCTTTTTAAAAAGGGTGCCATAATTCTTTTTTCCTTTTTCTGTAGAAAGTAATATAATGTCTTATTATATTTTTCTGGAACTCTGAGGAGTCCCAGTGTTTTCTGCTAGGCATGAGGAGACAGCGAAACAGCTCATTTCCTCTGTTGAGTAGTCATTGCTGCCTTCTACAACACTTATTTCAAAGCACGCCACAGCTTAGAACTGTAGTGATCCCCATTAATATAAAATCATTGACCTCTGCACCCACTGGTGCAGCTAAATTACATTCTGCTGCTCAACAGCCGCCACATATGGGCCCAGCTCTTTTAGTCATGGCCAGGTGGCCTTGATGTCAGCACAGCCCTTCCCACGCACAAGGTTTGGTTTAAATGAGAATAATGCACTTTCAAAGAACCAGGATGAACATGTTTCCAAGACAGGAGTCTTTTGAGTGGCATGTGGCCTTATTGCAAGCAGTTGTTCAGTATGACTGGAAATAGTAGTGGTTCATCCTCCCTCCCTGATTCATTGTTACTCAGTGAGGATTTAAAAAAAAAAAATTAAAAATCTGTGTGCTTTTAAATTTTTCTTTCCTTCTCCTCTGCTCCACTCCTTTCCCTTCATTCTTCATTATCACAGATCTAAGAATATCTGTAATAATACAGTGGTCTGAAGAAGGCTTGCATTGATATTGGAGCACATCACCAGTATATCTTCTGCCATGATAGTCACCAGGTATGAGCACACTTGGGTTTCTTTCACAATACATGATTATGGTACTTTGAAACTGCTTTAAATGCCATTGCTCCATCCATTGGAATCCTGGGATTTATAGTTTCATGAGGCATTTAGAATATTCCTTCCTGGATCCTTTAGGATGCAGCCTTGGCAGTAATTGTGAGTAATATGAAAATTAATAAGTGATATAAATGGCAGTGGTGTGAGGTGTACTCAACATGTAAGACTCTGTGGCACAATTTCACTCAATTCAAAATGAGATTATTATGTTATAGAACTCATACAATTTCCCTGGGCATGCCCAAGCATTTCTCACCATCTAATCTCTAAACCATGTCTTCTTTGGTCCTATAAGCACTCTGGCTTTGCCACTTCATATATCACACACAATGGGCAGGGGGCATATCTTGGTGTACATAAAATTCAGTTTAGTTTTACTGTTGTAGGACAGACATTCCAACACATTCAAAATGTATGTAAGGTACCCTGTAGTATTTAGGGAATAAAAAGCAATTTCAGGGAAGGCCACAACTGAATCCACAAGCAGTAGGGGAAAATTTTGTAACTCTGCTTATATTTTTCTGTCAGAAATTTGTTCTTCTAAATCTGGCCCCTCTTACCACATATAATTCCAGAGGAAAGTTTATCCAGACCTTTAGGACATTGCAAAAAAGAGAGACATGTTAGCCAGGACTGGCATAAGTAAGTGGTACCTCTGAGCAGTCAGTGAGGATGTACAGGTGTTGCAGCCTTGGGCTTGCTTTGCTCAACCTCTTTAGATGACTGCTAGTCAATTGTTGTCATTGTCCACAGTGTTTTAGAGGGGCAGTTGTAGCTGCCTAGCACTTATTAAGGAGAGCTGCTACCACAACCTCCTTCGCCTTGATATGCTGGCCTGTCCAACCTCACATTACCTATCTGGCAGAAACACATAGGAAGAACAAACCATTCCCAAAGTAGAAGGAAGATCAGAATGACAAGGGGTATGGGGTGACTAGAATGGAATGTGCTTGTTCAAACACAGAGCTGGTCCAGAATTAGGGTGAGGGTTCCTTTGAAAACAAAATCAATAATGTGCAAAGGGCTAAGCTCACCCTCCCCAAGCTCCTTCCAGATTTATATTCTCCTTTGGGGTCCTTTAAGATAATGAAGAACAGAGCAGAGGTTGAGTCCAAGCACCACATTGACCAGGAAGAAAGGAACAAGCTAACTAAGTGAATACATAGGTCCTATGGAGAGTTGTTGGGAAACTAACAACAAATCAATTAAGCCTTGCAAATTGCAGCAGGCTGCTGGTCTGCTAATTGAGCTGCAGATTTCCACACAGCCTTTTTCTCTTGCCTAGAGCTAAGCCCACGAGAATTATAGGATTTATACCATTGCCTCCCACCTGGAGATGATCCATGAAAACTAGAGATTCAGGGCTAGGCCCTGAGATCTGGCAACCCTACTCAAAAAGAATAGAGAGCAAGCACAGACACAGGGACATGGGCAAAATGTTATTTTTATGCTTTGCCTGCCAGAGGGCCACTGTCCTGTGTTGGCAGCCTGCCAAGGCTTTTCAGCTGTGTAATCAGGCAGATAGCAGAAACTAGCAAACAACATTTGTTAAAGCAGTCCAGGCTCATAGCAAGCTTAGAGCATCCAGTCTGAATTTACAAAAAGTCCAGAGAGGGAGTGTGCAAGAGCAGAATCTATAGTCCAGACAAAGGTCCCAGGTCTAAAAAACACAAGTAAATAATGCTGGAGTCAGCAAGGCTATCACCACCAGTGGAGTTACTAAGTTCTAACAGCTTTCTGCCTTCCTGACCTCTAGTTATAAAGAGCTCAGTGTTCTAGCCAGCTGTGGCCTAATTAACAAGCTCTTCCTATATAAACACTGCCAGAAGCCTGGGCTCTTCTTTTAGCACCTGCACTGGCTGCCATCAGTGTTGCTCTTCTCGTGTCTCTAGGGTGTGGCTGTTGAGAAGAGTCTTGTCAGGGTCCTGGGGTAGGGGCATGACAGCCACCAAGTTAAGCCCCTCTGCCATGGTAGTCATACTTAGCTGTGCTGTGGCCATACTGCTGTAATTGCCTTGATGTTTAGGCAATAGAAGGGGGAGCCTGGCTGGAAATCAAGGTTATTCCAACAGACTGGTGTTGTGTGGGAATGGAATGTGGACAGGAAAGTGTTAAGAGCAGTGTGAGGGGTTCTTAAAATTGAAAGTTGTATTGTAGTCTCAGTTCTGGCAAGAGTTGTCTGTGTGCTGAACCTCATTTTTAATAAAATTTTCCTGGACTCATCCATGAAGCCTGGGTTATTGAGTTAGAGTATTACACTGCCTCTGTTAGGAATGAGTTGCTGCATCCTGTACTTCTGAAGGTTCCAGTTTTCAAGGACATAAGTTATACTTTATCAGAGTGACATGAGCCATAGCCCTTTCTCATATGATTCACCATAGATCCTAAGCATTGTTTTATCTAACACTTTATATAGTGTATGCCAAAAAAGATTATGTACAAAAAGACCTGTCATTTACTTGAAAGTGCTTGTGAGGCACTTTGAACTGTAATGTGAACAGTAATGTCATCTACTTTGTTACTAGTTAAGTAGTGTGTGCATTTATTCATACCTGACTCTTACAGGTGTGTTTTGAAAGTTTCCTCCTCCCTTTCCATTTTGTGATCAATTTTTATTTGATGCTCCCTCCTTCCCACAATTTCTGTCAGAAAAGTGCAGTTTATTTGCTCACTTGAAGGTCTATGAAAGTAGATGGGAGAAGAAAACATCTATAATAATGAAAAACCTTTCTGGATGACCAAGAAAAGTGATAATCAAACAGTCCGTATAATATGGTGCAAACCGTCAAAGCAATGAATAGGGTGAAAAAATCTGGAACAGATATGTTCTACTGCAGCTGTTCAAATTATAAAATCAGCAGTGAAGAAAAAAATCCTTGTGATTTTCCCTCACTTGCATATGCTTTTCTTTCCATTCTGGTGTGTATGTGTCAACAAGCAAAAAGGGAGAGAAAAAAGCAGACAGTTTTAATTGTGGCCTGTGAAACCTGACTTCAGGATGAGCAACTCACTTCTGAAAGCTGGCACCAAGCAGAGGTCTCTCTTTCCATAAAGATGCCCTAACCCAGTCACACGACTGCTAATTTGGCTTTTCTCTTAATCTCTGCCGAATGCGTTGAACAGAAGCAAAACTATGCGCATGCTAATGGCTCACTTTCTTCATGCTTCCTCTCCCTCCCTGAGAGTGTGTGGTGTGTGTAGAGCTGAGCTGGAACAAAGATACACTAATTATTCTCCATTAATTTGTCTGCTTGAATGGTCCTAAATACCAGAGTGATTAATTAGCACAAGGCAGCTAGGGCAGGATGTCACACCCTTCTCTGCGTTTAAGTGTCAGCAAGGTTATGCTCAAGTGTTGACAACAGCATATCTTTAATTTTCTCCAAGAAGAAAAGTTTAGGCAGTACAATTAATTTGAGCTTGGCTAGCTTGCAAGAATGAATATAACATATGGAATAATATTACTGCTATGCATGCATATTTCTTCCTTTCTCCCCACATCCTTAGGGTATAGTAAAACTTTTTGGGGGGCGACTCAGTTATGTTTTTCAATAATTATTTCAAATTGACTTAATTACCTTTGTGAATTTTGCAGTTAAAAGAAAACGGATCGTAAAACAGTTAGAAATTATTATCCATAATGGCTTGAGATGGCGTATTCATGAGTTACTAGATATGCAAGATGAACTGAAAGGCAGAGAGAAGCAATGTTAATGCAGTATTGTGTCCTTTTATTTTTAAGCTGTCTCACCAGGATTTGCAGATAAATGTATTCCAATACCATCTTAAAAATATGGACTCCTTAAACTGCTCCCCTTCTGCAATAACACACGCAAATTATATCAAAGTAATGTGAAATTAACATTAAGCTATTCATGTCATATTTCACCTGTGATCATGATTCATTCATCTTCATTGTTCCAGCACTTGCTTTACACATATGCCATGCTTAACAGACAGTTATTAAAGGAATAGATAGTAGCAATGTAGTACAATTCACCGCAATTACTTTAATAATAATGGGAAAGCTTTTGTATAAATTTGCAGATTGGATGTGGTCTCTCTCCTGCATCATCAGTACAAAAGAACTACTGTCATTCCAGCACTGCTACAAAAATGGAATATTTGTAATGGGAAAGGAACTAATTCTTCTGAGCTTGGAATTATTACTTCATTCCAAGAATTCCCCAGCCATACAAAAATGTAACTTTTCCAAACTCTGATTTTAATGCTTTCTTTTAATCCATAGAATTTTGTCCTAATCTTTTCTTAATCTTGTAATTTTGGGAACATGGTTTGAAAGGCAAATGAAGAAAAGTCTAACTGAAAAGCTAAAGTTATCTCCAACTGCTGGGCAGAGTTAATAAGAACTTAAGATCCACAAATGTTTGGGACTAATAATTAGATTTAGGCCTAAAAGAGTAGTAAGGAGCAGGGCCACTGAGAGTAGGGACATTTCCACACTACACTGTTATAGTGCTATTATTTCACTTGCAACATCCCTTGGAATTCTGGTGTTTATAGTTTACTGAGACCAAAGTGCTCTCTGACTGAGAATTCTAAATGCCTCTCCCTCAACTGCAAACCCCAGGATTTCATAGGCTGTTGAAAGTGGAGTAGTAGCACTTAGTGTAGTGCAGAAATGGCCAAAGTTCTGGCCCAAGTACTTTATTTGCTGGCATATAAATGCACCCCCCCCCAAAATGGCTTCTGAAAATAGGGTGTGTCTTATGCACGGGCAAATACAGGCAACTCATGCTGCCGGGGCAAAAAGGAATGGAAAGGCATCTTTCCATTCCTTTTTGCCTCTAGAAGGAGTTCTCTCCACGCAGGAAGAAACGAGAGGAAGGGGAGAAAGGAGCTCCTTTCACCCACTCTTCCTGTTCTTTCTGCCTTGGCTGCCGCCCCCCTGCACCACTCTGGGTCCTGGGAGAGGGGGTGGCGATCAGGCATGGAGAGGTGCCTGGGGGTGGGGAGCGGGTGCAGAGAATGAAATGGGGGAGAAAGGTACTAAAAAAATTTCTTCTTAAAGAATGCAACTGGAAAATAGGATGCATCTTATACACTGGTGCATCCAAAACACTGGCAAGTACAGTAAATATTTCCAAGCCAGTCAGCTGAATAAGAACCTTCAGGCCAGGGTGGTGGCATTAGGCCAAGCAGAAACGGGTCTCCCAGCTGTATATGAAAGCAGTAGGATCTGTGAAAGAGAATCTTCTCCTGCTCCTCACAACTTCCTGTGGGACAGCTGCCCAAGATGGGGGGCATGCCTGCTGCATTCTCTGTGGCAAGGAAAGGGAAGGGGGCAAGGCAAGTAGGCAGCTGGGGAAAGAACAGAGAGAGGGAGCTGGTTGATGTGGCAGTTGAGGAGGAAAGAAAGGTTTTCCAGCACTTCGAGCAACCTGGCTCAGTCAGAGGTAGGAAGACTTTCCTCTTGTACTCCCATCATCAGGCTGCTTCACTTGGCATCTATGGGAGCAACACTCAAGGAGTCCAGCTTCCGTTTCTAGCTTGCCTAACAGCATTTTTGAGTCTCTGGAGGACAGCTAAAAATCTTTACACAGGATTTCAAATAGAGTATATCATTCTTATTTTATTTATTTTTTTGAGCTTCACTGATTGCACAGTGTATATTTAAAAGAATTGACAAATTAGGATTCTACTAGGAGTCAGGAGTAGTCTAAAAGTATAGGTTGACCATTAATGTGCTCTTTTCCCAAACCTGAAATATTTCTATAGACATAGGGTTGTCTGTAGGGTTATCAGTTCTTATAGAAAAACTCTGGTACCTGGTCAGCACAGCACAGACCCAGAGAATTCTTTTCCATCCAAGATGTGCAGCTAGTTTGTACCTCAAAATCTCCTGCCACCAACCATTATTAGCCACATACTTCATCAGAAAGCAGAAAGTCACCTAGATCTAGATCAAACAGATAAATGTAATGAAAGAATTGAACATCTAGGAAACATGGAGCTGCTGTACAGATGCAAACACTGTACTGTAACTAGTTTCTACAAAGAAAAGTAAATCCACAGCAGAGCAAAATCCAGATCTGAAAGATTTATACTCTGGTTTCTCTTCAGATCATATAAATCCAGAGCTGATGACTCAAGAAAGTGAACCATGTACATTAAATATACAAACAGATAAGTGTCATGTATACAAACATACATAAGTCACATGTGTTTACATATATGGATCTGTAGCAATCAAATTGGCAATGAACTGGAGTGATTCCTCCTATAGCTTTTGTTCTGGCTACTGTTTGTTATCTCTTCCCTGTGAGCTGGTGGACAAAATAGCAGGCATTAACCTAGGAACGAACTTGTTAGGAGGTTGACTGGCCAGGCTAGTTGGGAGCTTTTGTAAAAGTCTACATGCAACTTGCTGCCTGGAAAACACCTGTGCCCTGTGCTTTCCCTGAATTATAGTATTTTTACAATGAGGTGTGCCTTTTCAGTACTGACTGGCTTTCACTTGTCTGAGCAGCTGCTGCTTCTTCCTCCTTCTCCTCTTCCTTGCCCATTTACTCACTTTAGGCAGTCAAGGAGCTAGCATAGGGCATTTGAGGCAAATGTTGGTGTCAGACAACCACAACTGGGTCCTGGGACCCTTTAATATTCAGGGTCGGGGCACAAGGCTGATATAGTCATTTGAGACCTAAGTAGCGAGACATCATAGGCATTGGAGTGCAGGGAAATTGAAGTGCTGGTTGTGTCAGAGCATTCTGCACTTGCTCCTACTATGCTGCCTGCTGAAAAAACTCTGAGCCCAGGAGACTGCAAGAGCCATTTTATTTTTCCCCTATTGTAACATCTGTTGAATGTAAGCATCCTGTGCATTGCCTTGGGGAGGGGGTAAAATAGTTGCCAGATGGACAAGTCCAGTCATTTGAGTCCTGTAATTCTGTCAGTGTCATTACCAGGACATGCCTTATTGCACCAGGTGCCATCATTGCTGGGCTCCCAGTATGGTCAGTGCTATTGCAGGAGAACTAACAAAGATCTATGTTATTTTTGTGGGGAAAAAGAAGGGGCTTCCTGTTTCTGCTGGGGAGGGGAGGGAGGGGACTTAACGCACAACAAGAGACTGGGTCTTTTGTACCTCATTTGGCCAGAAGCTTGCATCTGACAAATATACAATAAGAAGCCATGTAAATATGCAAAATATGATAATGATGTGTATGTGTTTGAAAATTCCATATCAGGGAGCCCTGACTCACTACCATGGCAGGTATGTGGAATCCCTAGCAGTATTACATGAACTTCAATTCCCAGAAGCCCTAGCCTGCATAGAGAATGGAAAGGTAGCAGGGGAGGGTCAAAGTTATTAGGAAGGTCAAAGACAAAGTACAAATTTGTTGTATAAAAGTGTACCACAGCTTTGTATACTAGCAAGCAACCTGAGTATGTGCCTCTCTGGTACTTCAGAGCATTCCTCACTTCCATTCTAAAACTGCAGTGATGTTAATTTTCTGCACCTTTGCTAAGTTAGGGTTTAGTTCTTTGAGATGCTAAACTTATTTGAGAAATTCCCCCAGAGTAGAAACTCTTGAGTGTTTTTCATTCCATTCTTGAAGAGTACTTTTGAAGCCTAAGTGAAGCAATTACTTTTCTGCTCTCTTTTCCTTCTCCGCAATTCACATTTTCTCATTTTAAGCCTACATTAATTACCCAACATGTTACACAATTTAAACAGATATTTTCCCCACTGCCAGTTATCTACTACCTGCTGTTTACTAATATTTGTCTTCTGATAACACCTGAAAGATGGAAATTACTTAAAAATCCTATTTGTGGAAAAAAGCCTGAAGTGTTCTAAGCTTTATCAGAGGAACATGTGAATTTCTTGTTATTTCAGAGGCCTAATCTGGAGCAATTAGACTAAGCACAGCCCAAATGCTATGCTACATAACTGGCAGGCAGCTACAGGAATCCAGGGGAAGAAACACTTCTAAATTCCTAAGGCTCTTGTTCCTGCAAGACGCATACTCAGGTTCAAAGCTATGGGAAGTCTTAGAATGAATTGTTAGGTCCTTTCCACTCCACCCTCCCAACCTGCCATAGGGACAGGAGAAGGACGAGACCACGATGATGTTTATACATGACGTTGTTGCGGTTTTGTCCTTCTCCCATCCCCAGGTAATGCAATTGCACTGCAAAACACTGACAGGTTTTCCGCATCAATGACCGGCGATTGTGCTGCCATCCTGCTACGTGCTCGCACTTACCTTAGCTGTGGAGGCCCTGGAAGGCCAATGGCTATACTTCCTGCCCCAGTGCAGCCTAGGATCGTACCTGGCCGCACTGTGGCAGGAAGAGGAAGGGCCGTCACGCTTCCTTCTGTGGGGAGCAAGTCAGGGCAGAGGCAAGTGTTGGCATCTATGCTCCCTTCCCAGCAAAGCTGCTGTCAGGATGATGCTGGGACAACCCTGGACCCTGGCAAGCTGCAGAAAGGGCCTTAGTTGTCTTGGGCAGAGTTGGGAAAAGTCATCCAGATATTGGGCTATAATTCCCATGAGCCCTAGCCAATAGTGCAGAATGCTGGGAGTTATAGTCTAACATCCTCTAGATGACATGTATTATAGTATATGCCCATTTCAGAAAAATAATCCAGCAGGATGTTCTAACACAAAGTTACACTACCTGATCCCTGATAACTGCATTTCCTTCCAGTGACATCAATGCTCCTGAGCAGCGTGACTTCGAAAAGATTTGTCATGTTATTTATGAAAATTTGTGATGTCATTCATTTCAAAAGCCAAAAAATAGTTTGTTATCATTAATGTTGTAATACATACTTTTGGGCAGTATGGTTGCTGCCCATATATCTTTGAGGGGCTTCAAAGCATCACAGTGTAGTATGGCTAGGTGCAGAAATAGTAGGGTCCCATGTCTCTGAGAAAGTGACAGGACACTTCTTTTAAAGTAAAAATTAGAGCAATCTAGGTTCCCCTGGGAAACTTGTAGAACTGAAGTACGTGAGAACAGTCCACCTAAAAAAGCAACAATTAATGAGAAGTTCCCCATGACATTCTTGCAAAGAAGCTAGTAAAATGCAGGCTGGGCAGGGTTACTGTTAGGTGGATTTGTAATTGGTTGACTGACCAAACCCAAAGGGTGTTCACCAATGGCTGTTTTTCATCCTGGAGAGATGTGACTAGTGGGGTGCCACAGGGTCCTGTCCTGGGCCCAGTGCTATTCAACATCTTCATCAATGACTTGGATGAAGGAATAGAAGACATGCTGATCAAATTTGCAGATGACACCAAATTGAGAGAGGTTGCTAATATGCCAGAGGACAGGATCAAAATTCAAAATGACCTTAATAGATTGGAGAGCTGGGTCAAAGCTAACAAAATGAATTTCAACAAAGAGAAATGTAAGGTTCTACAATTCAGCAGAAAAAATGGAATGTACAAATATAGGATGGAGGATGCATGGCTGGATAGCAGTATGTGTGAAAGGGATCTAGGAGTCTTGGTAGATCACAAGCTGAACAGGAGTCAGCAATGTGATGCAGCAGCCAAGAAAGCCAATGCAATTCTTGGTTGCATCAATAGGAGTATGGTCTCTAGATTGAGGGAGGTAATGATACCACTCTATTCTGCATTGGTTAGGCCTCATTTGGAATACTGTGTCCAGTTCTGGGCACCTCAATTCAAGAAGGATGTCAACAAGCTGGAACGTGTCCAGAGGAGGGCAACCAAAAAGGTGAAGGGTCTGGAAGCCATGCCCTATGAGGAATGGCTTAGGGAGCTGGGTATGTTTAGTCTGCAGAAGAGAAGGTTAAGAGGGGACATGATAGCCATGTTTAAATATTTGAAGGGATGTCATATTGAGGAGGGAGCAGGCTTGTTCTCTGCTGCTCCAGAGCCTAGGACAAGGAGCAATGGATTCAAGCTGCAGGAAAGGAGATTCCACCTGAACCTCAGGAAGAACTTCCTGACAGTTAGAGCTGTCCAGCAGTGAAATATGCTGCCTCGGAGTGTGGTGGAGTCTCCTTTGGAGGTTTTTAAGCAGAGGCTGGATGGCCATCTGTTGGGAGTGCTTTGATGTGGGTTCCTGCATGGCAGGGGGTTGGACTATGATTCTATGACTACTTGTTGCATATAAGTATTAATTACTCTGGTAGTGTTACATCGAATAATTAGTTACAGGCAATGTTCTTATTTGTAATGCATTATTTCCAAGCTCTGGTACACTTTATTTGTTTGCCTAATTATTGTTGTAAGATGCTTAATTATGAAAAAACTGTAAACATACTAGAAATTTAACTGCGCCACAGGATATGCCTTTGTTGTTTTGTGCATTATTTGCAGGTAGCTTTTGCAGTACACTAAACACAGCCATGATGGCCAGGTCCATACTTGGGGGTGGTTATTCTCCCAGGATGGTCCTCTTGACTGTTTTCCCTGAAAGCAGCAACAGAGCCAGGTGCTCCTGACATACAGCCACCTTTCATATAGCTCTGGTGCTGGGGCCATGTTTCATAGACACACACACACACACACACACACAGTGGCCCCCTCCACTTTTGTGAGGGTTGGAGGTGCAGAACCCTTGTGAAAGTGGAAAAAAATCCAAATAACTTCCCCTGTGATCACCCTCCCATTCTCTTCTGGGGCTCCCCCTCCCAGTTCTTTGCCTTTTGGCTTTGCATAAGTTCTCAGCACTGGGATCTGAGGCAAGGAAATGGGAGGGAATGCTCCAGAGGGGAGAAGGAAGGCTCATGCGAGCCTTCCCCCTATTCCCTTGCTTCAACTTGTGCTCAGGCCAGAGGCAAAGGAATGGGAAGGGGAACTCTGAAGGGGAGAAGGAAGGCTCGTGTCAGCGTCCCCCCCATTTCCTTGCCTTTTGTCTGGGTGCTTTTCTTCCTGTTCCATACCCAGCCTAAAGCAAGGGAATGGGAGAAGGAGAAGAGGGGAGAAGACGTGTGCACCTTGCAAATAATCAAATTTGCAAATGTCAGGTCTACGAATGTGGAGGGAACACTTTGTGTGTATGTGTATATATCTATATCTGGAGGGAGAGAGAGAGAGAGAGAGAGAGAAGAAGGCCAGGAAATGGTTCTCTCCTGTCACCAAAGTCAGATGCACCCAAGCCCACACAAGATATTGGGCACGTGAACCAGAAAATCTCACTTCTCCTTCTTCCTCGAAGAAGAAAAAATGTCATGACAAAAGTATGTAACTAATAACTGGCTTCTTTTCAAGTCATCCCACATCTGCTATCTGAGTCAGTCCTCCTTATTCCATCTAACCATAGGACTGATACTGCCCTTCAATGACTTTGGTTTCTAAGAAGAAGAATTTTGGGTTGCCAGTAATTAGCTTTGCTTATCAGGATGCAAGGAAACTGTGATCATACCTTTCCAGATGAAAGCACTGATCTGTGATCATGCGTCCCACACCGCCGAGCAAAGCGAATGGCGGGGGGACGGCCTTTGCCGCCCTCCCGCGAGATGAGCTGGTGTCGCGGGGGCCGACGGGCGGAGGCGGGGCCGGGCTCGGTATTTAGGGCCCGGCCCGCCTCCCCGGCGGCCACTCGTGCTGTTCAAGGCGAAGAAGCAGGAGGACGCCGCTAGTTCTCGCACCCGCAGGCCTCGGCGGAGGTTCCTCCTGCTTCTTCGCTAGACCCAGCGTGGGACGGCGCCTGGCGGGCGGCTCGCCTGCGATGAAGAGGATCCAGCGGCCACCTCGGCCGCGCAGGTAGGCCCGCGGCAGCGTTATGCGGCTGCCGCGGCGCGACTGGCTTCACAGGGCCGGTGTGGGTTGGCGTGGCGCGCGGGCGAGGCTTCCCGTGGCCTAGCAGCCAGCGTTCCCGGCCTGGGGGTAGGGCGGTCCAGCCTCGGCCTTCAGCCCGCCGGTCCGGCCGTTCGGCCCAGGATCTGTCGGCCGCCTCAGCAGCCGCCCGGACAGGCCGCAGCTGCTCCTCAGCGTCCGTTCGGCCGAGGATCCGACGGCTGCCTCAGCGGCCGCCCAGGCAAGCCGCAGCTGCTCCTCGGAGTTCCCGGCCCGGGGGTAGGGAGGTAGGGCGGCCCAACCTCGGCCTTAAGCCCGGCCCGGGGGTAGGGAGGTA
This sequence comes from Ctenosaura bakeri, assembly GCA_948474755.1. NCBI lineage: Eukaryota > Metazoa > Chordata > Lepidosauria > Squamata > Iguanidae > Ctenosaura > Ctenosaura bakeri. Next base: position 197,471 of record CAOLHI010001318.1, read on the forward strand.
GGGTGGCCCAGCCTCGGCCTTAAGCCCGTCGGTCCGGCCGTCCGTCCGGCCGAGGATCCGACGGCCGCCTCAGCGGCCGCCCAGGCAGGCCGCGGCTGCTCCTCGGAGTTCCCGGCCCAGGGGTAGGGAGGTAGGGCGGCCCAGCCTCGGCCTTAAGCCCAGCCCGGGGGTAGGGAGGTAGGGCGGCCCAGCCTCGGCCTTCAGCCTTCAGCCCGTCGGTCCGCCCGTTAGGCCGAGGATCCGTCGGCCACCTCAGCGGCTGCCCAGGAGGCCGCGGCCGCTCCTCAGCGTTCCCGTCTTGGGGGTAGGTAGGTAGGGCAGCCCAGCCTCGGCCTTCAGCTCAGCCTCGGCCTTCAGCCCGTTGGTCCGGCCGTTCGGCCGAGGATCCGACTGCCGCCTCAGCGGCCACCCAGACAGGCCGCGGCTGCTCCTCGGCGTTCCCAGCCCAGGGGTAGGGAGGTAGGGCGGCCTAGCCTCGGCCTCCAGACCGTCGGGCCAGCCCTGAGCAGGCCGCGGCCGCTCCACAGCGTTCCCGGCCCGGGGGTAGGGAGGTAGGGCGGCCCAGCCTCGGCCTTCAGCCTGTCCGGCCGGTCAGCCGGGGATCCGCCCCCAGCGGCCAGGTGGGCCTTGCTGCCACCGCTTCGCAGCTTCAGGGAAGGGAGGCGGGGCGGCACAGGCCAGGCCTTCGGGAGCGGCCCGGGCCAGGCCTTCGGCCCTGCCAGCTTAGGCCGCGGGGGCCTTGTATCAGGGCTGCAGCCACCGTGCGGCAACATATAGGCCGCTGCCTCCTCCTGGTATTAGGGCTGCAGCCACCGTGCGGCAACATATAGGCCGCTGCCTCCTCCGCCCTCAGCTTGCAGGGTGAAGGGAACGAAGGCCTCTGGGTCTCACCATCCAGCCTTCGCCTCGGCGGTTCGCCTCCCAGCCTCCCCCCCACATTAACGCGGGGAGTCTGTCGGGGCTGCTGTTGGCCTTCCGCCTTTTTTTTTCCTCTTCCCCTCCTTCCCCCCTCCTCTCTTCCTCCTTCTGGGGCCCCTCTCCCCCAACATAAGGGGGCGGGCGTCTGGGGCTCAGCAGCCCCACCCAAGCAGGCTGCAGGGCACATAGCTTACTCCCCCTCACATACAAAAAAAAAGGGGGGGGAGACAGAACAAACACACACCCTAGGCGACAGGACACCAGCCCCAGGTTGCCATAGGTTCCACTCTAACTAATAAGGGGCCCCAGTACCTGGCGGCATCATGCCCCCTAAGCGGGCTGCCGCAAAAGGCAAACAACCGCCCAAGAGGGCCGCACAGGAGAACAGGGTGGCTGCAAGCACAGGGGCCACCACTAACAAGAGGCCAAGGACGGCCAAGACTGCGGTGACCCCGTGCTTGTCGGCAGCGTCCGCAGAGGAAGGGTCCAGCAGGGTGGCATGCCTGTTTGACAAGCTAGACGCCATTGAGAGAGGCAGTCGGGCGTCCAGCCAAAAGAAAAAGGGGGACGAGGGAACTATTGCTATTAAAGCTAGCGACTTTGACCGGCTTGTGGCCAGACTTGATGCCCTGGAACGGCGATGGTGCGAGGGAGAGAGCTCACCTGCGACGCAACCGGGCTGTTCGTCGTCAGGGCCACCAGAGGAAAGAGAGGCGGTAGCAGAGTCGGCTGGTGAGTACATTAATACAGAAAGCGGCACTCCATGGGTAGTGGGCCCCTGGGAAGTGCAAGCACCGCCAGGGGACATGGTATGGGGCCCGCCAGCGCCGGAGCCTTCGCCTTTGGACACACCCTCCACCCCCGGGGTGACTGCAACCCCCACGCAGCAGGTTCAGGCAACAGCAAGGAGCTGTAAAGAGTGCCAGGGAGCCCCCATGGAGGGGGCAGCAGGAGCCTGCCAAGGAGGAGGGAGCAGAACAGCGTCCCGGGGGAGGACTAGATGCCTGGGCAGCCACCTTAACGTGGCCACGGCCGAGAAGATCCAAAAGGGCGAATATGTAGATGTGTTTGCCCTTTTGTACAGGGAGGTAGATAAAAAAGAAAGGGATGATATGGATGCGGGAGAGAGGGAGAAGCTTAGGAAAAGAAAGGTTGAGAGGAACTGGACCAACTGGCTATCCGGATTCTTAATTTACATGGACGTGGTCCTTAAGGCCAATCCTTCGCGGGCGCATGACCTGGTGGCATACCTGAACACCATTTGGAGGGCCCAATTGGAGTATTCAGGGGCGGGATGGTTACATTATGATGAATGATTTCGAATGTTGGCGGCGACTGACACAAGCTTGTGTTGGGACCGCATCGACACTGAATTGTGGATGCAGTCAATGGGGCCCGGCCGCCCAGTCTTTGGGGAACGGGCCCACTCCGGGCATTTAGTGCAGACAGGCAAGACGGGGGGTCCCTTTCGTACTCAGGGCCAGCAAGAACAGCAACCTATTCAGATCTGCTGGGAGTTTGGGACTCAAGGGTTTTGCGCTCGGCGCCCCTGCAGGTATAAACACCTGTGTGGGATATGCTGGGGCCCCCACTCGGCCCGCAACTGCAACAAACGGAAGGGCGGAGGGCCGGGCCCCAGGGACGGGGCCGCAAAGCGAGGCCAGGGCAATCAACAACCATTTCAGAAAGGGGCCCAGTCCAATTAGGTTGGAGCCGCTTCGAGCCTGGCTCGGCGGATATCCAAACCGGGCGGCAGCCCAGTATCTATATGATGGTTTTGCTGCGGGTTTTAGAATCCCATGTAGGGGACCCCGCGTGTTTTTCATGGCCAATAATCTCAAATCGGTTAGAGGAAAAGAGCACATTGTGCGTCAAAAAATAAATAAGGAGGTGGCAGAAGGCAGGGTTCTAGGCCCATTTGATCGGCCCCCCACTCCTACCGTTAGAATTTCCCCCCTGGGTGTAGTTCCAAAAAAAGCACCGGGGGAGTTTAGGTTGATTCATCACTTATCATACCCGAAAGGGCAATCTGTTAACGATGCCATCCCGGCGGAGCTTTGTTCCGTGAGGTACACCACCTTCGACGGAGCGGTTCGAACCGTTCGCAGACATGGAGTGGGAGCTGAGTTAGCCAAAGCGGACATCAAGTCGGCTTTTCGCCTTTTACCAGTTCATCCAAATGATTTTGAGCTGTTGGGTTTCGCTTTTGAAGGCAGGTTCTACCTAGACCGATCGCTCCCTATGGGATGCTCAGTGTCGTGCTCTGCCTTTGAATCCTTTAGCACCTTTCTGGAATGGGCCACCCGAAAGAAATCAGGCATGAGAGGCGTAGTGCACTACCTAGATGACTTCCTTTTCGTGGGCCGTCGAGGATCAGGGCAGTGCGCTTTCCTATTGTCTGAATTCACTTCCTTAATGGACGAGCTAGGAGTGCCTTTGGCGCACAAGAAAACTGAGGGCCCCACACACAGACTCACGTTTCTGGGTATTGAGCTGGACACACTCAACCAGACCAGTAAGCTACCACCCGTTAAGGTACAGGACCTGCGGTTTAGGGTGGATTCCTTTTTGGGCAGGCGCAAGGCAACACTCAGGGAACTACAGGAGATCCTAGGGCATCTCAACTTTGCTTGCAGGGTCATAGCGCCGGGCAGAGCTTTCCTCAGACGGCTCTGTGACGCCACCAAGGGCATTACCAAGCCTCACCACCGAATTCGAATCACCAAGGAAATGAGGCTGGACCTGAGAGTCTGGCAGGAATTTTTGGCAGATTTTAATGGGGTTTCCTTTTGGCGTAACGAACTTCTGGTGAGGGACGCCCTGCAAATATCATCCGATGCAGCTGGTTCCATCGGCTTCGGCGTCTTCTTTGGGGGCAGATGGTGTGCTCAGAGGTGGCCACAGAGTTGGACCGAAGCAGGCCTTACTTCGGACCTTACATTTCTGGAATTTTTCCCAATACTGGTGGCGGTTCATATTTGGCCGCGTGAACTGGCTAACAGCTCCGTCCATTTCTGGTGCGATAATCAGTCCACAGTTAGCGTCATAAATAAGTTATCTTCAAAGTCGCCCCGGGTCATGAGGTTGGTCAGGGCATTCACACTTCAATGCTTGCGCTTTAACATTCTTTTCAAGGCTTTTCACGTAGCAGGCGTTGACAATTCCCTGGCGGACTCTCTTTCCCGTATGCAGATGGATCGCTTCCGGGAGCTGGCCCCAGCCGCTTCACCCCTCCCAGAACTGATGCCCGAGAGCCTGTGGAATCTTGGCGGGGTGAGGTGAACAGGATGATTGGTATGTCCATTGCACCTAGCACCATGAGGAGTTACAGTAGAGCAGCCAGGGAATTTTCCAGCTTCCGTAAGTTTAAGGGATTACAGGACGACTGGCCAATCCCTGTGGACCACATACTGCAGTTCTGCGTAGCTCTCTCGCAAGCTGGCCTTTCCCCTCATTACATCAGATCCAAAATGTCGGCCTTAGCCTTTTTATCCAAATCAAGGGGCCTGGCTGACCCCACGGGCGATTTTAGGATACGTAAGTTTATCGAGGAATGTGTCAGGCAGCGTGGAAAGGTCCAGGATGACAGGCGGCCGCTTTCTCCGGCCATCTTGAAGGGTATGGGCGAGGCTTGGAAAAGTGTCTGTTCATCTCCGTATGAAGCCCTTTTGTTCCATGCAGCGGCCCTGATTGCATTCTTCGGGGCGCTAAGGGTGAGCGAGTTAGTCGTTCAAAGCAGGAGGGATAGCTCGGGCAGGGCCCTGGAGCTACGGGACTTAGCGTGGGGAGAACGGCACTTTTCTTTGGTCATAAGGGGTTCCAAGACTGACCAGGCCAGGAGGGGCGCTATGGTCACCTTGAGGGAGTGTGCCACGGCAACCCTGTGCCCGGTAAGGGCGCTCAGGGCTTATATAGCCCACAGAGGCACACACGAAGGCCCCCTATTTTGCCACGCTGATAAATCTCCCCTCACCAAATTCCAATTCTGGACCATCACCAAGAAAGCCTTAGCTAGGCTGGGCCTCCAGGGAGTCAATTTCGGGACGCACTCATTTCGTATAGGGGCTGCCTCTACCACCGCGGCGATGGGCATGAAAGTGGACGACATCAGCAGGATTGGTAGGTGGAAGTCCTCAGCGTTCCGACGCTATGTTAGACCTATTGAGCTGCCTTAACGCTTTGGTTCCTTTCCAGGTCGACCGGCCACAGAGGGGAGGAAGAGGATACTGATATGCGGCCACAGCTTCATCTTTTGGGCCGAGCGGCAGGCGCGCACAGGTCACATGGGCACAAACCTGGGGTTGGGCGATCGAGCATCCATACGATGGCTTGGAAGGCGAGGCTTGCGGTGGGCTGGCCTGCTACCGTTGTTGTTCAGGGAGAGCGGTGAACCTCCTCCCGACGTGCTGGTCATTCACCTGGGAGGTAATGACCTTGGACTGTTAAAAGGGAAGGCCTTGGTGATACAGGCCATCCAGGACATGCGGCTCATACAAACCACATGGCCTCACACATCAATCGCATGGTCTGCGTTGGTGCAAAGGAGGGAATGGGGTGGTGGTGCTGATCCCCGGCGCATAGAACGCGCACGCCAGCTGGCGGATAGGGAGATTCGATGCGCCCTGAGACAGGGCTTGGGTCACTACATCCCACACGCAGATATTGTTTTCAGCAAGCCAGAGCTATATTGGCGTGATGGAGTACACCTGTCACCAGAGGGCAATCAGATTTTCTTACGCGATTTGCAGAAGGGGTTGGACTTGATCCTGAGCGGATGGGGGGGTTAAGGACTAAGCAGACGCTTGTCCTTGCCCATGGCCGGAAATGGGGGGCTTGAGGTTCGGCGTGTACCTATGGCACCCCCTTTCGGGGTGGAGGATAAATACTATCCTTGGGGGGGCCCTGGGATCACCCCACTTGCTGCGCAGCGGGGGGTGGGCCTGGGGCTCCCTCCCAGACAAAGGCTGGCCAAAAGCCATCTGGCACCTTCAGCGGTTGGCTTTGGGGCCTGGTATCTCGCTCAACGGGCTAGGGGAGACGGTCGGGAGTGGCCTCTTGCCCTAGTCCGAAGGTGCTGTTACCCTCCCCCCTTAGCATTCTGCTCAGGCCAGAAACCCAAGTTTATGTTCGGGTTAGTTCAACCCTTGTTAATTAGGCATATTAATAAATTGCCCTAGTTCAACCCAAGCCTGTCTGAGGTCTCGTTATTTCGTGGGTAGGGTGGCAATGCTCCTCAATCATTTTCTGCTGGCCATGTTGTTGATGTTGTTGTTGCTCTTCTTCTTCTTCTTCTTCTTCTTCTTCTTCTTCTTCTTCTTCTTCTTCTTCTTCTTTTTCTTCTCCTCCTCCTCCCTCCCTCCCTCCCTCCCTCTTCAACATTTCCCAAAAACCACTTTGCATATTAAAATTTTGAAATTTGAAGAAAAAACAAATATAATATCAAGTTCAGTTTTTGTATCCTAATGGTTACATAGATATACACACACACATATAATTTAGTTTGTAACTTGATATATAATGTACTGATAATGATCAAGTACAATAAGAGTTATTTTTATTTATTATTTTTATTTTATTTATTATTATTATCAACTTTAGTGTTCTTCTCTTTTTCTGCATATTTTAATAATTCACAATAAAAAAATTTAAACAAAAGAAAGAAAAATAGATTTCTGCTTATGACTGTTTTAGGTGTACACCCAAAATCAAAAGAGTGAATATGACAAAAGTGTGTTTGCAAACATCTATGTGATCATGGAGTGACTTCCTCTCCACACTGACTCTACAAGGGATAGCCCACCTGGATTTGCCTCTGCATAATCTCTAAAATGGCCCTCATGTTATTTCTGCTAATTAAATTAATAGTCTTGATACCTTTAATTCCTGTCGTAGCATAATACTTCCATGTGAACTCTATGGAGCTAGAGTGCAGTTTCTTATCTTGTTCTGTTGTATGATCCACTCTAACATGGGGAATAAGATCTTTCCACTGATAGCTTAAGAAGAAGGTGTGTTTTTTTTTAAATTCTCTCCATCAACAGTTTCCTCTCATAGAAAATATAAACTACAAGAAATATGTCAGAAACTTGGAATTTGCTTTAGGATATGAACTTCTACAAGCAAAGCAAAGTTACATTTTGACAATTAGATGTCACCAGAGGGAGGAATGGAAAACACACACACACACCAGAAGAAATGTCAAATAAAATAGGTGTAAGGTCTACACAATGGAATCACCCATGTATTTTGCACCACTACATCAGGGTCACAGAAGGTGTTTTATTAGTGCAGTCAACAATAATATCGGGATTTTTATTAGTAGGAAAAGAGTGAGAGACTACTAATTATTTTTCAGCCTGAGGGGCATTTTTCCCCCTGAAATGACTGTTAATTTGATCATTGTCGTTCAGTTCACAGATTTACATGAACTTACTTCAGTGTGACACATGGTTAAGAACCAGACTATGACTGTTGCTTTATTAATGGCTTTCAGCGAATGCATTAAAAAGTGCTAACTGGGTGGGTGTAAGGGTTGATATTGATAGTATTCCGAAGGTCGAATCCTTTTGGAAGGAGCTAGCCTGGAGCCCTTTCTGTCTGATATTTTCTTTGTTCGTGCAACGGGATGTTAAGCCTGCAAGAATGAAATAAAATCCCAGGGAAATAAGAAAGGTTGCTGTTTTCTCAGATCTAACCCAAGAAGTTGTGTAAGAAAAATATATTCATTCAGTCTTCTGCTTCTGGCCTGGGCCCCAGCAAACTTTGAAGAGCTAATACTTCTTAGGTAAGATTTTTAAGCAGTAAATACTTACAAAATGTTTTTCTGTATGTACAAAATAAATAGTGTCTTAGGGAATTGCCCCTAAATGAAACTAAAAAATCTGTCAGCAGGTCCCAGCTCTCCTTTTAAATGTGTTCCTGTCTCTACATTATCCTTTCCATGATCTGATGTTATACCTTCATTCTACACCTTACTTTTATCTGTACAAAATCTTTATCCCTTTATGTGGGAGCGAAGAGGGAATAAGACAGGAGAGCAGAACTTTGTCTCTTACCTGTTTATGCTATATCACCTCCCAGACATTTGTGTGCTCTTTCTTTCGTTCTTTCTTTCTCCCTTTTTAACATTTTTAAAAAATTCCTTTCTTCTCAACATCAGCATCTTGTGGTTCAATGCCTGAATATCAAGGGTGACAATCCAAAGAAAGAAAGAGGTGAGGTGAAAATCTAAAAAAAAAAGAAAAAAAAAGGCAAACTAAAATAACCTTTTAAAGTGTGGGCTGCTTTCCTAGGGTACAATAAAGCCAGTGAAAGAACTTTACCCAAACCTATTCATTTTGGGGTTTTTTAAATTGAAATGGGAATGTAGAGCTGTTCTCATGGACCAATAGGAGAAACTACTGGGACTAGGCAGTGATTGTGGGTTGAACTATCTTGGATTGCTCCATCCTGAAAAACCAGGAAACTGTGTGTTCTTTGCAAATGGTGCAGTACTCTTGACATCATGGTGTTCATCACAAAGTGGCACCCTGATATCTTAAGAGTACCAAAAATAAAAGGTCCAGTTGTCTCTCTGCACTGATGCCATGAAGTCCTATCACCATCTGTACAGGAGAAGCCCATTAGACAATCATCCCTTCCCCTGTTCCTTTTGAACAATATTGTTACAAAGTATGCATGGGCAATGTTTCTGAGACTAAAAGCTATACAAGACTCATAGCTATTGGAGAGGGGCTACTGATCCATGTCAGAGAATATACTTCACTGGCAGAAGATTACAGCTATAATTTCCTGGCATCTCCAGTTCAGAAGAGCACAGGTAGCAAGGCTGGAAAAGAGCTCTTCTTGGTAAAGTGCGATCATACAGAGTAGACTTTCCCTAGCTTGCTCCCTGCATCTGAGCTGGATTGCAGCCACTGTTCAGTCAACATGGGACAAGGCAAGGATGGACAGAATTGGTTTATGTCTGCTGACAATGTGATTTAGTGTATGTGTAGAAACTTCCCATCCAATTCCTGTTTACATTTAAAGCTCTGTTGTAACACAATTTCATTCCTTTCCTTCTAGATTCTAGCCAGCCTGCCTTCTTCTTCCCCACTCCTTTCACCAGCCACAATTCACCACAGTTTCCAAATTCCTCGTAATTGCATTGCTTATCAGAAAAATCTTTGACCTCTTAGGCTTCTTCAGTCTAGAGGAGTGAATGGAAGCAGGCAGGTTTGGGGAAAGTTACATTTTTTACTATAGTTCCCAGAATCACCTGGTCAGCATGGAAGAAGGAACAAAAAGTGAAAGTAGATCTCTTTCTTCAGCAATCTCTGTTTTGAATATTCTGTGGACCACATAGTAACACAAATCAGCTGTTATGCTTAGCCTAAGTTCCTTCACCTCAATGACTGAACATGGTCTGTTTGAGCTGGGTCTGAACAGTAACCTGCTTTGCTACCTGGTTTAGTCCTTCTGTATGTATCTGTTGTATGAATTTACTCTCTGACACTTTCTGCAAATACTCTGGCATTTTGGGAGACATTTGCAGAATGTTAAGCAGAAATGTATGCGGCAGCACATCGAATTCATTTCTCCACTGTCTTAAAGATGGAGTTTGGTGGAAAAAATAAATTGTGTTCTTGACTGGTTGCACTGGCCTTTCGGTGTGCCTTGCTGGTTGAGGCCGGGCCTGGTGATGCTCATGGCCTGATAGAAGATTCTAATTGCTAGGGTTGTAATTTTTTTCTCCTCTTCCTAACTATAGAGAAATGCATATTTCATGGTAAATCTTTTACATATTTCACATCACAATGTCCAAAATGTAGATATTTTATGATTAAACATAAAATATTTATTAATGTAGAGAAATAGCTGTGTCACATTCAAAGATAAATCACAAAGCCTGTGATGACTGTGGGAAAAATATAGCTCTTGTTGTCACTGTTTCTCAAAGATTCAGCAGCACACTCTTGGCCATGATCCACTTTATTTTTTTTATTTTTTGCTTTACTCAGGTACTGAGTAGGCAGTCAGCTCTCTCTCTTCAGATGCTGTTTGCCTGCATCACTATGGTGAATCCAGCAGAAAAACTAGGTAACAGGACAGAGGTAATTATGGAGTATACTGGAACTTCTGGTCTGCATGTATGTTTACTACAGATCATGGGTTGCACTGTGCTTAGTACTGGAACAACATTCAAAATGTATGACTAGTACAGTGTGCTTTTATAACTCTGTTATAAGTAGTTCAGCATCTGTCTTTGATGAGCCTTTATTCCACATTGGCCATGACTCCCTGTGGGACAGGTATTGTTCTGGAATATCTCCTAAAGGAAGCAGAACAACCACTCTTTTCCTACTGAATGACTCCCTTCAAGGTTAAATGGTTGGGCTTTTTCCTAGAGACTATGAAGGCCTAAAGAGATGGTCTTTTAACTGATGTGTCTGGGAAACAGAGACAGAGGCAGAGAAATGCGGATGGTATTGCTCTCTACTGAGTGGCTGTGGTTGAAATTGTTTTTGAAAAGACCCTTGGGCTTCAATCAAAGGTCTTGCTGGAGTGTTGCTATATATTCTGCAAAGATTATTTAAACCGGTCAGTTTTCAGATTAATCTGATTTTCTTATAGGTACAAGATAAACTAGCTTGCTTTTATCTACCTCAGCTAGCAGATTATGTATTGTCATATAGACAGCTGCCCTTAAAGAAGTACAGTTGCTAACACTTCCTTTTTCCAAACAAACGTACAACAGCTATTTCATGTAACTAGAATACACAACTACCATACTGATGTCATTGCTCCTGAAGAATCATGTGTAATATTGTTGCTCCATTTTTTTCCATTTTGACACATTAAAATTTCAAACAGATCACAATTTCAAACTGATGTTTTCTTCCCTATGAATTCTATCAATTCAACCTGTTCTTCCAGTTTCACTTTTAGAAGATTGAGGATTATTTCCTCCCTGTAAGCTCACAACTCACCATGCATTCTTATTTTTATTGTGAACTTTCCAGATAGGCATCAGAAATAGAGTTGTGCTCCACTGTCCAATGCCAGTTACCCATTTTGGATAGTACAAATACTTCGATTCATTCCCAGCCTTAAGTGAAACATAGGCATTTCTTCTTAAATAGAGGATCTGAAAGGAATAGACATTCCCTCCAAGCTGAAAGAAAGGGGTATTAAAATAGCAAATGTGAGCAAGGATAAAATTATGCATAATGGGGCAAAAGATCTCAATAATGGGGCAAAAAGGAACAACAGATCTCAAAGTCTTGTATACAGTGATGGAATATGAGTTGCTGTAACTGACCAAGGAAGGAATTTTTTTTTGGGGGGGTGGTAGACAGCTTTACAAAAATATTGATCTAGTTCATGGCTCCTGTGGAGGAAAAAAAAAGTAAATTTCTTGAAGGACCTACTTAAAAAAGGAACTGAAAATGAAGCTGCCAATACTGTCCTTAAACTGCCATTAAATATATCCATAGTACATCTGGAAATCTCCACAGAATTCTAGTCTATACAACAATAGTCACCACAAAAACAATACTGTAGAATTTGAAAAAAGTGCAGTAAAGGGCAATCAAAATCATCAAGAGACTAAAACAATTTTGTGAAGAAAGGTTGCAGTGTCTAGAGCTATGCAGCTCAGAAAAGAGATAAGGGAAGACATGACAGAAGTGTATAAAATATGTGTAGTGCAGAGAAAATAGGTATGGAGAAGATTTTCTGCCTTTCTCTTAATCCAAGAATCCAGAGTCATCCACTGAAGTTGAATGGTGGAAAATTCAGGATAAGCAAAAGGAAAACCTTCTCCATGCAACACAAAATTAAGCTGTAAATATCACTGCCACATCATATAATGATGAGTACTAATCTAGAAAACTTGAAAGAGGAATTAGATAAATTGACAGAGATAAAGTCCATCAGTAGCTAGCAGGGGATGGCATTTTATTATATTTAGTATCACTTTGTGGGTTGAGTTGAACCTATGTCCTACAGAATAGGGAGCTGGCTGGCATCTGTGTGAACAGAATGTGGGACTACTAGATAGGATTTTGGCCTGATCCAGATGGCTCTTCTCATATTCTGAGTAACTCTTAGTATTTATATTCTCAATGATGAGGCAGTGGCTCAGTTCCTATGTTGTGGCATTCCTAGCTATAACTTGAAATCTGCATGACATCTATGAGAGACTGACCCAATGTTCTGCCATCTCTTCATATACATTCTCTTAAATTGCGACCAATGTAGACTTTATATCTTTGACACCAAGTCAGCTCCCCCACCTCACTGTAGCCTAATATCCAAATAGGTCATGGAAAACCTGGACTTACTATTTTGAGATGTTTTGATTGGTGCTCTGTTAAAAGAGAAAATACATCACTGTGGATTTTAGATTTTTCCCCTGTATAGACTAAAAAGGTTGCTTTTGCTTTTTCATGCATCCCAGTTTTTTTTCCTCCTAGATAGTCAGCCCACATACAAATCTCTGCTGATTCTGCTTTCCCCCTGCCACCTCTCTCCTTGAGTGCACAAGGAGAAAGATGTTGAATGTGTAAGGGGAAGAGGAGTGAAGAGTGTGTACAAAGGCAGACAGCTTGTTCTTAGGATGATGAAATGTGTTTTTCAATTTGAGATCATTGTATCTGAATTGTCTCACTATCTGTATTTGCCAGTATAGAGAACCTCAACAAAAAGTTTATTTACATATGTACTTCATATTTATATAAAGTATGTATACATGTGCCAAACTATAATAATCTTTTAGTTTTAATTGTCTTCGGCAGTAACATGGACCTATTTCAATGTGAAATGCTATTTAGTCAGAAAGTAAGTCCCCTGAATTCAAAAGATTTCCCTCCCAAGTAAGTAGACATAGGATTTCATCCTCTTGTGTTTTTGCACAGGCTTGTATAATATGGTGTTGCTTTATAAGTGGCAGGAATCTCCAAATGCATTTGCCATGGACGCCATGGATTGTCCCTCCCACTTCTGTCAAGAGTCCCTTTTCTCTCTGATGGGAAAGAATGAATCAATAAAGAGGAGACTCAAGGAAGCTCCCCACTCCGCGTTTACTTTTGTTTGGACTGTTAGCACAAATTCTAAAGGTGTGCAGGACAAGTCACTCTGAAGGACTGTTCAGGCACTAAAATCTTGGATCTAGGGAACTAAGTACCATATTATCTTTGATCATCAGAGCTACAGATATTCTAGACTGAAAACAAGTTCTTTTTGGGGAGCAGATAGAATTCAGTCCCTTATGATTCAGGATAGCAGTTTGCAACAGAAAGGGAGAAGGGAAAAGGGGGCAGGCATGTCTCACTCTCAACCCCCCCCCTTTCTGAAGGAGCTTGATGTTCAGATAAGCAATGCCAAATAATGAAAGACTAGAACATGAATTTGAAATGGTAATATTCGTAATATCATTTTTAGATATAGGAACATTTGCAATACAACTCTCCAAAATGCTATTGCTAAACAAAAGCTCAGACAGACCGAAAGATACTTTCTGGAAAAAAATTGATTCAGTGAAATTTTTGCCTTAGCTGAAGGAGGAGAAAGTAATCTTCAATTTTTCCTTCTTTTCCTGCAGAAGTGTACATTAACAAAAATAATCTCTCTACTTTTGGGTCAGTTTGAATGCTCAGACCAAAATTCTGTTTCTGGGGTTCTTCTACTGGTGAAATAAAACTCAAAAAAATTTTCAGCCTGATGTGGTTTTAGAGTAGTAAGTTCTACTTACTATAGTAGAATTCATTCCCAGATAAATTTGCATATATTAGAAGAATATGATGAAATATTAATTTTTGAGCGAGAAATAGGTAACAATTAAGAGGTGCTCTAATTGCAACAGAGATTTCCCCAGCAATTTATAGAAAAATTTTGTTATATATTTATGTAACCTTGTATTATATATCTAGATCCTTAAAAATGATTAATCCTAAACTTTATACACAGAACTTTATAATGCCATTGTAAGCACATTCCTCATAAATGGGTTTTTTTATTTAGTTAGCCTGTTTAGGATTTCAGCGATACTTAAAGCTAAGAACTATGGCTGAGATTCTACATAATCTAATGGAATGTATCGTTCTTCCAGATGGAACCTCAACTCATCTGCCCTTCTGGCATGGAAAACTCACCTGTCTCTTGCTGGCTCTCTCATGCCCCCCATGACCATTTACTGACCTTTATGAACAGGTAGGTAACAGCCACATAGCATTTGGTTATGTTCCTGGACACACAGTGATGACATCATCCTCTGTGACAGGATATCAGACCTTGGGCTTTTTCGCACTTGGCGAAGAAAACGCCTTGTTCTGTTACTTACCAGACTGGCGTGCTCCCTCGGAGGATCCAGGCTGATCCGGAGCAGTGCGTGCCCGCGCTACACACTGCTCTGGGGACGAAAATGGTGGCTTCCTGTTGGAGGCTCTCCACCACCCAGTGAAGCTCGCCAGCCTAAAGCCCGCCCCCAGAAGATCTGTGCTGGTGCGAACCTGCAAATCTACACTGGAGCGCAGCCATGGAGTGGGGTGTGCCGCACTGTTGAAAGACCTGTTTTAAGCGGTCTTTCAATAGCACGGTGAGCGACCACTTCTGGTAGTTCCGGAGCAGGCTGAAGTCCAGAACTACAGAAAGTAGTCCGGACACAGTCCGCCCCCAAATGCAAACGTCCTCGCTGTAGGATGCTCTGCCCCATCGCAAAAACAAAGTGCAGAAAAGGCCCTTATGTAAGAGACAGGGATGACTGTTTCTATCTCTTTTACTTCTTTCCTCCCAGCTCAACTTTTAGTTCTCTTAATGTCTCAACTTGCAGCTCTACAGAAAGTCTGCCCAGAAATTTGTATGCATTGCTTCAAATGTATGAGTTTTTAAAGCACATTTCTGCCTACTAGTCTAATTACTCATTTTTGCATGTATTTTAGATAACTTTACACAGTTTTGCAAAGAGTTGTTCCTTGTTTAATTCTCTATATATTTACATATAGTAATATATAATGTTTATATTTTCCTGTTCTGCACACTTTTGTGCACCTATGCATTTTTATGTTTGAAGAACTACAGATCAAACATTTGCAAAAGGGTGACTGCTGAAGGATATTCATGTTCTAGTTCATACTTTGATTTAGGGAGTGAATATTTGATAACTTTTTATTAAAATGAAAGCTGACTAAATTCTCCCTTATTTCTACTGACACATAGTTTCAAGTCTATAAAAATCCATGGCATAAAACATTATTAAACATTATTAAAGGCTAAAGTGCTATAGGAAACAAATTGCTTTTAGAATCTGATTATTTCTTAATTTTTGGTAAATCAGTGCAGGGAATTAAATAAACACTGTAGTGATGAAATTACTTTGTTGTTGTCTGCTTTCAGTTGTTTCCCATTTATGGTGATCCTATCACAGGTTTTTCTGAGGCTGAGATTGTGTGATATGCCCAAGGTTACCCAGTGGGTTTCTCTTGCCAAGTAGGGAACTGGATCCTACTCTACAAACCACAAAATGATTATATCTACAGAGAACTTCAAAGTCATGGGTATGGAGGGGCTGTTAATGAACTATTTCAGTTTAGAAGTGATAGAAGCAAAATAAATATACAACAACATTGTCTTAACAATTAAAATGAAGCAAAGGATACTCATAAGAGTGCACCAAAGGGTGCTCAAAAGTATTTTTTCAGAACTGAAGTTATTATTTTGTTGTGTATTCAACATCAGGATCTCAAAATTCAGCTGAATTTTGGACTGAACATTTGGGCTCAGAAAGAGATCTTCTCTAGCTCTGCTTCCTGAAATCTGGAGATGCAAAGGATTACTCCAGAGAGTGTATGCATCTAAAGCATGTTCTTTTACCCTAAACCAGTTTTCCCCAACTAGTTGCCTTCCAGATGTGCTGGACTATATAACTCCCACCCTCCCCGGCTAGCGTGGGTGGGCAAAATTTCAACAGGACATCACATTTGGCAAAGACTACTTTTAGTTTCATCTGCATAATCAGCATGTCAGAAATGGCTTATTGCTGCCCTGTGGCTAAGGAACAAAGTAGCCATTCTTCCACAATGCCTTGTATTTGCATTAGTTCTCCTAGATTTTGGAGGAAGCCTATGCAGACACCACTGTTGCGCTTCAAAGGGGCACATGGAACTGCTACTTTTCATTCTTATGCTCAGTTAACGGGGATATAAGACCACTGAATTCATTGGGACTTACAGAGAAGTAGATATACATGGGTTGCCTTGTAAAAACCTCTAGTTTTTAAGAAAATCATATCTGAAAACTGGGCAATCTTTTTTCAAAATGGTGATGCTTGCTGCAGTCCCGCATCTTGGTTGCTTCCACTTGGGCCCTTTCTTCACCCTACCTTATATTATCATCCTCTGGTGGCTGTCCTGGCATCGGCTCTGCTGGGAAGGGAGTGTGACGAGAGCACTCCTCTCTGCACTGCCTGGCTCCCTGCAAAAGAAAGTGTGATGGACGTGCTTCTTCCATCTGCAGTGCAGCCGTGCACTTTCCCAGGCTGTGCTGAGACGGGAAGTGCCTCCATCACGCTTCTGGTGCTTCTGCAGACCAGGTAAGTGTGAGATAGTTGCACAATCGCAGGTCATTGATGGGGACAACCCATCAATGATTTAATCCACAGTCATGCTGCTTGGCTATGGGAGAAGGATGGGACCATGACAATGTCATGCAGAAGCATTGTTGTGGTCCTGTTCCTCTCCTATCTCCTTGCCAGAACGGGAGACTCATGCAGAAAAAGCCATAGTCTCCTAGCATTAATGATCAAAACATATTGCTTGGTTGCTCCATAAATCAGCATAGTATAGTGGTTACAGTGTTGGACTAAGGCTTTGAAAGACCAAGGTTCAAATCCTCACTGAGCCATGGCAACCCACTGAGTGACCTTGGTAATTCACACTCTCTCAGTCTAAGTGGAAGACAGTCACAACTCCCCTCTGAAAAAATCCTGCCAAGACAACACTATGGCCATTTCCGCACGAGACTATTACTGCGCTTTGATTCCACTTTCAACATCCTATGGAATCCTGGGATTTGCAGTTCTGGGAGGGGCCGGCTGGCCCCTCCCGAAACTGCAAACCCCAGGATTCCATAGGATGTTGAAAGTGGAATCAAAGCGCTTTAACAGTCTCATGCGGAAATGGTCTATGAGAAGGTCGCCATAAGTCAGCATTGGCTTGAAGGCACAGGCAATGGTTATTCGATCTTTTTATTCTTTACTAGCGTATTTACCCAGTGTTGTCCAGGATTTTATTTTCTCATAGGTAACACTTGTTAGATATACCTTAGGAATTACCTACCTTACCTTAGGAATTAGATGTGGTTGAAATACACAGATTTGATATTGTGTGTGTGATTTCCCAAAATGCCTTGTCCAGTGCCTGTAACTGTTCCCCATATTTCCCAATCCAATCTGTATTCAGAGTTATTAACACACAGAGTTTGGTCTCCTGAGGGAATGCACTGCCCTCCTTCTTGCTGGTAGGCCTCCTCTCCATAGCAACTGGCCTGAGCTCTCTGGCTAAGAATTCTAAAGGCCCCTCCCTGACCTGCCAACCCCAGGATTCCATAGAATCTTCACAGTCAGCCAATCATATCAGGTCTTCTTGCCTCACATAGCCAATCATGTGAAGTATTCGCCTGCCTAACACAGAAAAACAGACAAACTTTTTTTATATAGTAGATTAGATTTGCATTGATATTGTAAGAGAAAAGATGGGAAAAGTTGTGAGAAAACACAAGAGGGCTTCCAACAGAGGGAAATCTAGACAGCCTGCAAAACTCAGTGAATGAGGTATGGCAATGTCACTCATCAGGAAGTACCCATTTATTTCAATATCTTTGATTGATTTGAAGGGCTCTATAGTAAGTAGGCAACTGTGACACCACATATGCACTCCCAGGATTGCTCCAAAATAGCTTCCTGACCACTAGAAATGGCGCTAACTGCTGTATTTCAAGTAGGACAAAAAGGCATAATATTGAATAGATCCACTGGCTGTGCCTCCCATTCCCCTTTAGAGGGTGCACTGCAGCCTTAACGGTTTTAGTAACAGACAAGCTTGCAAGGAAAACCCCTGGTGTAATTTAAAAGGATATGACCAGAAATAAATGGAACAGAGCCAGGAACAATTATTAAAAGAGTTGCAGATCGTACTTTCTTGCCCTATCAATACCATCAACATTCTCTCTGTGTGTGTGTGTGTGTGTGTGTGTGTGTATCTGAAATTCTTCAAGCCATAGTATATACTGTCTTGGGGTTCAGGTGATTGTTTAATTTCCTTCTGTGTGAGTTTTGAAGGGGGAAGAGGAGCTTTGTTGACTTGCTAGCAGCTCAGCTTCTTTCCCCATATTTGCCATTAATAGGTCTAACAATATTTGCACTTCCATGTCACTTTAGGAATATGATTTCATTATGCTACAAAACAGTCCAGTGTGCAAATATTAATTAGCCCTGTTACACCTCCCTGTAGAATGAATGGCATTGCTCTTTCAAGAAAGTGAAGAGGTAAGCCTGAAATCCCAGAGCCCGCACATGGATAATAAATTCTGTGTTTTGTATCTTTTCTTTCAAATATTCTGAATTTTCTAATCAGGTCCCTCATCAGGCAGTTTTTCCACACAGTTTTCCTGGACTTCCTCATTTTTTGATAAATCTGATACTGCCTTAAGATACTTTCACACCTGAAATAGAAAAACTGAATTATCTTTGTGTTCGGTACTCTAGACTGCCTTAAAAACAAAACAAACAAACAAAAATTATGCCCACACATATCACATCCACATGTGCCCCATAATCCTATTTCTTATCTACTGACGAAGTTATTATGCTATATTGCTTCATGGCCAGCTCTGCTAGTCACTAATCTTGCTGTCCTCCCATCTTTTGTCTTATTTATTCTAGAGACTAGATACTTATCAGATATGGCCTGTTCCATTGCACTGTTCTTTAGAGCACCTAGCAGAATATCAGAGACTAAATATTGGGAATCTTCTGTTTTAGAAGAAAGGCAGGATATAAACAAATAATTAATGAACTGTTGAACCAGTGATAATGTAGAATTATTACTTAAGCTGAAAATCATTTCGAAGTTGGTGCTCAGTTCTTATCCTTCCTGGAAGACACATATGCATGTGCAGACAACAATAATAAAAGGAAAAGTATGATGCTCAAGCTGTATGAGATCAGCTCACATGAGAAGAATACTTCTGTTTCAGCTGGACATCCAAATATCATTTCTAGGATAGGAATAAGGAGAGCAGTTTCAGCTCTGCCACCACTGAGAAAAATCCTTGCACAATGCTTTCTGCAGCTTCAGTAAAAAAGAAATATGGGTAAACATTGGGGTAGATTATGGGTAATAATTATTAGTTTGATTTATGTTAACCTCTTGGAGAGGAGGGGGGTTGTTTTTGTTTAGTCCACATTAAGTCAATCCACCTGGAGCTAAATACTGAATGTTACTATAGAAACTTTACAGCCTGTTTTACTATGACAAAGGATCTTCATCTCATCCATTTCATGCTCCTGTCTCGACCTACTCCCTCCCAGGGTTTTATTATATCACCCTTTAAGAGTATCTGCAGGAGCCACAGCTGCTCTGCTATTGTAGCAGAAAACAGCTTTTGCTGAGTGAAAAGCTCTGCTCTAAGAGGTCTTATGGGTTATCAGAACTATTTTGTGTCAAAATAAGAGTAAACCATATTCGATTGTTTCAGGTTAATGGAAGCATAAAAATTAACAAATTAATGACAAATGTGATAAAATTAAACCACAAATGTCCCAAACCCAAACCCAATTTAGTAGGTTTAATTTCGAGCACTGTTTTGTTTTGTTTTAATAAGAAATACCATGAGAATGCATGAGAAATGTTAGTGTTTTCTCTGACAGACAGAACATCATGTAATGGGAGACAATAGAATATAGACTCAACCATGATCATTCTGCAGAAACTGGAGTTTGAGTTTTAGCCACCATAGTGTTTACCCAGAATAAAGACACCTTTGGATGTGATCCAAAATTCCTCCTGGGCAGGGTAGGTATGCTTCATTTTTTTATAAACGTGTGGAAGGTAAATTCTTTGGGGAAATTCTTGTAATACTCTAAAATGAAACTCAGTAGATCTACAGTGAAAAAGATGGAGTTGAGCAGCCAGTAACAGATTGTACTTTAATTTCATTTATTTTAAGGATGAGAAGTCTACGTCTAAGCAAGCAGAGCTTACTATTGGAACATACAAGCAGTATGCAAAATCTCCTTATGCTTGCAAGGTGTTCTTGGCTATTTTCTGTTGGTTACATGAAACTACAGTGCGGCTGTTACTAATAAGTAGTAGTGTGAATGGTTCATGGCTTAGTGGATCATCTGTCCGTTTCAATGATTTAATTTTCTAGGGTCTACAATTTAGCTTCTTCACGGGATCTTTACTGACAGCAGTTTCTTTTGTTCCAGACCTCAACAGTGCTGACCTATGAAAACTTCCTTCCTTTCATTTTCTTCCTGTCCATTTCAGCTGGGCTATGTTTTCAAGAATAAATGTAGGTTTGGATTTTAGCCCATTCAGCTCTTGCAACTGAATCATCTGTTCTATCTTGCTATCTGGGTAAAATATCTATGCATTAGCAACAACAGGGAGATTAGCCAGAGTTATTCATAAGGATTTGAGGCGAGTCATTCTCCAGTTGTGTTAATTGTTGCACTGGGAGGCTAGTGAATGGTGAATGGTAGCTTGTTAACTTGCTAAGCAGCTGGTCAGCAGGGTAGTTTGATTCCAGCAAGGCTCTTGACACCCCTGCCAAGGGTTATTGATACCTCACACACCCCAGCTGAGACAGATTGTTTTAGTCCTGCTTCATATCCATAGCACAGTCTGTAGTTAGAGAAATAGTGATTGACAGCTCACACCTCCTGGGCCCTTCTTACTACCAGACACAACATCTGCTATGCCCTGTGGAGCAGTGAACCAACACACAGTGAAGAACTGTTTCGACTATTGTCAGGGTTGATTTTCTTTAACCCTTTCTGCATGATCTCTGGAGATACATAAAGAGATTTTTTTATTACCATTATTATTTCTTATTAAAATCCTTTGCAGTTTTCTTCCCCAAACCTAATATTTCACCCAGCACAAGGCTGCTTGATTATGCAAACTAACAAACTCCTTTTATTAAAGCCATCAGCACAACAACTGTGATGTTTAGTTAATTTGAAAACAAACCTTTGTTTAAACCTATTGTTGTGTTGTTCCCTAACAGAGTTGGAAAGTGCAGCCTGATTCCGAGTGGCACAACAGTTGAGAAACCATTTAGTGTGGATTAATCACAGGAAATTTAATTGAATTTGAGATGATCAATATTATACACTAGGGGGAAGCAATCAAGGGGTTATGAAAAAGATTGGTTCTGAACTCAAGATATGGGTCAGGATTTGTTAAATGTTATTAAGAAGTGACAAAGTAGGTATCATTACAAGATGTACAAAACAGAAATGAGCTTGGGAGATGCTTTCTCACTATGCTGATTCATCTATGAATATATAAAGTGATCTTATGTTTGATTATAAAAGAAAGTTCATTAAATATACATGTAAAAAGCTTTTGTAAGCTGCCTTCAGTACATGAAAAATATGGTTTGGAAGAGTTGCCAAAAGCAACTGATGGTTTAAATACAATTGACATTTTGGAATATCGATTTGTCTTGCTGATGTTTATAAAATGACTGACAAATGTTGTTGAAACTTACTAACAGCTCTGTTATTCTAGAAGGACAGACATTTTTATTCTTTGTGGTATGTTTTAAAAAAAGTGAAAGTAGCACTAGCTAAAATAAAAATTGAAAAAAAATATTAGCATAATATCTTAATTGAGCCCAACTCAGTAATCAGGGATGAAGATGCTCTGAAACAAGACAATAAGACAATAAATAAGATAAAGACCACACAATTGGAAGTAAAAAGGCCACAACTTTATTGGCTACAGATACAGAATGGGTTGGCATATACATGTGTGTAGATCCTGGTATCAATCAACACACCCGTTGACTAATGAGCCCAAACTTCTGCCCAAAAGCCGGAATCCCAGGAGTGGCAGGGGTATGTACTACCAGCCATGTACCTCCTGCTACCAGGGGTACAGGAAACATATGTTCTCCCAAGCCCTGTATGCCCATCACCATCTTATATCCCTCCGAATTCCAAAATAGAAGTCCATCATACCAATGCTCAATGGCACTTGGTACCAACTGTCCCAGATCTGAGAACCATGTGACCACCCCCAAAAGTTGTGACGAAACAAAGCACAAATAACACAGGTGGGTGAGTGGGCAGGGAGCTGTCACAAAGCAACTGAGCAGCTCTTGGAAGGCAGCCAGTATTTGAACTCTGGAGCTCGACCTGAGTGAAGTCTCCAGGCTCCAACTCGGGCTAGGCTCTGCCAGCCAATGAAATCAAAGCAAGTTTGAGCTCATTGCCTGCCCTCCAGAGAGGGCTTTCTGGAGCCACGTGAACCTGTGCAGCCCCAGAAATAGCTGTCCCTCAGCTTATTAAGCTGGAAGAAGGAGCCAGGCCTTCACTATCAGCCTGCTATGCAAATGGTGCTGTGCAGTGAGAAGGTGAGTCATGCAACTCACATATGTCAGCTGTTGATTAACTGCTGAAGCCATCTCAGTACCAGGTACAGTCAAGTATCCTTCTCCTGCTTTCAATCTTAAAACTATTGTTCAATGCAAGCTCCTTGGTTGGAAATCAAACACTGTCCCTTCCAACTTCAGTCCACCCTGTTGAAGAATTCTGCAGATCTTCAAAAGCTTGCAGAATCTCTCTCTCTGTGTGTGTGTGTGTGCGCATGTGCACGTACGCGTGCGTGTGTTTGTGTCTTTGTGTGTGTGAGGGAGAGACATAGAGATTTTGAGATGTTCTGATAAAGGCATTACTGATTCCAGCTTTTCTTTATTTTTGGCCTTCAAAATGCATCTAATTAGTGTCCAATTCCTTATATAAACATTTAGGACAATACAATGTATGAACGTTTAGCAGTGACTGAGAGTGTGCTTTTGGCCTTATATCTTCGCCATGTCCAAAACTAGCTTTCACTGCATTGTCATTGTGTCAGAAGGGAAACTTCCTTGGCTGTGTTATCTGTGTTTACAGTGCCATAAGGATATGTTATGCTAGAGAGGAAGTAATAGTGTTATTTATTATAGCAATGTAATTAGCAATACTGTTATTGCTAAGCATCACTATAACCTCTTGTCAACAGCATGTACCTCGACCATAAGTCACTGCATATTTTATATCCCAAAAGGAGTTATTGGTGGGGTTTACATGATGCCATCAAACTGGTACTTCAGTTGATTATATTGCTATACAAACACAGTGGTTTAGTAGGACATCGTGCTGGATATTTCTCCTCATCTCTGTGTAAACCTGTGTTTCTGATATCTGATCAGAAACAGTTGCATGTAGGATTTCAGTAAACACGGATTAGAAGAAATGGTGCTATAGAAGATATTTTTCAATGTCCAAAGATAGTTTATTGTTGTAGCCATCTAATACCACAAAGTAGAATGCAGCCTAAAATGTTTTATGCACATGGTAAAGTCTCATTACTTAATTAATTCAAGTAATGTGGATAGATATAGGCTGTCCTTCATCAAATGATACCAGGGCTATAAAGAATTATTTTGTGCCTTAAGTCATTTCCGACTTATGGTGACCTTTAGGCGAACTAACAAAAATGTAATATAAACAACAAAACAGAGTAATAAAACAGTATTAAAAGGTAGTAAATAAATACCTACAGATATTTAAACACACACACACACGTGTGTGTGTGTGTGTATGCGTATGTGTATATATACGTATACATATACATATACATATATATATATACAGACAGACAGACAGGACAACTTAAAATTACCTGGTAGACAAAACAAACAAACATGCAAACACTTAGATCTCTTACCAAAGTAATTCCAAGGTCAACACCAGTTGTGTCTCTGCGGAAAGGGTGTTTCACAAACAAGATATCATAATAGAAAAGTTAACTAATTCTTACATAACTGATAGAAGTTATTTTCAGATGAACATCTCTTGTAGATCTTAAGATGGCCAGGCTAATCTAGGAAATGCTGTTCCTTTGAGTATTTGAGTTCCAAGCTGTTCAGAGAGCTTTAAATGGAAACACCAGAACCTTGAATTTCATCAAGAAACTGAATCTCTGCACCAAACCTGGAACCCCCAACATCCTGGCGTCATCCTGGCAGGGCCATTGCTGGGATGGGAGCATGTCCCGTACGCTACCCTCTGGTCCTGGCCAGTTGCTGGCAGATGGTAGCGTTTGGGACATGCTCCATCCTTCCGCAGTGCAGCCAGCCTTTTCCAGGGCTGTGCTAAAGAAGGAAGTGCTTTGATAGCACTTCTGCCCTTCCTACACTGCCCTGCAAATGTGATCATCACATGAAAAAGACCTATTATCAGTTTTTTCCGGTAACAATATAATTCACAATTGTGACAGCTGGGGACATAGCAGGAGTGGGACTTTGATGATGTTGTGTGGTAGCATGCATCGCAAACCGGCTTCAACATGTCCCCATGGCCATACTTTTTTTCCAACCAGAACTCCTACATTCCCCCAACTCTGATGGAGACGAGAATTGGGAATTAGTCCAACAAAGGTAAACTTTCTAAGCTTTGCCTGGACAAAACACCCTTAGAATCAGGCTAGCCATTAGAATCAGCTCTAGATTTTACTGTCCTTTCTGTCACAGGTCATTTGAGCTGAACAAGAGCTTTAGTTGTTTTGAACCAGAGTCCAGCAACAGATCTCTCATTCAACTTGAAGATGGCTGAATTTAACCCCATTACTCCTGCAGCTGCTCCAGGCTGAATGGGAGATATTCTGTTGCTAGATTCTAGTTTCTAGACTCTAGTTCAGGACCAGTAAATGTCCTATTCAGCTCAGCTCAGCTCAGCTCAGCTGTGGTAGGAAGGGCAGTAAAATCTAGAGTGGCTACTATGGTCCATAGCAGTGAATCTATGAGCTGCTCTACTGAGAACTGCTATAATATGATCACAGGTAACTACCTCCATTACCGTGCTAGTAGCCACATTTCAAGCAGCCTTGAGTAATCTTCGAGGGCAGGCTCATATCCTATGCAGTTGTTGTCCAATTGGGAACTTAATGGGCCATAGATCACTGTGATATCAGGCCAGATCACAGATGCTATAGGCTATTATTTTGACAGTCAGCTCAAGTTTGCAGGCTTTAATTAATATACTATATTCTGAAAAAGCATGCATGCTAATTGGATGCTAAAAAATTAAAATACATTTGAATAAATAGCTTGGGGCTAGGATAAATGAAAATGTTGTCTTTTCCCACATAATACTGTCAGGAATTTGAGACCTTCAGTGGAAGTCCTGTTAAATGTCCCACCACTGAGAATCCAGACTGGCTGAATCCATAAGGCAGGGCTTTCTCTATAGCTGCTCCTCATTTGTGGAACTCTCTCCCAAGGGAAATCAGACTGGTTCTAGCATTTCTAGTGAACTGCCAAAACTGTATCTTCTGTAAACTCTTTTTTTAAAAAATTGTTTTGTTTATTTGACCTTAAAATAATTGCAATCTACTTTCAAAGAATGTTTTAAGCTTTTGTGCAAGCATGTATTTCATTGCCCATTCTTTTTGGACAAAAAACCCTGGTGGTCAGAATACCAATCAACAAATACTTGTAATAAGTTAAAAGTAATGAATTTTGTGTCTCATCTGAATTTTCTTTTGATGGAATAAGTTGCATTTGGGCTTGCAAATAGTATAGGTAAAGAAAAGACCTCATATTTGGCTGTAGCTATTCCTTAGTACTCATGTGTCATTCTCTTAGCAGCCAGTTCGTAATAATGTGGATTGATTTAAATCATAGCAATTATTTAAATTGCTGATATAAATCAAGATTTAAGTTTCTAACCTTCTAATTAATATACTATTTCCTGAACAATCATGCATACTAATTGGTTGCTGAAAAATTAAAATATATTTGCACAATACTAAAATACATGACCGATTAAGCTCTCTCTCTCTCTCTTTCTCCCTCTAGCCTGGAAAGTCATATATTTCTGTTCCTGGTCCATTTTTTTTACACAGAAAATCATGCTTTAGTGCAATGGTCTGACAGAGGGTCAAAGATTCAGTTTAAAGAGTTAGAATTTTAGACTTTAATATGTTTGCATTACATTCAGATATAATGTTAAATCAGATACAGTGCCTTAGACTCAGAGCTTGATGTGTGCAATAGGGCTGACAGAAGCAGACTTCCTCTGAGATGCAGCATACCTTAAATTGGCTTCTATGAGCATTTCCAGGTACCCCAAAGCCAGAAATACCTGCTTGTGGATACTGATTGGAATTCTTTGTCATTTCTCTTCCTATGTTACATGCCAGGTATGCTATGAATGTAATCAGTTGTGTAAGAATTGGTAAAGGTTAGGACTCCACCAGTGCCTTTGACTGCTACAATCTTACTTGCTGTGACTATGTGCTAAATTAAAGCTTTTATAGCCCCGAGAAGCCACATGCTGTTGTCCTCCTTCATTGTTTCCAAATTAATAGATGGCACTCAGCACTGACTTTTAAAGGAAACTCATTGTGTTCAAATCTACAGATAAAGCTGTAATCCTCAAACCAGTAGATTGGCAGAATGCCCATTTACATTCATGGCACACAGAGCCCCAGTTGGAATCTTGTTCAGCCAGGGCTACCATAGATTATTTACATGCAATATATAATTTGAGGTTAACATAGTTGGTGTATTGCTTTCATGAATATGTGGGGTGAGGGAATAGGTTTAGTGACCATAAAACTGAATTTTAAGTTGAAGAGTGTTTCGGCCAATGGAATCTGATGGGATTTCATATGGCATCTAACAAGAAAGTAGAATGACTACCTGTGTTTGTGTTAGCGGAATTAGACAATATCTGAACAATTTTCCATAAGTAAAATGATGAATTTCCTTCTCCATCATGAGAAAGATTTACAGATGTTTCACTGCAGTTCTTTGATTTTCTTTCCCTATTCAGTTATTATAGGCTGGCTTACATACTGACTTGTTTTATGCTGAATTCAATTTTTAAATAATGCTTTTAAAAAACATGAATCAACATGCCTATAGGATCATGATTTTAAAATCTGTCATCGTAAATCATTCTCTCTCTCTCCCTCTCTCTGTTTCTCCCACCCACCCCCCTGCCCCACCATCTGTTTTTCTCTAAGTAAAGTGTTGAATCTACCTAGCCAGTGTTCCATCTCCAAAAGGGTCAGTTTCTTTAAAAGGAGACACTGTATATAAAAGAATAATGTGTGACTACCATAGCCAACTCCATATTCATGTCTTCCAACTTTAATCAATGTAATGTTTCAGCTGCTCCCTGAAGTCTAGTGATGGTCAAGTTAAAGACTGTATAAATGTCTGTTAAGAAAATGAGATTCTGAATGGTTTTGACAATGGACTGCATTATAATATCTCTTAAATCAGCCATGGACTATTCTTAACTAGACTTTAAGACTGTGATAGATCCATTAGCTAACATTTTCTACTGTATCTTAAAACAGAGATAGCCTTCTACTGCATCTTAAAATTATGCAATCTTCCATAACACATTCTGACTGGCATTAAGCAAGATGAGCACCTGCATGCGACACTTACTTCAGCATACAGGGCACTCCATTCCGGAATAATGTGGACTGGTAAGAGTATTTTGCCACTTCACCTTCAATTTTTCCCTGAGTGAGCCAGATCACCCTTATCTGGAGGTTCTCCCCATCTTTCTTGTTAACAACAAAAGTATACCTTCCTGCCAAGCCCCACCCCTGTGTGGATGCCACACTAGCCATTTGCACATGGATGTAACACTACCCCTATTAAGAATATGTAGAAGGTGAACAAAATTATGTGCACTCAAATTTCAGATATTTATTTTAAAATCTGAACCCCTCTATGTTCTTTCAGCACAAAGAGGGGACCTTTCTCTATAAAACTGAGAAAACAGGAACAGGAAAATTAGGAGGCTATCTGGTAGTAGGTTGGGGATGATGAGGATCATGATGATTGTCTTTAGTTATGTCCCACCTGTTCCCCAAGACTGGTACTCAAGGAGGCTAAAAAGATCACAATTAAAAACATAAAAACCTGAAATTTTTTTAAAAATTACACAATACAGTTTAAAATAACACAACACTAACAGCCTTTTGCTTAAAGTTTTCAGTTCTAAAAGCTTGTTTCGATTTTTTAAAAAAAGTATTCACTTGTCAATAGAAAGGCAGCAATGAAAGGGACATTCTAGCTTCTCTAGGGAGGGAGTTCCAAAACATAGGGGTAGCCAATGAAAAGTCCCTCTCTTGTCTTCCCATCAGCTATATCTGTGAAGATGATGGGACTGAGATGAGGGCTCTCCTGTGGATTTAAGGGTCCTGGCAGACTCATATTGGGAGAAACATTCTGTCAGATAGCCTGGACCTACACTATGTAGAGCTTTATAGGTCAACCAGCACTTTGGATCATCCCTAGGGGGAAAAATGACTGACAGAACTGTTGGAACAAGGGAGCTGCCCTATCCCTGTAACCAGTCCCAGTTAACGCTCAACCTACAGTTCTATATACCAACTGAAACTTCCAAACGCTCTTCAAAAGTAGCCCTAAGTGAAGCAAATTACAGTAATCCAAATGAGGATGTGCCATGATGGCCAGATCAAGCTTCTCCAAGGATGGGTGCAGTTGGCACACAAGCTTTAAGTGTGCAAAAGCATTCCTGGCCACCTCCAGGTTTCAGGCTGAGTCCAGGAATACACCCAAACTAAGAATCTGAGTTTTCAGGAGAAGTGTAACACCATATAGTACAGGATGCATTTTACTGGTGGGCAGCAGATCAATGATTTACTTCCACTAGCACAAGTTAATGCTCCTAGTGTTACTATGGTTATGATATATCTGGTGAGAGCACTAGATATCCTTTTGATATCAAATAATTTGGTCTTTGCTTGACCTTTCTCTGCCACACTACTCCACGTGTTTGCAGAGGTCCACCGGACAAGCACGTATTGGGCGCGGCCGTTAATGGTTGTATATTTCAAACCTCATTCAGGCAGGCAACTTAAGCCTCTCCGATGCTTTAGGGAAAAACCTTCTTGCAAACCGGCTTTGCTCAGCACATATCTTTACAAAGACGCATGGCCAAGTGCTGAGCCATTCCTTTATGTTGGGCCATTTGCATACTGGCCATACTATTGTTATCCAGCACTAAGCTCATCATGCAAAACCTGACTTTTGCCAACTTCTTTGTCCAGCTACAAATTCCCTTTGTTCTCACCAAGCATGGCATAGCCTGTAGGTAAAATCCACCTTATAAAAGGTCCCCTTTTCCATGTCCTCCTCAGACCGCTCCTGAGTTTCATCCAGCCTTGCTGTTGGTTTGTCCAGTGAGCCCCCCTCAGCAAACCACGCTGAGCTTCCTTCCCTGCAACCTCCTCTTCTCTCCAGGACTACGAGATCAGGTGTCATATTACCTACTCCCCAAAGCTCTCCATTTCTATTTCTAGTTAGCTGTGTGCATGTGGTGTCTTTTATGTTGTTTGTCCTCAATAAATGTTATTTTTGTTACTTTAAAACCTTGTCTGACTACACTCTCTGACCTGAAGCCATAGACATAGGGTACAAGATCCTAGCTAAAGTTACCCTGCCTCTCGTTAGCTTAAGAGAGTGCTCGAGCTTATTTCCCCATCTTGTGCTTTTATTTGATTATTTGGGCACCCCTCCCGGGACCTGGTAACACTAGGTGAGGCCCAAAGAGCAAAAGAACATCTTTTCTTAAGAGGTTTGCAAGCAGAATCATTCTGGAGAGCCCAAGAAAGGGACAGCAAAACTTGGAAGTTCTGTTGTGTTTTGTTGCTGACAGCAAGCTGGGGGAGGATAAGGGTTCCTTAATACGAAGATAATTTCCTACCAAATTTGAGGTCATCTCTGCTTTGTTAAAAGTCAAGCCAGCAGCCTTCAACACAACTGTTATGAATACAAAACTATTTTTAAAGAAATGTGGTGCTTATGATGTTTAAATATGCCTATTTTTTCTACAGGAATGTTGAAAATGTGTGGGGAACAAAAAAAATTTCCCTGTAAAATCCCCATTTTTGTTACTTTTCTTCCAAAAATATCAATTTCAAAAATACAAACAGAACCTTACAGGATTCACATCTTACATATTTTGACAAGTAAACTGCTGTTTAAGCATGGTATAGAAATTAGATAGGGATGCAACCAAGGTTTGATGTCTGTTGTATACATTGCTGGCTCTGTATCAAATATTTAATATGTGATTTTCTTTGGGATTTGTTAGCATCTCCTTTAAAACTTGCCCGCGGCTGTTACAAGAGGGAATGCAAAAAGTGGTTTTGATTATCGTTTTGGATTGTCACCTTGACAGTTTGGGTTGAGGGTTTTATGCAGAAAGAAAGAAAACACACACATATACACACATACACCTGCTCCCCTTACCACCCAGCCATTTTGCCTCCTTACCCTACAGACAATACTCTACGGCTGGCTCAGGAACTGAATAGACATGAAAGGGTTATGAAGTGGAGTTATTTGAGGGAAATCTGATTCATTATTACTGAGAGGCAGGAAGATAAAAGACTGAGTATATTGCGGCTTTAAACAGCATTTGTTATTGGAAAGCAAGTAAGACCTGGTGGTCATATTACACATACTGCTGCTGGGGAAGGCAAAATGTCAAGTTTTTACACAATTCATATTTAATAGGAAATGATTAATATCTTGAGTTAAATGCTACTCATTCTTATCTTCCTTCTTGCTGGTGAGAGAAATAGCATGTACATATAACACATACATAACTCTATACTTCCCTCTAGTAACTTTTTAAAGTTTTTCTCTTACTACTTGAACATAAGGTACAGATTTCTAAGGTTTTCATCCCTTGGGCAATAACTCAGCATACCATTTAAAAAAAAAATCTGGCAACTCCAGTATGTTGTCCTGCTATTAGGACAGAAACTGTAGGTTAAAATACTTCCTTGGAATTTTTGGCTTGGTTTCAACTGCCGGTATAACGGTAGACAAATAGGAATTTGAAATATCAAATCAGGATTACGTTAGGCAAGGAGAGCCAATCATTCCTCTCCTTGGATAATGTAAAGAGGTGGGGACACAAAAAAGGAGCTTTTTGGTGGCTGCCCCTAGACTCTAGAGCTTTCTTCCCATGGAGGCCAGAATATCCCCTTCTTGTTGTCCTTCCATCCACAGGCTAATTTTTTTTTATTTCGGCAGGCAGAAAAACAGAAAGTTTTTAAAGGATGAGCTAGGGGGTGCTGTGCTATTTTAAACTGAAATGCTTTTAACAGCCTTTTCTCTCTTTAAATTGCATTTTATTTTTTTAATTTGACACTGTGTTTTGACACTGTGAATAGTTTAACCCTATTTTAATGTTCAGTTTTGTATGTTTTTAATTGTATTGTTCTTTTAAATGGAAAGCTGCTCTGAGTCCCAATTTTGGGGGAAAAAGAGAAGGAGGAGAAGAAACTATCCAAAGTTAAACCCTTTGAGATGCCATCAGTTTCATTTCTACAATGATTATGAGGAATGTAAACTCTATTTTCGATTTTTCAGTGGGTTATTTGATTTTGCTTAGGAGTAAAAATAAGATTCTGAAGCAAAAAAGTAACTTTGCATTCAGATGAGTCATATGCACTTTAGCAGACTTTGTACTGAAGGAAGCATTCTCTTTTCTAACTGGCTGTGGGGCAATAACATGGGGATAACTATCTTACACATTTACTCAGCAAGTACAAGAAGCATAGTATCATTTTTAAAAAATGTAGTTTACATGTTTTTTTAAAAAAATCACCAAAAGATTAATTTCTGGATCGTGTTTTACTCAAATACTGTATACAGATGCACTTTTTAAAAACTGTGGTTCAGCTATATAATTTACAGATCCAAACCCTATCAATAATATTCAGTTCTATTCCCATTTATTAACATTTCGTTTTGTTTTCACCAATTGTCCCACAATCATGCCTGTTGTATTCAAAGGCCTCTATATACCTACACTAAGGACTATACACATTTTTCTTTTAGTGATGATTTTATAATGTATGCGCTTCTCTTTTTTAATCTGTATTGTTTTTAAAAAAACTTTATTTAAAAATAAAAATTCTTGTGCGTGTGTGTGTGTGTGTTTAAAATGAGAAGCAGCAATGTTGATGCTGTCCCTCTATAGGCTTTTTTTTAATTACTGTATTAAAATAATCCCCCCCAACAAATTTGCTGATTAATTGGGAACATAGTTACTGCAAGGGTTTCAACTGGTTGATTGATTTAGTATTGCAGCGCTAATGTTATATTTTTCCTACAGAATGAATGAAACTTTACATTGCTTTACTCTGGTTGGATTGTGCCTTCATGCTTTTCCTTTAACTTCTTTCCCATTTGTCTGAAATATCTTAGCTTCCAGATTCTTTGTAACTGACACCAATGCATCATAATAAACTTAGACACATTATCATGCATCTTTACATTGATTCTGCATATAGCTTTACCTGAAATCCACATGCTTTTGTAAAGCATACTCCCCCCCGAACAAGTCTTTTTATTATCACACTGCCAGGTAGTTCTGCTATCATTAAATGTCTGTCAGTATTTCCATTCCAAACCTTATTTTCAGGGGATTTATTTCCTAGACTTTTTAGCGTCACATTTGCTTTTGCTGTAGAAATCCTTAGCGTAAAAGTAGGTGTCAATTTATTTTTCTTTTATTTTCTCTCACACCTTTCAGACTGAACTAGTATTGCCGCACAAAATGATAACATGGCATCCATACAGATTGATTGGGCAGTTTGATAAAAATTGGTAGGAACATAGGAAGCTACCATACCTTGAGACAAACCATTGATCCATCTAGCTTAATATTGTCTACACCAGTGATGGGCATAATGTGACATGAAGACTTTATGCGCACTCACATGTGTGCATGATACCCTTATGCATCCCCCCGAAAGCATCACAGACCCCCCAGGCCCCCTGCCCTCCTCTGCCCTTTCGAAAAATATTAGCTTCCCAAATAGCAAATTGGACATCCCTTCTTCAAAGTCTCTGAGGTATGATTTCACCTTGGTATTAATACATTTTGTCACAAATAAATAAAAAAGTAATATTTTTTGCTATTTAAAACCCCAAGCATGATAAGCAAGTTCTAACTGGTCTAATGAGCGTAACTGGTGTCAAACAATCAGATTAGTCTTATCATTTCACTTTCCCTTGGGACATGTGTAACTCAACAATGTTTCTCTCTAAAATATCCTGTTCAAGCGTTATTCAAATACCATTCCCACAGATGTTAAATAATGTGTGGAGGTTCAGTGTTTGAAAGAATGCCAGAGGAGGCAAACTGGCAGATAGAGCCCCATGGGCAAGTAAGGTACCAAGAAATGAACCAATATCTTGGAAAGGAGTCACAGGGTAGGAGATGATTGTGATACAATTGCCAGTGATGAACTGAACGTTTTTAATTCTCTCTGCCAAAGGAACATCATCATACCCACTGGATTTGTGAAGTGTGACTGCTTCATCCTGCTCTGGAGGAAAGGCAATTCCTTCAGATTTGCTGCTTTGTCTTAGTAATGTTTCCCTTTTCATGGTTTTAGTATGGAATCAGAGGTATCCTGCACCAATCCTCTGCTAATTCTAGTTTGGGATCAGTGTGTGTGTGTGTGTGTGTTCTCTCAAGTTGTTTGTTGACTTATGGTGACCCCTTGAATTTAAGAGAGTTTTCTTCAACAAGAAATATTCATAGCTGATTTGCCATTTGCTTCCATTGAACTATTGGCTACAACATCTGGTACAGCAGCTTGGCAGTCCCCCATCCAAATACTGCTTAGCTCCCCAGAGCAGTCGTAACTGATGCCTTCAGGGTATTTGTAATGTACAAATCTATAAAGCATCCCATAGATCACTGGCACACAAGTGTCTTCAAATACTCTTTTTCTGAATGGATGGCTGATTCAGAGATCGAGGTATCAGAACCTTGGGAAAGTATAGGTTGACAGAAATTGAGTAATTCACAACTCAATAACCCATTGTTTATCAGGATGGGAACCAGCTGCAGCACATCTCAGTATCTTCTTTTTTCCTTTCCATCTTCTAGGATCACTAAAATAAGGAAAAAGGATATTCAATTAAATACGGTACAGTGCTATATTTAAATATTAAATTGTGGTTATTATTAACTTTGGTTTCTTGAAAGAAACCAACTTTCTAACCCAGGGCTTGAAGATAACTTTTTCAAATAAACCATAATTATTCACCACCCTTTCCTGTGTTTTATTAAAAAAAATAAATAACTTGACCAAATGTGCTAGTTGAGATGGAAGTATACTAGAGGCTTCTGAACTTTTCAGTTTTTACACAACAGTGTGTGTGAGCATGTATTGTCAAGCCTGAGGCTTGCTGCAGCTTGTTCCCATCATGACAAACGATGGCCCCGATCATGATAAACTATTACTAATACGAGTCTGTGTGTTTATCAGTGTGCACACTGCAGATAGTATGCCTTTTCAGTCCGTTAACTTAAAAACATCTAAGACATAAACATAAAAGAAAGCATTTTGATGTTCACAGTTGCCATTCATTTCTGGATGCCAAGAGCAATGAACTAGGAAGTCACTAAAATGTGTGTGTAAGAGAGATTGAGAGAGAGAGAGGGAGATCAACTGTGAATTATAAAATACTGTTCTAGGACTATAATTTACTGTTCAAGGACTATTCTAGTCCTATCTAGAGTAGATCCATTTAGATTAATAGAAGTTCAGTTAGTTGTGAATAGCAAGCCCCACACATTTTAATGTGTCTACTCTAGTTAGAAGTAATGCTGCATTTAGTCCATTGTTTAGAGAGAATGAAGAGGAAGAAAAGGAGGAACCAGTGTTTAATTTCTAGGAGGAAAATGACAGAGATGAAGTTTGCCCATGTAGCTGTACCACATCTTTCCACAAAGTTGTCTGTCTGTCTGCTCGCTCTCTCTGCCCTCACCCCATTTCTGGAGGAGGTTGCCAATCATGTAAAAGTGACAAACCCTGAAAGTTGAGAGGGTGAGTGAACTTCCTAACCTGTTTTGTGGAGAATGTTGGTAGGTGGTATAAAGGGAAATGATCAGAAGAAACTTGGAAAAATAAGTGAGTAATCAAACTAAAAGAAAAAAGAAGGAAGTTGAAATTGTACATTTGTATATAATCTGTATATAATTTTTATATAGAAGGGTGCTCATAAAACTCAGAACAAAGCAGAAAAAGAATTCATATGTAAGACAAAGTGGAATATACAGGATATGTAATTGAAATTTATTTAGATACATAAAAGATATAGAGGTATCTGTATATGTAGACTAAGTTGGAAGAGCAATAGAAGAATAAGAATAAGAAGTAGAATAAGATGTTGCATAAGTATACAAATTTGATTGTATATATTTCTTTGTTTTTTGTTTCTTATATATTTATAAAAAGAAAGAATGATTATTTGTAAATCTTGATTGTTATAACTTTGATAATAAATTTTTTTAAAAAAAGAAAATATTAAAAAAAACTTTGAAATGAACCCAACCTTTAACATTTTGCAGCACCACAAAGCTCTCTGAAGCCTTTATTTCCACAGTGAACAATGTGTCTGGTAATGATATATGTGCATTCTGGATCCATAAATGCAGACATTGGACTACAATGAACTTTGTACCACTACAACCAGGCACAGGCTTTTGTTCAAATGTCAGATGCTTCATGTAACTAAGGTACACCTAATGGTCTTGTTAAGTTGACTTTGACTTATGGTGACCCTATGAACAAGAAACTTCCAAGTCACTATATCATCAACCACCCTGCTCAGGTCTTGAAGATTCAGGGATGTGTCTTCCTTGATTGAATCTATTCACTGGTAATGGGATCTTCCTCTTTTCCTATTGCCTTCTACCTTACCAAGCACTATTGTCTTTTATAGTGAGTCATGTTTTCTCATGATATGGCCAAAACACAACAGCCTCGGTTTAGTCATCCTGGCTTCTAGGGAGAGTTCAGGTTTGATTAGTCTAGGACAATTTGTTTGTCTTTTTCACAGTCCAGGGCATTCATAGAACTCTCCTCCACCACCACATTTAAAATGAATTGATTTTCTCCCTATAAGCTTCCTTCACTGTCCAGCTTTCACAACCATACATAGAAATTGGAAATATGATGGCATGGACAGTCTTAATTTTAGTATTTAATTATATATCTTTACACTTTGGGATCTTGTCTGCTTCTGCTGTCCTTTCAAATCCTGGTCTTCTTCTGTAGTCTCTTGACTGTAGTCTCCATTCTGATTAATAACTGACCCGAGGTATGGAAAATCTTGAACTGTTTCAATGTCTTTATCATCTTTAAATTTATGTAAG
This sequence comes from Ctenosaura bakeri, assembly GCA_948474755.1. Classification (NCBI taxonomy): domain Eukaryota; kingdom Metazoa; phylum Chordata; class Lepidosauria; order Squamata; family Iguanidae; genus Ctenosaura; species Ctenosaura bakeri. Next base: position 233,886 of record CAOLHI010001318.1, read on the forward strand.
TCATCTGTGATCATTATTTTGTTTTCTTAATGTTCAACTGTAAACATGCCTTTGCACATTCTGCCTAACCTAACCTCTCTGCCCCCCCCACAATAAATGCCTATGAAGTTTGCTTGTGTCCCCTGAAAACAGCAAAAGTCTCCTCCCCCTCCCATTTGCTGATCCTGCAAAACTGGGTGAAGTGTTTTGGAACACCTTTAATCTTGAGTCATTGCCTTTGTCTCATAAATCTCAGATGTGGATAAAAAATTTGGCAGACGTGCCACTGAAAGGTTAAGACATCCCTGGCTACAACAGCCTACACTTCAAATCAGTTTCTTCACTGTCACTAAGCTGAATGAGAATAGGAGTGTATCAAGACAAAAACGAAATAGTAATATGGAGACAAGAACTGGAATCTCACCTATCCTCCTCCTGTGTGTGTGTGTGTGTTGGTCCAGGTGGCAATCAAAATGGTGCCTGGAGAACCAAATCCAGATGGGTGTCAAGAACAATAGGCAATTCATGATATTTTCCTTAACTGTGTTATTCAAAGCACTGCACCAATTAAAAAAATATATCTCTTCATGAACATGAGTTACAATTATATTAAGGCAATATTGATTATTTAAATATATTTTCCTCTGTTGGGAGATTTAGAATCAGTCACACAATCTTATTAAAACAAATTCTTGTTTTTTAATTATACCAAAGCTAGTAAATTATGTAATTTCCTATGGGGATCCAATTGAGAAACTGACTGTTGACAGTTCAGTTTCTTATTCTTCAGCTGAGCCTTTCTAAAGCCCTGGTCCTAAATAAAATGTATAGAAGTCAATTTTGCAGAAATAAATAGGCTGTGCCTCAATATAATGTATAATAGATCAAGGCATACATTTATGCTTTGAGTATATTTGTGAGCTGCTTTCTTTCTGTTCCTTGATACTAGAAGCAAACACTCTGCATGTGCTCAAGAACTGGTGTGCTACAATTGCTCTTTCTGGAGCTGCAGAAGGACTGGAAGGATGAAGTAGCTGTTGTGGTCACAGCGGCACACAAATCACAAATAAAATACAAAGTAACTGGAAGCTTACATGACATGATGATCACATAGGGATGAGCAAACTTTCCAAGTACTCATGCAAAACTAATATAAGAGCACCATATATTTTTCAGGGATTTTTTTTTTTCAGCTCCTTCATGAACATACCTTTTGTAATTCTAATATTGGAAAAAGGGAAAGACAAACAAGTATTTTAACTCAGGAAATAGCTTCAAAAATACATATTTACTGAGTTGGAAATGAATGCTTCAGAAAGAAAAGAATGCATGTTCAATTTTCAAATTGCCAACACAACTATGGTGTAGAAAGCATTGTTTTTTATTATTCATCTTTGTGTCTATCTGGCAGTGTAAAAAAAAAAAGATCTACTGGGTTGTTGTTGTTGATGATGATGATGATTGCCTTCAAGCTGTTTCCAATCTATGGCAATTCTAAGGTGAACCTGCCATTGGATTTTCTTAGCAAAACTGTTCAGAGGTTTGCTTTCTGAGAGAGTGGGCTGAGACAGTGTGATAACCAAGATTTCTCAACGGTTTCCTTGACTGAGCAGGGATTTGGACACTGGTTTCCCAGAGTCCTAGTCAAATATTCAAACCACTACACCACACTAGGGCTACAAGGTGGTTAACAGCACCCATATTTGTAATGCAAAAATTAAAGAGTAAAAGGAAGAAAGAAATGTCAGTACAGCAGCCAGATAGTAATAACTTACTTGTTTAGCAGCAGGACAAGACACAGAAGAAAGATGGCAACAGTGGAACATTCCTCCCAAGAACACCATGAAAGCATATTGTCTTCACCTGACACCTGAAGACCAGCTGAGAATGGCAAATTCAAGTCACTTGGGGAGTTCCATAAACATTATGCTACTGTTAGGGAAAAAAGACTTTCCTTGATAGACCTGTATTATAACCCTGATTTCTGGTAAGTAGTCTCCTTGAGAAACATCTTACAATATGAACAGGTTCATATAAGAAAAAGTTATTCTGACCCAGACTGGTTTTAGTCTTAAAGGCAGTCTTAATGGACGTGGTAAAAAAAAAAACCCAAACCTTAAAACCAGGAAAATTATAAAATGGGCATCTGGGTTCTGTGTGGCCAGTAAATAATTTAAAGTCTGCATTGTGAACTAACTATAGTTTCTTTGAACTTTTTAAAGACAGCCCCATGTGGACCACATTGCAATATTCTAGTCTGCTTGTTGTTACCATGGCTAGGACAAATCTACCTAGTAGAAGATGCAGCTGGTTCAAATTGGAGAAAGGTATTTGTGACAGTGGCAATCACAACATTTATTGTGCATCTTGTCTTGATTATGTTTGACTTTGTTTATTCCCATCCAGGCCATCACTAGGTGAGTGGTCTATTTAGGCCCCATGAAACTGTACCTCTACTAAAGATAAAACTCCAGATATCTGTGTGAGAAGAATGTGCATCTTTCTGATGAGGACAGTGTGCTGGCATGATGAACAACAGTGCTCTCAGCAGTTCAGGCATTACACCTCATTGCACTCATGGTGAGTTCAGTTGTGGATCAATCTGAAATTTATCAGGTTCACATTTCCAGTTTTGCAATCAGTTTTTGGCAAGAACTTGCACTGCTTTTAGGTTATGTTTGCTTCTCAGTGGCTTGATTATTTATCCCGTCTTTCTTTTCTTAGTCATTTGTTTGGTTCTGAAGAAAACTGGACGGTTTTATTTTTTAAAATTACTCTTTTCACATTTTTTCAGACTCCAGTGTTCTCTAAATATTCTGTATCATACTATTATGCAGAAGAGCTTTCATTTTGCATGAGGTTAAAAGCATTTGAAGTATAGATTTTCAATTGTAGGATTACAGTGTGATCTGTGTCGCACATACATATATTGTCTTACTATTTTTGCTCCATTTTTACTGATGATATTATAAAACATTGTCAATAGCATTTAAGCATTTTTCCCCTAAAAAGATTTATGAAAACTAATTTTACACCTCTCATCTAAACTTACCCGGATACTTTATTTTTTCTTCTTCCTGTATATAACACATAGAAACACACATACACGGAGGAGTGGGGGAGTACTATGTGAGCATGATTGCTTATCTCTATTATTACATTTATCTTCACTTGTGAGAAGAGATACAATAATTCACTTGTGGCTACGACACTTGTGAATTATCCCTCTTCACAAGAGGAGATATATGTCATAAGAGATCAGTTTCTATGTGTTCTTTTCCAGCATACAAGGGATTTATTACAGGGTTATTGGTATTTATCTTGATGAGATACAGATTACTTCCTCACGGGTAATGAGGGGATCCTGTTTTGGGCAGATAAATTTCATGTTATTAGTACAACCTGGAAATTTTCTATGTTATATGTTTCTCCATAAAATCAATTCAGGATTTTAAATCCATACAAAGACAGTGCTCTTGGGAGCCCATGATTCCAAGAGATGAGCAAAGGCTGTAGGCCTCACTACTGCACAAGGCTATATTTAAAGATATATACATTTAATTTGCAGATATTTAAGAGGCACAGTCAACTTGTACATGGCACATTAATGTTTCACTTGCATTCAGCATGGCTTATGTGATACTGGCTATAGAGACTTAGATTTCTTCAGTAGCCCCCACCCTTGATATTAGTTGTAATTTACCAGTATTGCTAGGAAAATTCTGCAAAAGAAACAAAGGAAGAGATGGGTGTTCACATGGATGAAACAAGTTTAGATGGGCAAATTTGGGGGCTTTGGTCCTTGGCTGTTTCTGAGATTCCCTTGGTTAACTAGACATTGATGTTATTTCTGTCATGTTGCTTTTTGTTTTGTTTTGCTTTGCATAAATTGTATACTGCAGACAGCTAGACCATCTGATAGCAATAGTCTATTGATGCTTTTGATTTTATCAATTTGCTTTCTCATTATTACTATTGCGTTGAACCGGGAGATCCCAACAGTCTAATGTAATAACACAGACAAGAGCAGGGAAGCTAATTAATTTGCATACAAAAATATTCAGCTGCACAGAGCCTGCTGTAAAAGGGCATAAATGAAATGGGATAAAGCAGAATATTGTGCTTGTGGAATCAGTAAGAGTATTCCTGTGGATTTTTCATTTAGCAAGAAAAAAAAAAACTCTGGCTCAAGTACAGCCCAAAACAAGAAAGCAAGGGGAAAAATCCTATTATAGATTCTTTAGGTATCAGCGTTGCATAATGCTGTAATGTATCATGTTTCATTGTGGCACTTTCTCCCATTTGTCACTTTGCGTCACATTGCTATATCTCAAAAATCACAGTGTTTCCTCCCCCCAAGCTTTAGTAAGGCAAATGGACGCAAAAGATTTGGCATTGAAAACAAGGATATTTCAAGGATCAGCATCTCAGAATGAGAAGAAATTTAAATTGATATTTCAAGGATATGTTATCTGGGAGAGGAGATGTTTATTTAAAATGATCTCTCCCAAAGCTTAGATATTCATAAGGATAAGGTATTGCTTTTGCATCTGAGTTTTCTTTTCCTTACTAAGAAGTTAAATAAAAACTTTACATAGAAGGGAATTTTTTTTTTCCTTTTCTTGTTATAAGAATTCTGACATGATTTCATTCAGTTGGGTTAATTTTCACATATTTTCAGTTCTAGTGTTTAAAAGCACATTTATTTCAATGGGATGTGCTCTTATTAAAATATACGTCAATGGACATAATGTCAATTAAATTTTTTCAAGCTCTTGCTTTAAGCACAGCATCTCACATCCTTCTTTGACATCCAATCTCGCATGTGTCACTGTGCATGTTTACAGAAGAAGTGTGATTTTTACAGTCTTCCCTTCCTGAACTATTTTTTTAACCCTCTGGCTCACCCTCCAGCATGAACTTTCCCCCTTCTCCTCCTTTACCCTCCTCTTCCAGCCAATCCCAAGGAGGATAAGATACCTATGTGAATTAGAAGCATGCATAACATCCTGACAGGGTGGGAAGTTTGCCTTTTGTGAACAGACCTTGATGGAACAGCTGGCCACATGTGTTAATATACAAAATGCTTTGCACTCACTTCATGGACATCAGAGCATCTGTTCAGCAGATACTACACATTTTGGCTCCAGGGCACTTTGGAGCAAAATCTTTTTACAACCCAAGTAGCATGATATTCCTCCCAGGGCCATAATTTGCTAACCATCATTTTCTGCCAACATCCTTCAGAGTGAGTTTGCACAATGACACGGGCACTTTCACACTACAGTCCTAGCACACTGATTCACTTCAGCTGCCTTTCTCAACATCTTCTGGGATCCTGGGATTTGCCATTGAGGAAGGGGCATTTAGACCTCTTAGCTAGAGACAGCCTCCCCAAATTATAAATATCAGCATTTCATAGGATGCTACCATGACAACTAAAGTGGGATCATAGTGCTATAATTGTGTAGTGTGAAGAGGCCCAGGATTGTTCTCATATGGGCTCCTGAATGTCTCCTCAAATGAGGACATCACATAGCATCCTTCTCAGGGCACTAGGAAAAAGAATTTGGTGCCCATGTCTTTTTTAAAGAAAGAGTGTTTTACAAAGTCTTTAAAATAAGGTTGTTGTTGTTTTTTTAAAAAATGTAACGTATTAAATGAAGTTCAAAGTGGGCTCCATTTCTAGTCTAAGGGCTACATGATTCCAAGGTCACACTACTTTAGACATGTTAAAAATAAGTTCTGACTACATCAGTCATTGACTATGTTGTGTGCATCCATTATTGCATCAGAAGATGTTTCATTATGTTCTGAGAGACCATGTGTGTAAGTCCATCTACATGTATTATTAAAATAAATACTTTTCTCCTACTTTCAAGTTCACTTCTGTGTTCAGACTAATAAACAGCAACCTTGTGCACAGTGGGAGCTACTAGAATTGTGTGAGTTATCAACCATGTTGATTAGACTGCCCACTGAGTATGAGTGATATCAAAACAAGCTGGCTTCGGCCAGTATGAAAAACATCACATTGTTGGAGAAAATACAGCTATGTGATAACAAATACAGTGCTTGGTGGGATTTACAAAATAATGAGCTGATGCAGAAATTGACCAGTCTTGCTGGAATACAGTCCCAAATGATCAGCATGCCTCCTGAGAATTACGGAACAGAGAAAGGACTGTATGGCCTATAGAACTGAAAACTTATATCAAAGACTACACCCTTTATATCAAAGACTCCATTCATGGAGACATTTATCTGTATTTAATCTTTCCACGCAGTCCGTGAGGTTATCTTCAGAAAACTTCAAAGTGAAACAAAACAAAACCTCTACTTTAGTGTTAAGATGATAATAACTTTCAGATTATAAAGTTAACATTTGCAATGACCAAATGTATTATTTTGGAGAAATGGTAGGAATGGAAAGGTATTTTTGTTTGTAGTAGTACTTCTTCTGTTGAATGAGCTTCTCCACCAACTCAAAACCCAGGTCTTTGGTGTTGATCAGTCACATTGTTAGATGATGTGAATGTACCCTGCAACACAGTCCTCCATTAGGAATCTGGGTAACAAAAAATTAGGACACAATGATGTAGCACAATATTGTGTAGCTTGGTATCTGATACCATTACTGTTTACTGGCACTTGACTCTTCCCTCTGGATTATCATGGTTAGCTCCTGTGGTATTTGGAATTTTATCTTCTTATGTGACTGTGCAAATGGGAAGTCATCCTGATCTTTCGGTTGAGTATGAAGAGATGTTTTTAATTTGTCCCACTTCTTAAAAGCGAAGAAGGACCAGGGTTAGTGGGAAGATAAGATTACATGAAGATATAAACTACAGAACTACCGTATTCTCAAGTCTGGCTGTTTTTCTTTCTTTTTTCCCCCTCTTTGCTGTGGACACTTAAAAAAAAAAACTCCATGAGTACAGAACGCTGAGAGCCAACATGATGTAGTGGTTTGAGCATTGGACTATGACCCTGGAGACCAGAGTTTGATTCCCTACTTGGCCATGGAAAATCAATGGGTGACGTTGGGCATATCATACAACTCAGCCCCTAGAAAACCCCATGATAGATTTGCCATAGGATTGCCATATGTCAAGAACCACTTGAAAGCACAACAACAACAACTACTACTACTACATAGCACTAACTCTATGATGGGACCAAACCAATATAAATCAAGTATATTGGCAAGACATTTTATTCCAACATCAGGAATGATGCACTGGCACTCCTACCCTTGTCCAGCAGGATTGTTTCAAGGCTAGCTTTGGAAAGTAGTTCACAGTTCAGTACTATCAGTATTACTTAATACTTCCTTAATATCTACAGCATGGCAGCTCTACAGATGTTCATATGCTATAGCTCTGTGGCTGAACTTGATGACTTCATTGACTCCTTTTGACCAGGCATAGGTATCAATACCTTCAACTTTAAATGATCTGAAGCTATTTCGAAATCTTCTTTCTCGCTGTGTTTAATTAGTTGCTACTTTTCTTAAAACTAACAAATGACTTACAGTGGTAGGATAATCTCTCCAGTCCAGTTCTCCTACATTTCCATTCTGCATCAATTATCTCATTTTTCCTGTAGGTTTTTTTTTTTTTATGATTTAATGCACGTTCAATAACGTGTTTGTATTTGATAATCTGAAAATAGGCATGCTATAGTATACTTGTATTTTGTATGAAACCAAAATTTTCTAGTCCTTTGGTCCCAGTAATAAAACAAGTTCTTGCACAGAAACAAGCTGTGCTGTTGAGGCTTTAAACATCATCATAAACCATCATGAGTCACTCAGCACATCATCTTCAGCTACAAGATCTTTCAGTCCTTTTCCCCAGCCACCATCAATCAAACTTTATGGGCTCACAAATAGCTTGGCCAACTCTCAATAGTTATATTTTAGCAGTATTTACACAACAAATAAAATATACACAAGAATCCTATGGTAAATACATATGCTCCTATTGAGCAAGGGCATCATGTCTTATCATGTTTCTTCTTGCTTATGTATGAGATGGTCGAAGTAGCAAAACAATTGGCATTGCACAATTTATCTATGCATGAAACAAGTAGATATCTGGAAGTGACCGTTGGACTGACATGAAAAAGCACTATGGACATATTCCCTACATAATTCTTCTAACATGGGATAATGGTGATTGTATGATATTGTATAAGCTTGATTTTTTTTTCAGGAATCAGATGTGCCAAGCTAAGGTTCATCCCCTCTGCATTTTCCCATGAATATCTGTCTGTCTGTCTATCTGTCTATCTGTCTATCTATCTATCTATCTATCTATCTATCTATCTATCTATCATCTATCTATCTATCTGCACCCCCTTTTCCTAGTCCTGGGCCTCAAGGGAGCTTACAAAAATTAAACCAGGTACAATTAAAAGCTGTCATCAATAAAACTAATTAGGTTTCTAACCTTTTGTGTATTTCACTGGTGATAGCTTTTAATTATATCTGTTTTAATTTTCTAAGCTATTGGCAGAATTAAAAACAATTGAAAAACAAATCTAATAAAAAAGCAGAAAAAGAAGAAAAAGAAGAAGAATACAGTATCATTATTAGAAAATGTCTTGTTGGTTTTCATCGTTCATGTCTCTTGGATTTTATTTTTTTTTTAAATTAAATAGATTGTTTAATTGAAGGTTTTTTTAAAAAAGGAGTTATGAAAGGAGTCAGTCTCACATCTCCAGAAAAGGAGTTTAAGAGCCTTAGAGCAACCACCCAGATGATATGCATTCCATGGTAGAAGGACATCAAGGAGGGTCTTTCCTCAGATTTTAATACTTTGGCAGGCTCATACTGGAGAACCAGAAAGGAGATGTGATAAACTGGGCAAGTGAGCCCTCATGAGACTGTGAGGTTAACTAGTGTTATAATAATGCAGCATGCCAGGAAACCGTTGTCTCGGTTCAACCCACTCTCAGTGACTGGAGTTTGTGAGTATATTCCAATTCTGCTGTTTCTCTTTCCAGTTTTCCTTTGTAGGGCTTCTTTTTCTTTTCTTTTCTTTTCTTTTCTTTTCTTTTCTTTTCTTTTCTTTTCTTTTCTTTTCTTTTCTTTTCTTCTCCCTTTTCTCTCCCCCCCCCCTTTTTTCTTTTTTTTTTTGGTTCAAGGACTGCTATTCTGAGGTCTAAGAAAGAATGTCCAGGAAGACTGAAGTATTCTGCAACCTTTTTTTGTTGTTGTTGTGGTTCCCAATAACTCCCTCCACCATTCATATGATTATCTACTCACCTAGGCTTTAGACAATATCTTTCCTGCCTTTGCTCCCCAAAAACCATAGTTAAAGCCAAACTTGTCACCTCATCACCATACCTACAAGTTTGCATTTTTGTTGGTATTCACACATACAACCTGTTCATTCATAGCTATAAAGGTCTGTTTCTAGGTATTTCGTGCATCTGATGAAGTAGACTTAAGTCAATGACAGCTTATGTTACCAACTTCTTTCTCTCAATTAGTCTCAAAGGTGCTGCAAGATACTAATCCAGATTAACATAGCTATGTCTTTGAATTCTAGAAAGTTTTATTAGCTCCAGTGAAATACTTCACAACAAGTATCACTGAAAACTTTTAAGGGACCCTCCTCCGAAGAGCAAAGAAGCCAAATTCTTTCCAAGACCAAGTCCAGCATCCAAGCTACTAAACTAAATCTAGTCTTTAAACTAATGCCTGTTTAGCTGAATTGCTGATCCTGGTAATTATACTCTTTTTGTCTAATGTCCACTATCAAGCCAGAAATAACACTTTGGAGATCATTATCTTATATTGTCACAGTGAAATAGTATTTTACTTTGCATTGAAGTTAGCTCTTCTTTGCCACCAACCCACTCCTTGCTCTCTCATAAATATATTCAGTTTTCAAAGTTATCTCAAAAGAATCTTCTAAACTTCGGATCTATCAGCAGCCACCACAGCATCTGTATAAAACCTCAGGCTCAGTTCTGAGGGACAGTTAAGTCACTAAAGTCATACTAGGAATTTAACTTTCTCAGGCAAAGCTTATAGGGGGATTTTCATTCTGCAGGAGTCAATATATCTTAAATGCAGCAGCTCCTCAAAGTTAAGAAGTAAAATTGCTGTCTTAAGGTTGTAGGTTCATTCTGAACTATTTTCTCCCTAGCATTACAACTAAATATCATTTTATTATTAGCTGTTCTTTTCTGGTTATCTTACAATTGCTTTTAGCATGCATATAGGTGACACTATTTTTTAAAAAATTCCAATCCTTAGTATGAAAATGGGTTGAGTTTTTTTTCTTTCCGTTACATACTAATGTTTGGCAAATTCTTAGTTTCACTGCAGATGTGGGAATAGTTTCCTAATAGGTCCTGGTTTCTAATATGATGGTAATGAGATCTGGAAACATGCATTTTCTTAACAATCTTTAATGGCTGGAGAAACAGGTGATGGTATAGAATGTATTCATCCTTGTCACAAAGACTGTCAAAGAAAGGAAAATGGCAGCACAATGAGTTTCTTCTCTCATTTGCAGTCTCTCAATTATTCCAAAGGAGGCTTACCTAATAATATCACTGTCTGTATTGTTGTCTTTACAGCAAAAGGCACTCACTGGGAACACTTATTGGAATGAAGAAGAGTATGAATGAAATATTGTATTTGAATCCTAAACTTATGGAAAGCAAAGTGACCCTCTGATCATTCTGCTGCTATCATTTGCAGGATGGATGGGTTTAAATAGCTCCTAAATTTTGGTGTTGGAATAGTGCTCTTCCTAGCACAAATCACCCAAACATCACATTCACCACCACAAATTAGACCGGTTAATTTCCTCTTAGACTGAAGACAAATGACAGTGATTCTAACCTGAGCCAATACACTCTGACATCCCTCTTTCATCCATCACATTGTTCTTCAGACCACCTACCTCTTCAATATCCTTTCCAATGCCACCATTTTTAAAGACTGTAAGATCTTTAGGAGTACATACCTCACTGTTGCCTTTTGCTCAGGTTCCTCATTGGTACAGTTTCACACATGATGAACTGTATGCCTGAATTAATATTTTGGATATCCCACATGATGCAATGAAATAAATATGTGTCAGTATAACGTGTGCCATGCAGTTTTATACATGAAAATCACTGCATAAAAATTTTCAGGTGCTAAGTATCCCAAAATTATAGGTATGGAGATTACTGACTAGGTTTATGCTGCTTCAGTTCACTGCTTTGTAATCAAACAGAACATAATGCTTGTGTTAACTCTTGTTTATGAAAATAGTTTAACAGTTCTCAAATCCAACTGATCTGTTTTTAAAAAATTAAAATTTAGAATATATGGTTGATCAAGTAGGTTGGGCATTCTCTTATTACCAATAAGACACTCTTAGGTTTCTAACCTTAGTCAACACAGGGTTAAAAATTTGTAATAGATCACCTAAAAAAGAAAGAAGTGACACTCTTCTCTGTGTGTGATCTTTACAACTTTTTAAATGCATGCCTTGCTCTTGTTTTAGACGTGAGCATAAAGTATAGATTTAACAATTTTCAAGAGTACTACATTGAATTTGGTTTGTATGTTATCATGGGGATTGTGGAACAGAAATGGGATTCATTGTGCTATTTCTTTTCCAATTTTAACAGCTACCAATAGTTATATTTCGTAAATTACAGACATTTTTAGCAACTCAGACATTAAAAATAATACACTGGCAGCTTAATTTTCTGTACGTTTAACTTTTACTTTGACACATTAGATTAAATGGATTGGAGTAAAAAGCAAAATTCTGAATGCTTCTTTTCCTTAAACTACATAACTGAAATGAAACAGTACCTTTTAGAGTAGGAGTATTTATAACAAGGAATTTTGATTTTTTTAAAATGTGTCTCACATTACTTGAAACCTGGTTTGCTTTTGTTCACCAGAAGTACAGTACTTTTGTAGATAATGTATTAGGCAGTGACTGGGCAAATGTTCAGGGTACTGATTTGTGACAGCTGCAGATAAAAAGTCTTAAACGAGTAAGTGTTGGAAGAGTGACTATATTTTAAATAAAATAATTTAAGTTAATCCAGAAAGAGACCATATGGAGAACAAGCTTCCTAGTGCATATCTCCTGTTGAAATGAAATGTTAAAAGAAAAAAGAAAAGAAAAGAAAGTTGTTGGCATGATTTTTAAAACTGGATCGTGGCAACCAGCACTTGAGACGATGTGTGTTGTTCCAACACTACTTCAGAAACTTCAAAGAAGCAAATATTTTGTCAGAATGCCCACACCAACAGTGTTGTTAATCTTCTGTTGGGGCACAGAATCTACACTTTATCACATCAATATCATAGAGAAGACAAGAGGATGTTGATTCTAAATCCACATCATTCTGAACTGGTTATTGGTACTCTCAGTGTTGACAACACCAGTCATCTGTTCTGTATGTTTTTAATGGATTTTTCTATTCTTCTCACTGAGATTCCATTCAGTCTTTAGGTAATACTATATTTTCCAGTTACTAAAACAATATTCAAATATATTTAAAAAGGTTTGATGTTTGAATGACTGTCAGACTACCTTATCAGATCATATGCAGACTAGCTTCTTGGACTCAAAGAGAACGGAGTCTACAGTGACTTTTTCGAAAAAGCAGACGATTGCTGGCATGTAAGCAGTGTGCTGGCTGAGAGAAACAGTGGGGGACTCTGTGATTGATGATCTCTGCACTCTCCAGGAACTATCACTGCGTTAATGGAAATGATTCCATAGGATTTGAGAGATAAAAGTATAATCTCTGTAGTGCAAATAACAATAAGGTAGAAAAGAGTCGTGAATAACTTTAGGATATTCTTTTCGTCACTCTAAAAGGAAACTCTTGGTGTTATGTACAAACAGGACTAATTTCTATATAGTTTAGTTTCTGAATGTGGGACAGAGAGGGCTAACCTGACTCTGGTTGGCTGGGAGTGGGTGATTTGCTATATATGTTATTTGGTGTGTCAGGCTTTTGTGTGTAAATGTTATTTAAATGATCTGAAAGAAACAGATATTACTTCTATGTGAGCAAAGACAACTAATCTGTTCAGAAAAACCATTGGATTCTTGAAGTCCATCAGAAACTATCCATGTGTATGAACTAGACAGGTATCTTGGATACATCAGAGAAGTCTAAAGTCTCAGCAGAAGGGGACATCTTTGATTGGTTTGGGTAGTTCTCAAAGTTAACAGAGCTGAACAGTAGCCGAATGGAAGCTTTGTCCATAGGTTTCAGAATCAAGTAATGCAAAGAGTCTGGCTCTTTCCCCTTCTACTAGTTGAATCCAATTTGTAGCAGGAACTATTAACTGGATACCACTCAGTGTAGCTTTCCTCAGATCTCATACTACCTCTAAATATAGCATGGACCAAACTGTCTTGAGATTTCTTATCCTGCTTGCTTGCCTGCCTGCCTGCCTTCCTAGTCCCCTGTTATATTATCCTTCAATACATTCTTCATACTGATGGATGTTTCTTTTTACTCATTTCTCTAATTTCTTCCTCTCAGCCCCCAATACTGGGCGACTCTTTTTCTCCACACTTTCTTATCTTTTAAATATTAGAATTTTAGTCACAGCTGAACATTATCCATGAAGAATATGAAGAGAAGGTAGCTACAGACAACTCCAGGCTCAAGAAGTTTACAAATCACAAGATTTGTAAATCACAAACCAGAACCAGAACTCCTAATGTCTACAGAAGTGACTGTGATTCAACATATTAATCAGATATTGGTTTGTGTGTTGTCTGTAGAATCACATCCACTTCCCACACTATTCAAGAAGGTCACCCAATGCTCAGAAGCACAAGAGGAAGGGGAATTGTTAAAATCCTCCAATCTTCTGCCCACGTTAGCATTCCAAGAATGACGTTCAAGTGATGAGGTCTCAGGAGAGAAATCAGAGCTCCCCCCATAATGTATGGATTAAAACAACAAGGACAACAACTACCATTATAATAATGTGAAGAGGTTGTGATGGTAAAATGGTGATGAGGGGATTGTTGTGCCTTTCATATGCACATTTGTGTGTATGTGACATGGCAAAAACTGAGATGGCAGTCAGAAGGAGGAGGAGAGTTCTTTTGAATGAGAGGAAAGGAAATGAAAGTTGGTGGGGAAAGAGTAGAAAGAACAGTTATTAGGAAAGAATAGAAAAGGGTGACAGGGGCATACTTTTTAACAATCTGTTAACACACATTTTAAAATTAGATACAAATTGTTAAGTATATTGCATCCTGCCCAGAGCCTTTGGGGCTGGGCAACCAGGCTATCAAAATAAATAAACAGATACAGTATATAGGCGAAAGTACTACATTTTCAAAGGTGTCTGGCATAATGTGATGAAGAAACTTATTATGAAATGTAAAATAATATCAAACAGAGGGAAATGCAGCAGCTTCACGACTGCATAAATCAGAGAGAATACACAAGGCAATAAATTCCGTTCAGCTTCCTAGCTGTGTGGGCAAAGGGGGATTAAACAAGGCAGGGACTTAAATTTATAGCGCATCTTATTTATGAGTGAGGCCTCAATCACGTATCAGAGACACTAGGCCTGTAATAATGGCACAGGCAAAACAGAGTCGATTCTCAGAGGGCAGGTGCCTTTAGGACATGATGGTATTCTACAATGCAGTGAAGAATATGAAATGTTGGATGGCAGAAATCAGAACAGCTCCCTAGTTGTACAACATATTATGCATCTCTACTACTACAAACCAATAGAAAAAGAAAATCTTTAGATTTTTCTTCAGTCGACCCAGTTCTACATCTCCATATTTGTCATTTTTTCTACTTTTCTGTCCTATTTCATATTTTAAGCAACGGCCTCTAATAAAATAACGTGTACTTTTAAAGTCATTTTTGAGTACTCACATATTGCAAGATAGTAGTCTCTTCATGCTTTGTCTAGTCAGCAGCTCCATGTTTTTCTTCTAGGTTGGTGAACGTTATTTGCACAACATGCAATTACTCTTCACTACATTGGTCCTCCAGACTACCCCATTCTGAAAGATTTCTGATACATTCCATGGCAGTCTACATCCAAAGAAGCAGCTCGTAATGTGTAGGGTAGCCAAGGCAAAACAAAAGAGGGATATCATCATTAAATTCTGGGTGTTATTACTTCAAGTCTGAAATTTTCTCTATGATAAAATCTTCACCTATGTGACACAATAGGAAACTCAAATATTCTGTGACAAATACAGGGGGCCCTCAGTATCCACTAGGATTTGATTGCAGGACTCCCTGCGGATACCAACATTCGTGGATGCTCAAATCCCATTATGTGCAATGGCATCCCTTCTATAAAATGGCAAAATCAAAGTTTTTGGATTTTTTTGGGGGGAGGAGGAGGATATTTTCCAGCCATGGTTGGTTCAATCCATGGATATTGAATCCACAGATATGGAGGGCTGACTATACTGTTGCCAATTAAAATACAATTCTGTTTACAGACCAATTGTGCTATTTGCAGGGAAGCACTGCTTTTTTAAAAATAGGCTTTTTCTGAAAGCTCTCAGACATGACAGCTTAGCAGAATTTGCTCTCCCTGGAATTGTCAAATGTTTCCCTTTGGGATTCACTACTCCACCAGGATGAACAAACAAGTGGACCTTGTTTGAAACACAGAGGATGGTTCCAAATTCCTAACTGAAACTTGGGAAAACTATTTGGGTCAAAACAGTTTCATAAAACAGGGATTTTAAAAAGTGCATGGTTACCTTATATCTTCTGGTTTGTAAAGGGAGCCCATGTGGCACTCCATTAAGTTGACCATGTCTCAGAGTGCTGTCTGAGATCTTGGGATTGCTGAATTTCTCCAGATCATCAGATGGGAAGACTAATCTCAAGGCGAGCAGCCCAGAATGAGGGGAAGTGGTCATATGTGAAGTGACTTTATAGTCAGGTGTAGATTTGTTTATGTATGTGTTACATTTCTGCAACATCAGTGCATCAAAAAGCAAAACCTACTGTGCCTCTTGGAACCAAGTGGGGAATTGAATGTCAGCATTGGAACTCATGTGCCTTCTTGTTCTACACACCCTGGGTCCTTTATCACTACACAAGTGGAGTGCTATGATTCCACTTTTACTGCTGTGGCTGCATCCTATGGAATTCTGGGAGAGGTACTTACAGATTCTCAGGCAGAGTACTTTAGTGAGTCACCTGACTACAAACCCCAGGATTCCATAGGATGCAACCATGTCAGCTAAAGTGAAATCTTAGTGCTATAATTGTGAAGGCACACTCTGTCAGCAGCAGTATATCCCATCTCCAAAACTCCCCAAGGGTCAGCAATGACTCTTCTATAAGGCCTAGCAACAATGTAGGGCCTGGAAAAATTTCCCTCATCTCAGGCATGCTGTAGGCAAAGGCACATAGGATAAGAACCATGGTAGGAATGGCAACAACTGCTACAGGTACTGGATTACCTGATTATCCATCAGAGTGTGTTTGGGTTTTTCTTTCGTTGGCCCTGGATTACTATATTACCCAATTAGCTGAGTTTTACTCAAATTCTGTGCTCACTGCCTTCAGGGCTATTTGCACAAATAGTTGATCCAGAAACAGTGCTAACCTGCCTTGCGACCATTGCCTGCTCCACCTCTGTGACATCGGAAGGATTGTGACACCCCGAATCCTACTTGTGACATCTTAAGTGCCCATTCCTGTGACATTGCAAGGAGTCTACCACCAGGTCTCAGGTTATGGTCCTGAAATGTCAGCAGATGGAAGCTGCTGTCCTGGCTCCTCTCCACAGGTTGCTAGACCACAGCTACTATAAATCCTGAGCACTGACTGTGTTGTTGAGGGATGATGGAAGTTACAATCCAACAACATATGGTGGGTCATACATTCCCTGACTCTGGTCCACTCACTTCAACTCATTTTGATCATGAATTTAATCCAGAGCCTGAATAAGCTTCCACAAGCAACCTGACAGTATGCTGGCTTGGTGTTCAAGAGGTTATAGTCCCAATAAGGAAAGAAACAAGCAAGCAAGCAAACAGATAGATAGGCAAACAGACAGTAACATTTCCAGGCCATTTGTAAAACAGATGTAAACAGGGGTGACTTAATTTTCTGCCCATTTAAAATACCTTTGCATAACTTTTAAGAAGGTTATGTGACCAGAACGTAGCAGGGTCAAGGGTTCATAAATAGCTGTTATTGCTTCTTGCCTCACTGCCTATAATAGTCTTGCCTTCATTTAGGTTCATGGAGCAAATACATACTTATGTTTTTCAACTTTCAGAAAAAAGTCAGTTAACAGAGCCAGACAAATAACAGTCTCCATCCTGACATCTCAACCATGGCTGACTGAGAGTGTCTAAAAGTGAAGGAGGGACAGGAAACCAAGGAAACCAAGTTTCCCAAAGATGCGCTTACATGTATAACACAGAGCTCATGCATGGGAGGTGAACCTCCTTATTTATGCCAACAGGATATTTATTCATACTTGTATTAGTGTTGATATCTGGTCTAAACTAGAGCTACATCCATCAATTTATTTGGGGAAATTCTCAAGGCTGACCAAACAATGGGTTTGGTACAATAAGAGTGTTAAAGGGAATAAGGTGTTGGAGGCAAGATGAGAACATATGCACCAGCCAAAAATATGGAAGTTGCATATTACTTGTAATGAGTTACTTTGATAACTAGTTATTTTTGGCAATAAAAAGCTGAAATAGTGATTCATTTAAAAAAAATCTGTAATGCCCCAGGCTGTTTCACAGCTGGCCTTTCACATCTGCAGGTTTAACTTTCATAGATTTAATTATATGTGAGTTTCTCCAACCCCTGCCCTCCCCAGCCCTTCTTTTCCAGGGGAACCTTCCCTCTTGGCCACTCCCTTTAAAAGCCTGCCTCAGGTCCTCCTCCTGGCCAGCTAGATATGATTTGTACCCTGATTTCTCAGCACCACAAACCCTCTCCCAATGCCCCCTCAAAGGAGGAGATGGTTGAGAGAGAAGAAGTACAGAGGCACCCAACAACAAAACATAGGCCTTATAACTGAATAAGTGTAGAATGTTGTTCTTCAAAGGTTCTAGTTCTCAAAATTTATGACTCTGTATTGAGAGCCCTCATCTGCCTTTCTCTTTCTGATCTGCCTTGTCTTTTCATCCATCGAGTTAGGATCTCTACACTGGCACTGCCAGTGGTGACATTGAGGTAGGGACCTTTTCAGGTCACTGAGACAGTCCTGAGAACAGCAGAGCTCCCTCACTGATTACAATCCAATCGTTATACACTATCTTTCTACTTCTGAATGATGTTAGGCTTTGTGTGTGTGTGTGTGTGTTGAAGATCATCAGTGTGCGTGTTTTCTTGTACATGTACAGCTCTTGGGCTCCTACTAACACCAGATCTGCCTCTTGGGACAAAAGTTGGCAGTCTTCTTGTATCCCAAAGTATTCTTGTATTGAAAATGTTTGATTCCAAGGTATTCTCGTATACTGATATCTCATCTTCTTAGTTCTGTTGGGAGTGCTGCTTAGTCTGGCTGATGCAGAACAATATGTAAAATAAGGAAACATCTCAGTTATTCACAATCTAGTCAGCAAGGGTTGATACTGACTGTTTAGAAAGTATACATCAAAATAGGGCATTTGCCATATTATAATCGTTGCTATTGTTAGCTGGTATTTTTTCAACATGATGTTCAAATCCAATCTGCTTCTACAATTGGTCTTCTTGGAAAAACAAACCCCTGGAGTGGTTATTAACATTTCACAAGATACGAGACTGGGTAGTCATATTCCTATTTAGCAGAAAATTTGTGAGACGATATAAGATGTACAATGATCCCAGGACCAAAGATATTCTCCAGTTTTGAACTGTGGCAAATGTGAAAGGGAAGGGAAGGGAAGGGAAGGGGGGAAGGGAAGGGAAGAGAGGAAGGAATTCGTGGGTAACGTCTTTTTGTGAGTGCTTTTATTTATGAACTTTGGAAAGGAAACATGAATTATGTGACTGTGAGACATATAGGTTTTAGAGATTAGTTCAGATTAAATTTCCCATTGTCTTCAGAGAATTCTACATCCATAGGTCCCAGATCCTTCTTCACTATATACTTAAGAGGACTGAGATGCTGGCTTTAACACATGAAATCAGCTTAGATTTTCACTTCTTTCTTGTGAGTTGTCAAGTATCATTGGCAGAGAGAAAGTTCCTCCATTCAGAAGTTTCAAGATTACTTTTATTGCTTCACCAAACAGTGTAATGCTTAGAGGAAAGGAAATAAATGCATTTTACCTTCTCTTTAGCTCCAGTTATTTTACAGTCTTTGTTTCTTCTGCCTGCAGCACTCAATTGGTCTCCCAATGCTGATGAACTTGTTTACTTTCTGTCCACTACTTGCCCCCACAAGGTTTTGTTCCTGTCTTTCTCAACAGGAAGAATGCTCAGAGCCCTTCTGAATTCTACTATTGTGTGCTTGTGGCAGGCAGGCATGGAATGTAAACAGCACTCTAGCACTCTGGCGATCATATATAGAAGATCTTGTTCCCCTGATTTCTGGGGTCCCTTGGGGGACACCTCAATGTGCTCCATGTGGTGGGGAATGGAAACTAGCCAGAGCACAAGCAATAGCAATGCGAGAGGCGGGTAACCTAGCGGGGTCTTTTACCCAGTTTTTACGGGGTCAGACCAAGCCAAAAACCAAACAAAAATGTCCATTAAATGATTTTATTGAATGAAAATCTCACACAGCAATGCAATCACCCACACACACACCCAAGAGTTGTTAAGAAGCAAAAGAGAGGAAATTGGACAGGGAGTATTGAAGGGGTGTAGTTGGGGTAATACTGCACCTTTTCCTGAAGTCCTGGGTCCGGGAAGGTGGCAGAGAAGTGGGGCTCAGCATGGAGAGGGCTGAGGGGATCACTCAACGGATGGAGAAATGGTCTGCTGGGATGACTGGGAGTTATCCAAAGAACCACTCAAAAACTGGGACTATTTGTAGAAGAAAAAGTACCTGGAGGACTAATCCTTTCCCGGGGAGAACAATGGGTGTTGCAGTGGGCACGAAGCTCCACCATGGTAATTTCCTTTGTGTGATGGGATTGCAAGGTGTTGCCAAAGTCTCAGGATCTTCAGCTGTGGTAGTTTGTGGTGTGACTTCATGTAAATGGTTCTTGCCTGATGGAATATTTGCTCAACTTGGGGCAGACATGCTAATCCCCTCAAGTCAGCATCTCAGGGGCTGAGGACCCTTTGTTTATTGGGGGATTACATACCTTGAGGTCTCCTGGGGCTATGTGACTGGGGATTTTACTGGCCTGACCTGGTTTTCGATCTTTGACCATTGCTGCCTACATGCCCATCTGGTTAGCTCTCAGGCACATTGAATCATATTTTAATATCAAAATCGTAGACCCTGGGATAGGGTTTTTCCAGTGGAGTAACAACCTGGTACTAAGAGTGGAAAATGCACAGCACTCAAGTTTACTCACCCTTCTAGATGAGATCAGTTTTCAGAAGGAGGACATACATAGACAAGAACATTCTGTCTGTTTGTTTTGTAAATCTGAGATGTGCTAGAATATGACTTTCTACCCACAGCTGCTTTTTGTTACAACCATCCATTTCTGTAAAAAAATAAAAATAAAAAATGGGAAGAGTCCTATTGGCCCAGAGAAAAGGTTCACCTGGGGTCGTTTTCTACTATACACTTACAGCAATATGATTCCACATTAAATCAGAAACTTCAACTGGTCCAAACAGCTGCAGCCAGATTGCTAATGGATGCTAGTTATAAGGAACACACAACTCCCGTGTGCAGGAGCTTCAGTGGTTGCTGATCTGATCTGATTCTGGACACAACTCAAAGTGCTGGTTATGACCTATAAAGCCTAATACCACTCGAATTCAGACTATTTGAAGGACCATATCTTTCAAAAAGGGGCAGCCCAACTTTTGAGATCTTCTGGGGATGTACTTCTATCCTACTACCTTTGCAAGCATGTTTAATGGGAGCATGGGAAAGGGCCTTGTCTGTTGCCACTCCGACACTTTGGGACTCCCTCTCTAGAATGGCTCCTTCCTTGTTGTCTTCCTTTGTGGTTGACCTTTCTATTTCAGAAAGCCTTTGAGAACTGTTAACAAGAGAAAGGTTTTTGTAGTGCTGCATTGTTTTGATCTCTGTTTTAAAGTAATATTTTAAATTATTTTGATTCTTCTGTTGGTTTAATACTTTTTTAAGCTCAACTTTTGTATGTTTTTTTTAACTATCTATGCTTTTATTGTAATTTTCTCCTTTTTGTACGCCACCTTGAGTCCCAGCTTCAGGGAGAAGGATGACATATAAATAAAATGATGGATGGATGGAACTGCCATGTCAACATGCTATGGAAACCTGAGATTTGGTGTTTAGGGAGGAATACTTAGAATGTTTTGTCAAATAGCTCTGTTGCCTCACCAAATTACAAACCCTGGATGCAACTGTCATGGCAGTTACTGGAATTATAATGTGATAATCCTGTAGCATGAAAGGGCCCCTGGTCTATTCCCTCCACTGGGCAGTCAGATGCCACAGGAAAGCATGAAGGAAGGCATGAAGCCTTCTGGTATTTCTTCTGCAATGAAAAAGAATAGATCAAAATATTCCAAGTAGAAGGCAGGAATAATAAAGGCTCACCTTAAAGGAGACACTGAGTGTTTTGGTTTATATCCCAGTGGGTGCTTTCCTTATGGAAATACTATTTATAATACATACAGTCTGCTACATTGTTATTTGTGGCTTTTTAAATCAGAGGTGAAATGTGAGAGCAATTTGCAAGGTCTTCCTCATGTGAGACATCTGTGGGATTTCTGGAAGAAAAGTGAAAAGAACTCCAACAAAATTAGCAAAATTTCCTGCAGGAAGGGAAGAGGAAGAGAGATAGCATGTCTATCACTAGTTTTTCATCTAAAATCTATTATTCTTCAGTTTTCCATTTCTCTCAACATAGCCTTCTAGGGAGATTCTAGAGCAAGTTGTATTTGTATGGTGCTTCTATGGGAGGCTTACCCTTCATCCTTCCTTCATTTCTAAGCCCTGTAGTTGCTTGAAGGGAAGATACTTTCATCAGAACTGAGTTTCAAGCCAGAAAGAATCTCAAGAATACTTTTGCTTTGATCAAAATCAATAGGACTTTCATCATGGAGAATCTGGAATCGGAGCATTCAGATGAAGTGTACATATTTCTCCGGGGAAACTTAATAAGTAAGACACAGCTTCTGCCAACACAAGAATGCTGCCTGCCCTTTCTGTGCTTCCCACATGTCCTCCTAGGGTATAATATAAGCCAATAGAGAATAAACAGAGTCTTTCTTTTATAATACAGTTCATAGTAATGGGCTGCAGGCCCAATTTAAGGACATGGTTGGTTTCTCCCCCTGATAGCATAAGCTGCCATATAATCTCCTGTGTGTCACTAGTACAGAGGCTACCCTTCCTTCTGTTGTGGCACCTCCTTCTGCCACATTTCTCATAAGGCATTTAGTGAAAGGAGTATTGAGAGGCCAGATGCCTTTCAGCTGCCTTGTATTGCATCTGATACAGCACTTGCAAGAAGGTTCATCTTGAGGAGAGTTGCTTGATAATTGGGAGAATGCCAATAGCTCTGCCTTGTCAGCTAAGCACTGAATCCTGCTTTAGCTGAGGCAGCTGTACCCCTTCATCTGAAATGAATGAATAGGTCCAGTCTGTCCAACAGCTTTATTACAGGTGCCAGAGCTTCTCCTTCTATTTTGTTGAAGCTGCACATTTCAACTAGGAGAGAGGCATGAGTTAGCTTTCAAAAGCTATTTCTAGGCTGCTTTTTCCTCATTCCAAACAAGTGTGGCAGTTCTTGTGATTCACAGGTTGACAGGAGCACATCACGCTGGTGTTCAGATGGATGTAGTGACTGCCCATCAAATATCAGATCAAGTTTAAAGTCCCAAGGGCAAGAGCTGCTGTCAATTTACACAGGTGAACATGTAACTGAGAGTAGAGTTTGGCCCCTAGGCTTGAACTTCAAATCTCTCCATGAGGTGGTGGGAGGAGAGCTGAAATGTTGATATAGGACATCGAGCAAGGACATTTCCTGAAATATTTGAAACACAGAAAGTTATTTCTTAAGGCTGCAATTTTGCACACAATTATCTGCAAAATATTTGAACATTAGCACAGGCTGCTGAGGCTCCACAGTTTGAGCATAATCTCTGGTAGAGGACAATTAACATCTATGTTCTTATGAAGCACAGCCCCTAAAATGGCCTGACAGGAGAGAGGCATATGTGGGCACTAGACCTGCAGACCCTCCAATACTGCAGAATGTGCAGACTCTGGATCAGGTTGCTGTAATGAACATTTTTCATATGTTAAAAGTCTGCTCTGAATGACCAATGTGAAAGGTAGCTTGCACTAAAGATGCATGTATTTGCAAGGAAAGGAAAGGAGAGAGAAGGAGATTGGGATTGTGTGTACGTATGAGAGAGGGAGATTACTCCTTAGATTTCTTAGACTGCCCCTTATCTCCCTGATTTCTGCTGATCTTTCTTCCAATCCTAGACTGAAAGTCTTAGAATTCCAAATGTTACTTTCCCTTCTCGTCACACTTGCTTGCTCTTTCTTCATGGAGAAAAAACATCATTGACTTGTTCTCATGAACCTGGGGATGATCAAAAACTTTCAAAATCCTACCCAGTTCAAATATTCATACCCAGTTCAAGCATTCCAAAAGCAGTCTACTACCATTATATTTACGGGGTTATTTTTAAAAAATCTGTTAATTTCCTGCTTCTCAGAAATAACACTCTCACATTCTGCCTGGCTTATTGTGGTTTCAACATCCACATTAATATGCAAGGGAGCACTTCTTCCTCCAGTGTTTAGGGAGGCCATTTCCCCATGTCCATAAAAGGAACTAAAAGTTACAGTCACACTGAAAAAAGTTTGTCAAATCACAATAGTTAACCCTTGTTCAGGTGCAATTGTAATGTAAAGCATTAATTCCTGTTTCAGTAAAAATATAATAATGAAATATAACACACTTGTTGAAAAAGGAATTAATTTCTTCTAAGCTATGGAATAGTAAAGTTATAGCAAGTACTGTTTAATTGGTTTTACAATAATGCTCATTGCCATTGTGTGTGTTTTTTCTGTAATTATGAATAAGGAACACTTGACTCACAATAAATGTATCTTCTTCTTTTCAATTTCTGACTCAGGAATATAGACAGGCTGAACTGACAAAAGCCAAGTTCTTGGGCTGCTTGAAAATCAAGGCCATTGGAAGCCCCCCATTCCATCCCCCCCGAAACAAGGAGGTGGGACGAATGACAAACATGTCAGCCTGGTGGCCCTAGCATCTATCTCCCCAGCTTCCACTTTCCATAGCAAGAAAGATGCAGAGCTAGAGGAGTATTTGTTGATGCATGTGCATACTTACAGAGGGGTGCCAGTACTGAAGAGCAAGTGTAATGGCTGTAATGACTTTGGACCTTGATACCAAAGGGAGAACTTCTCTATATATGCTGACCTGAGAGTTGAAGTCTGAACAGGCTCTCTTCTTGGACTTGGGACCCCACTTACAGAATACTATCCCCTTGGAGGCTTGATTGGCACCAGTGCTGGTGTAATTCTTGCTCCCGGTCAAAATGCAGTTTGTTAACAAAGTCTTTGGATCCTAATCCAATTTGGGGGCCATGTGTTATGGTCAGCATTATTTTAAATTGTTTCAACAGGCTTTAAATTGTCTGGTCTTAAATGTTAAACGATTTAATATATTTTTATTTTTTAAAACATTATATTTATTGGATGAAAATTTAACCAAACTGAGCACTGGGCTGCTGGGTTTTCATTCAGTCTTGATGCCAAATAGGTAAACAGCCTTTTGTTGTGTACCTCCAAGTCATTTCCAACTTGTGGTGGTCCTAAGTCAAATCTATCACACACGGAGAGTGTGTGATGTGTCCAAGGTCACCCAGTGGGTTTCCATAGCGAAGCAGGTGATAGAACCCTGGTCTCCAAGGTTGCAATCCAATGCTCAAACCACTAGACCACTGGCTTTCAAATGGCCTTTACTTAAGAGAGTGTCCCAATGAAGTCAATGCAGCTTTCTTCTCAATAGACATGTGTTGGATTCCACAAAACCTTTGGAAAATGGTTTATGAGTTCCATGTCAGCAAGACAATAAATTCCCTCCGGATTTTATTCTGACCTTTCAAGTTCAATTTAAAATCCAGAATGGATTCACTTCCACACTGACATTGGAGTAATCAACCTCCTTTGATGCCAAACCACACTTGTAAAGAAGTGTGCGTGTATGTGTGTTGGCCAGATATGTATGTGGGCTGTAACTGTGCATCCTACTTTATTTTCACTGACAATGTATGGTACCTGATCCACCATCAGACACCAGATTTGGCTCACATAGCTGAAAAGATTGTGCATCCTTGATATTTCACACGTTCATCCTTTCTCTGCTTTAGAAGGACTCTAATGGCAACTCAGAGTTGACTTGTGAGTGTGCAACCATCACTTTTAAGTTTGCTCCACAATGAATTATAAAGTCCTTTCACATGAAGAAAATGAAGGGTGCTTGTCTATCTGCTAGTGGAGAAGAGCTATTGCAAATGGCCTTAGCATGTAATTGAACAATGCTTTTGAAAAGATGCAATTTTTTGTTCCAGTTGTAAAATGAAATGAAGGAAACATAACGCATTTAAGCTTTGTGTAGAGGAGGGAGAAATGTTGTGAAAGCAAAAATTATAGAAGAAATAGCTTCCTAATATGTCTCAGGGAAAAAAAAGCAAACATTCTTTTTCTTCTAGTGCTATATAAAAATGTTATGAGAATCGACAGCGTAATTGTGAAAACCTTTAAAAAATAGATTTCTTTATAGCATGATTGAATGATAGGTATGAGAAACTATGAACATGCTCATTTTTATTGTAAACATTGATTCATAGTTGCATAACTAATCATGACAACTTTATTAATTGCTTATTACCAAGGGTTTTCTCTTTTATTAGAGAACAAGTGACTTCCTTCTCTTATAGTGGTGTATATTTCTCTGTGTGATAGAGATTAATGCATAAAGCTTTGCAGGAAACTGCCTCATTGATTTTGTTGCCTTTATATTTGTCTTCCTTAGGTGACTTCCAGTAACATAGATGGAGGGTGCATAATACATGTCCCCAGGACAGTCAATGCTGCATCTGTAGAAACACAAAATCCTTTGAAAGGCAAGTAAGTAATGGGTTAAAGCTTGACAGCTATGTATGTAGCTCAAGCCTAATACAGTTCCAAATAAGCTTTAAAAATAATGATACATATTTGTTGATATATATTGGCTAGGTCTTGGGATAATCTCTTTCCAGATGTATATTTTGTTCTAATTTAAGATTAGCAATATGGTACCTTACACATATTTTGAACTACAACTCCCATCACCCCTGAACTCTGGTTTTTCTGGTTAGGGCGAGCGATGGGCTGTAATCTAAAACACAAGGAGCACAAGTTATCCTACATATATCATTTAAGTAGATGTTTTAATGGACCTTGATTTTACCTTTTTGCCCTAGTTATTGGTGGAGTGAATTTTTTATTATTATTATTTATTTGTATCCTGCCTCTCCATATGGATTGAGGTGGCGAACAACTTACAAATAGCATGTATTTCGAAACATTTCTATACATGCCCCCAACAAGCTGGGTACTCATTTTACCAACCTGCAAAAGGATGGAAGGCTGAGTCAACCTTGGAGCCGGGCAGAATCGAACTTACAACCTTGTGGCTTGCAGTACTGGCATTTAACCACTGCGCCACCAGGGCTCCTTGGCTGGCACCACCAGGGCTCCTTGGCTCCAGAACTGCACCACCAGGGCTCCTTGGCTCCAGAACTGGTTTTAAACTGGCCACCAAATTGGGGGGAGGGGGGCTTCAGCCACACTGCCTGGATTGGTCAAAATCCAGTTACACACTAGTGGCCATCCAGTAATATGATGGGACTTCCTTCTCCTCTTTTCTACAGCCCTCTGTGATACCTGAATAAATGCTATGGAGGGTTTCCTAGCTCTCTGGAGCACATATTGAGGATGAATCATAGTAGGAGAACAACAGCATTAAACTGTCACCCCAGATTGTGGTCTGTCATGGAAGGCAAATGCCGGTGAGTGCCATCTTTGCTAGAGTTGTGAGGCTTCCTTATCCCATGTGCTTTTCATGCACTTTGGGCTTGGTATGAATAACCAGCAAATCAGGTAACAATGGGTTGTCTAAGGGGTGTGGGGTTCCTAAAGCTGTCCAGCCACTTCACTCTGGTCTACTACAGGAATGTATAAACTGGTCCAGGAGAGCTGTTCAAGGATTCAACAAAAGAGCTTCTTCCTACCTTCTGTCTAGGCTTTGGGTCCAGTATTCATGCATTATCATATTAATTGTCTCAATTTTGGCTGTTATAGCATGAGGGCCAGATCTAGCTGGCAGAAGAAGGGGCCTGTGAGCCTATCAGATCGATTGGGTGTGTGTGTTAAGGGATCTTGGGGCTGTGGACTGCCATAACCATGCCCAGCTCAGAGCAGCTGGACCTCTCTTCTCAAGTAGCACGGAGCCACACAATGGCTTTTGCATAAGTGGAATCCCATGAACATCATTCCATGTTCCCTCAGAAGGGGAGCTTGTCATGGAATCAAGTACATCAGCTGGCAGGCAGGTCAACTGACATGAGCTAAGGAAATCAAGGACCTCCTTGCCATGTAAGCATAAACTTTGGAGAACTGATTTTGTTGAATGCCTGATAGGGGAAAGAAAGGATTAAACAACTCCTTTACATGTACCTTCCTTTTCTCCCTTTGCTTCTGAAGCTGATAACAAAGTTCCCCACTGCTGCTCTCTATAAAACTAAAAATGAACTTAATCATGAAATTTCATGTCAATCTAGTTTGGCCCTGGGTGGCCAGAAGAAGAACAAGATTTTTTAAAAGGCAGGCAGAATGGGGGAAATCAGATTATTTGTGGTAATCTGTCCCTGGTTGTTTGCAATGCATTTGGCCCACAGGCTCATTGATTCTGCCTCGGATGGCAATAATACTATTTGACTCATGTGGATACCACCATTCCAAAACCATATGCCAGAATACAAGAGAAAAAGGTAGGGATTTTCAGTATCAGCTTCAGTATCTCTTGCATTCTGTTTTTTTTTTTAACCTCACATCCCCATCATCCTGGAACTGTGATTTCTGCATTTTACAAAAATAATAAATAAATATTCCAATAAAATCCCAAAAGACTTCCAAAATTCAGAAGGTAGCTGCTAAAGGTGAGAATTCTCTCAGAATTTTTTTAAAAGAGGGAGGGCAACCCTACTTGGACACTTGCATGATTAAATATAGAAGGGTTCGAATCCAAATTTCTGAGAGCTGAGCACTAAAAAAATGATTCCAGAATGACAGATCTGTCAGCTTCAGAATTTCTCATGTTCATTTTTTAATGAAAATCTCACATTATTTCCTTCTTGTATACAAGGAAATGTACATTTTTAAATTAATCTTTAATGAAATGAATTTAAACAAAATTTTCTTCCATCCCTAGGCTAAGGAGCCATCTGAAGATTTCTCAGTTGAATTCTGATTAAAAAGTGATAGGTAACCAAGCATGGTCACTCTACTTCACTTTATAATAATTGTGGGTGTTGTTTTAATTCATATTGCTTTTATAGATGCTTTTCCTCATGCCATGAGACAGGCAGAATGATAAAGAAAACAAAACAAAAACTGTTAGTATCTGGTTGCATATTGTTTCATATTATTCACTTTTTGTCACAGTTTATCTATTAGGTTTATATGCCATTTTTTTCCCTATTCAGTCCTCATGGGACAGCTACCAAAACCCTGGAGCCTTTGGAGAAATCTCAGAGTTGTCTGTTTTTCTAGTATCTGATTATATTGCAACATCAGAGAAGTCACAATTTTAAAATACAGTAAGGCAATATTTCATATTTGATTCTTCCTTTGGCTTTGTCTTATTCATACACCCACACCCACAAGAGAAACATTCAATTGTGATTGTCCAGCAGCCTTTTGACTCTTGCTTTGTATATTATTTGTCTGACAGAAAACTGAATAAATGCTTCATTAAATAATAGGAAGTTTTATTATGTGTTGGACCGGCTGGAATCACTTTGTGAAGAGAAGAAACTTTGACTCTGGACTTTAAAAAAAATGCCTTCTGTTTTAAGGGAAAGTCACTGATCAGTCCCCAAGGAAGCATTTAGCTTGGGGATAGTGTACAAGTAAGAATGCAAGAGAGCTGATGGGGTAGTTTTAAAAAATGTCCTGACACAGTCAAGGTGATGGCCATTTTTAGCTGCCCTGCTATCCATCACCTCTTTCAGCCAGGCATACTCCATCATATGCAACAGCCTCATGAATTTATGCATCAAGCTGTGCAGCCAGTCGTGCCGAGGGCTCTGGTGACAAGTGAAATTGCTGTGCGCCTCATTTAGCTGTTTATTGCGCCTGAGTACGTGTTGCAGCTGTCATCCTACGAAGGGATGATAGTGCTCGTTAATAGACAAGACAGGGAAATAATGATGGAGACTACAGCAAGAGATGCTCATCTGCCAATAGGCTCTCAGCAGTATCACAAACATCCACAAAGTTTTCGATCAAAAACAAAGCTGCAAGAAAAATACTGAGGCCAGCAGATGAAATATGTGTGTGCACGTGCGTATATGTGTGTGTGTGTAATCATATATACACATATATATTCTTTAAGATATCTATAATCTGTGACCTGCAAGTCCTGAGACAGCAGGGCCCAGCATACCACATTAAACTGCCTTGTCCATTAAGACTTTCTCATTTTGTTAATCGCAGTTCAAAGGATATGAACTTAACAGAATGAAACTGACATCCAAAATATAGGGCATGATGAAGCAGAAATATCTTTGATTTTCGTGAACTTTTCTGTTATGACTGCAACCCCAGTGCACTGATTTCCTTGGGACTGAGCTGTGTGCATCTGTGCAGTAGACTGTAGCGCTAGGCTTAAGACCAAAGCATGAGAGGTTTATTTGCACTGACTTTATCATGAGCTATAGCTTATGTTGGTGGCAAATATCTCTTATTATTTCAGTAGTTCGGCTTACTGCACTCTGTTAGGCAGTGTGCACGCAATTCACTTAGCATTCTTTGCTCTGCTTGCTTGATTAATCACACTAAAATTCTGTATTTAGTTTATATTGATATTTTTAGTTTTTGGCATCTAACTTTTAATTTATCAACAATGTAACACAACTGAAACAGCTATACATAAACAGGACATGCCATTCCCTTCAGTGAGCAAAGAATGATTTTATGCAAAGAGAAAATTCTGTTCCATTCCATGTGCTCCCTATGATGAACTTTGTGAATGTGTGCACAGAATTTTCCTATCTGGAGAGTGAGGCCTTCAGCGTCATTCTTCATTCTGAATGCATTCTCCACTTTTAAATGCCTTTCACCAACATTTACCTTGGTCTCATTTGCAAAAGTGTAACAGCTTTATAGACTGCAGTGTGAATTTTCTAATTTACTTATGGGGAAATCAATTTGGTTTACTAATTAAATCCACTAATTAAAATGGAAGATAAAGGGTTAATGTGTTTGATGTAATTAGAGGATGCACACAAGTTTGACAAGTGGAAAAACTTTATGTAAATACTGTTTGAATTTTGTGTAGATAAGAAATTCGATCCAGAGATAGTTAGTTGAATGGAAGGCTCATTATAATCAATTGGACTTAAGATAATCATGATTTTAGAGTTTAGGAACTATTTCTTCTTTCATCAGCTGCAGTTAAAAGAGATGTGGTGAATTACCTGCAAGTTTTAAGATGTGTTTAGCTTTCCCTCTTACAGTAGCCTGTGAATGTCCAACACAGGGAGGCTCACTTCATGCCAAATGTCATTCTATGCCAGTTGAAGATATATATTTTTTTAATTCACCAGCATTCCAGTACTATGAAGATTAAAGGCTTTTTTATCAGCTATGATGAATTTTGCATGCTAAAATGTATGTTGCTGCCTATGTTTAGTTTTGATGTTGTATAGATTTTTTTTAAAAAAATTTCTCGTGACCCATTCAAGTAGGGCACCTGAAATGCTTTTGATTCAAAACAAAGCAAGAAAGCCAAATAAAAGAGGAGCAGAGGAGCAGGAGTCCCCCCTGCTCTGCTTCTTATGTGCACATAATCCAGTCTTCAAAAAAGATGAAAGAAAATGGGGAAACAGCTGACAGCTGTCCCCTTTGCAGAAAGCCTTCCTTCCTTCATCCATTACATGGGGACTAGATCTCGTACTTTTGTCTTTAGACTGGAACTTATGGGACTGTCTGACAAAAGCTAATGGGTGATAGGCACCTGGTTTGAAAACATACTCTTGCAAAATCTAAATAATACTAGATGCTTTCTCTGCAACTGAGATCACCTCTTCAAGCCGACATGTGTTTTGCTTAGGCTGTGACATGGAAAAAATATTTAATTTCCTTGCCAGCTGGAAAAAGATGCACTTATATTGTAAGGGTAAGATTAAGGGAAGTTTTTGAAAGGATTCCTACTAATATTGGAACTTCATGTTAAGTGCACAGCACTTCACAGAATATCTGTTTTCTGCTTTCACATCACAACTGTGCCATGATTTCTTAGAAACGTTTTGCTTTGTTTTCAAAATTGGAAAAATAGAGTGAAAAAAATGTTGCATAACTAATTTATTGAGGGGGCAGAAAGAATACAAAGAAAAAATAATAAATCTGGTGTATCAGTTTATGGATAGAAAAACGTCTGGTTCACATTCGTTGCTGCCCACGGTTGCCTATGTGTACGTCCTGTTGGACACAGTGAGACCTGTTTCAGTGTAAAACAGTCTGATGTGATGAAGTCTACTACAGGCATTAAGGTGAACACTCCATGTATGCATAGATGTTGTTATGTGGTTCTCCCTCAAAAAGGGGTTTCCCTTTCATGGGAATCTTCATGAACTCCCTGCATATAATCCTCTGCAAAATGTATCTCTGCCTAACATATGACTTCACATCTCTGCAATACAAAGAAGACTGCAGCACAGGTATGTCAATGAATTCTTACACCCAAGTCTTTCTGGCTATGAAAGGGATATTTATATTGGTCTACAAATAATCTATGATGACTCACAAGTTGCCTCAGTTTGTGTCTGAGTCACAAGAACTGAGCTAGACTTCTGGAACTGAGGTCTAAGGAGGGATGGAAAAATCTTTCAATTTTGCTTTTGCCCACATTCAGAAGTTTATGTGGAATTTGTGAAGAAATTTGCAAGTTTTGATATGTTCTTTTCAAAAACAAACTAAAAAAATCACTCGCAGTGGCCAAAATCAATCTGCAGAGCAGATCCTAGGCCATTTCCTCACTACACTCTTATAGCGCGATTATTCCACTTTCAACATCCTATGGAATCCTGGGGTTTGTAGTTTCGGGAGGGGCTGGCCTGAAACTGCAAACCCCAGGATTCCATAGGATGTTGAAAGTGGAATAATTGCGCTATGAGTGTAGTGCGGAAAGATGCCTAGTGTGGAAAGAATCACACTGCTGATGTAGGTCCTAACCATTAGGACAAAAATATAGGAAACAACGTTTATTATGCAACATGAATATGGCTGTGGTGAACCATAGGCATACACGTGGGTCAAAGACCTAAGCACCCAAAGTTTCCCCTTGAGTGTATCTGTCCCCACTTTTGAATTTTCTCAGTCTCAAATTCATTCCATGAAACCTATGGAAAAAAATCCATGAATTTTGTAAATTTCTTATCAAAAAACATACCAAAGTGATATTACCATAACCATTCTTAATCCTGACAGATGCTCTTCAGTTTCTCAATACAACACTGAAAAAGCCCCTCAGAACGTCATGGCTTTCACCTTCTTCAGTAGTGCTGCAGATCCTTCTGAAGATTCCTTTGATGTTGACAGCTCTCAGCAGTGATCTCCAGCATTAGATGTTACTCACAAAGCTGGTTTTCAAACAATATGTTTATTTGTTGAATGTGTGCGTGTTCATGTGCACGTATGCTATGTGTGATACATACACAAACACTATTTGTGTATTTCAGTAGCAAAGAAAGAGAAAATGGCTTACAGAAATTTAACCTATCCTTTCCAAACAAACTAAAGTCGCAAAAGACAAGCACAAACATTTTTGTATGAAGATGGCATGCCTGTATGAATAAGCTACAATTACAATTTTGTTGTAATATATTTTTCCTAAATCAGATGTACCCTATCCACACTGTGGGCATCGTACTACTGTATCTATTTGTTTAAAAATGAAATGCGTGTGTGTGCGCGCGCGCATGCGTGTGCAATTTAAAGAACAAATGGTCAGCAAATCTATAAATGTTTCTTTTAATGAAATGGAAAAGGAATGTATACTACATAAAAATATTAATGCTTCATAAAATGGTTGTTACACAATCAAAAGAATGGCTATGAAAATTAAATTACTGGGCTGACTCTGGAAATCAACATAATATGGTCTGTTTAATTCAGTCATGCTAAAATATTAGATTCTCCTTCATTCTCTCCCAGCTTTCTCTCTCCTTCACCTGGGGGCATCTGCTGATGAGTCTCTTCTAGAGGTTGTTTAATGACTATTTTACAGCAACTGTCAGCTTTCTAAAGCCCAGTAGCATTGGACGTCACTGTATTACCAGCCTTTTCACACAATTTGCCTGACTGTAAATCTGAGCTTTAAAAGTACAAGGAATGCTCTCATTTGATTTAATGACTAGCTTGTGGGTGCTGTTTA
Organism: Ctenosaura bakeri; assembly: GCA_948474755.1. NCBI lineage: Eukaryota > Metazoa > Chordata > Lepidosauria > Squamata > Iguanidae > Ctenosaura > Ctenosaura bakeri. The sequence goes on from CAOLHI010001318.1 coordinate 267,683, forward strand.
ATCTTCTTAGGCTTACATGTTGTACTCATAAGGGTCATCTTATTTTTGTTTGTTTGCTCATTCTCTTGTCCTGGTCAATTGAACAATAGCAATCATGCCAACAGCAGCAAAAGCTACAGCAGAAACAACAACAGAAGGTATGAAAGAAGGCTCATTAGGCTCTTTACATGGGAGTAGGTGGAGGAAGGAACCAAAGCTTCTCCCTCCATGTGTGGCTGGCAAAATATTAAAGTGTTTCTGCCACTTGGATGCTTGATACTTCAGGCTTTACTCCCAGAGCCTCTTGGCTGCTCTGGACAGTTTCTGGAAGTGGAATCTTGAGCCAGACTGCAAGGGAAACATTTATCCTCTGGTGTACTTCAGGGTTAAAAATATAGGTAGGCTACTCAGGGACTTACAGTGTAAATGACAAGTATTGCCTTCCTTTTCCCAATAGTTTCATTTTTATCATTTCTGAGGATCAGAAACACCATTGGGTCAGAGGACCCATATTCAAGCAATCCTTACTTGGTCGCATGCAGTGAAACCCAGTTTTGGGGGGGGGAGGAAACAAAGGTCATATCCTGATCTGTGGCACCAGTTGGAGAAACCGATAGGTTCAGACAAAGGTTTGTAAGCCTACTCCACAACAGAATTTCCCTATTGCTTAAAATTGGCATTTGATACTTGTTTGGAGCTAGGTAGGAATTTTCTTATCCTTTTCCAGAAGGTGGTTTTTATTTTTATTTTTTTATTTTTTATTTCTTTATTTTTTAATATTCATTTATTTATTTATTTATTTATTGGCCTGTGCTCCACTGATATATATCTGGAATAAGGGCAATTGCATATCTGAAGAAGCAGGTGAGTTCTCCTAGATGTCTCTCTAATGAAGAGGATATTTTCATACTTGTTTAAGTGGATCGTAGGGTCTAGGGGTGGGAAAGGAGACTACCTGTGACAACAACCTGGGACTCAAATTTCCTTCATATCATACAACAATGTGTGGGGAGATGATGGTTCTCAGGAGAGGTCTCCATTGTTGGTGGATATCCAGCCAAAATGGTGTCTGGCACTCAGAGCTTGGGCGCTTTGCCCAGGGGTGCCTGAAGAGGAGGTCAAATTAGGGTCTTCTGTTTTGCTTGGAACCCACTTTAGACTCTTATCCTCCTTGAAGAAAATATATATATATATTGAAATAATTAATAAAGTGGCCCCTTACTACTGAACTCTGGTGTTTGGTCTCATTTCCTAGTTGATCAAAAATAGGATATTCAGACATTCAGAGTTTGTGCCATGTAAATATGCAAAATGGGGCAGCAAGCTAGCTTCTTCTCATCCGAATGCACAGTTGCTATTCTTCTCTGATGGAGAGTGATTTTCTAAGAATGAGAACCCTGCTACATGCTTTACAATCTTCTGAAGTATCCTCATGTAGAGAATCTCTCTTCTTTAGAAAGGAACTCTCCAGAGAGGAGACATACAAGAAAGGAAACAAAGATAGTGCACCCCTTGCCTATTTTTCCCTCCTTTCCCCCCTGCCTGAATAGGTGTAGATATAAGACCTATTCTGGTGTTCCTAATCTGCATGCTGTAAAAGCATGCTCCTCTGCCTCCACCATCAGATGCTTTTCCATTTGATTTTGAATGCTGGAAAATCAATATTTAAAAATGTATGCATATACAGAGAATGTTGTGTCCTAAGAAAGTCACCTCCACATATAGAGAGTGCGCGAAATAACTGTAGAAGAGAAGTGAGTATATTCCACTTCCTCCTCATGAGGTAACTTGGGAACTATACTGAGTGTGTTGCCACTGAAAGTGGCAGCTGCTATATAACACTTTGGAGAGTAATGCTGGATTGCTGCCCTGGGCAGGGGACTTGTAGTCTTCAAAAGGAATTTTCCAACCTCTGTTTTCTTCTTCTTTCTGTGGCATTCAACCAAACTTATATGTAGCTTTGAATCAGGGCCTTGACTTCCTAACTGAATTCTGCCCCCTCTCATGAAATTTTCCTTTGATCCCCAAATTGCAGTAATTCAAAACTCCAGTTGAGCATTTAGAAATACAGATCAGACATCCAAAGAAAAAGGACAGGCAAAATTGTCAAGGGAATGTGAACACAGAGAATATAAGAGTTCTAAGTATGAACAATTTTCACAGTCTTGCTCTCTGTATTGCTAGAAATTTGGGGACTGAAGGAAAATTTCATAGGAGGAGATAGAATTTGTATTTTTAGAGGACAATGCCTTCTTAACCTGGGGTCTGGGACTCCCAGGGGTCCATGAAACTCTCACAGGGAGTCCATGAAGCCCTGCTGCTGGATAACAGCAGCAGCAGCAGAAGCAATGGGGACATGGCAGTGGAGGACATTTGTGGATGCTGAAACTGCTCCCTCATTTGCAAATGAGGGACCAGTTTGGGTGCACACGCACACATAGCCCCCCTGCCACATCCTCAACGAAAGGGACATGGCAGCAAGTGTGTGCTTGTGCCCCAGACTATGACTGGAGACCAGGGTTTGAATCCTCATTAGGCCATGGAAACCCATTGGTTTACCTCAGGCAAGTCACATTCTCTGAGCCTAAGAAAAAGGCAAAGGCAAAGGATTCTGCCTCATGAGAGGTTTGCCTTAGGGTCACCATAAGTCAGTTTTCAAAGGGGAGATATATGATGGCTAGAAAGAACCTCCCTCGGTCAACAGCACTTTGTTGTTGTCTGCCTTCAACTCACCTCTGACTTATGGCAACCCCAAGGTGAGTCTATCACAGGGTGGTTTTGCGGGGGGGGGGCAAGATTTGTTCAGAGGGGCTTTGCCTTTGCCTTTCTCCAAGGCTGATAGACCATGCCCAAGGTCACCCAGTATCTGAGCAGGGATTTGCTCCAGAAGCCTTTATTAAATAAATTTTAAAATTTTGAAAATTTAAATAAATATTTGAATATTTAAATCTATATTTAAATATTTAAATTTTGAGTGAAGTCTTGGGAATCCCCAGCAAGAAATTATATTTGCAGGGGGTCCTTGGTAAAGAAAAGATTAAGATTAAGTAGTTTAAATGAATTAATATCTCTCAGCTATCTGAATGTGTTTTAAACACTTTTTGAGACCTAGGCCCTTTTCGCACCTTACCTTGGTCACGGCGGGGAGGGGGCGGCGCTTGCGCGAGCAGCCATTTATGCAGGCTACTCACGGCAGCCCTTCTGCCTCCCGCAGCTGTTTGCCGGTCAAGCAAGCATCGCACGAATGCCCTGCCCCTTCCTTCCGCAGCTGGGGCAGGAAGCGCGACCAGCCTGCTCATCTGAAACACTGCACGGCAGGTAAGTGTGCAAGGGCTCTGGGAGCATTGCACGACTGTGCAGTATTTTCAGTTCCCAGCTGAAAATAATAAAATGCACGCGTGTCCCGCTTTAGGCTCCTGAGCGTCGTGTGAATGGGAGTGCATTGTACGGACCGATGCTCCCATTCGCGCGACGCTCAAGGGGCCCTCTCGCAACAGAAACTGCGTGTGAAAAGGGCCCTACAGTCTAGAGAAATGTATTTCTAGTTGGGGGGATGTGAGTTGCATTCAAACAAAGTCCAAATCCTGATCCTAATCTGGCAGTTTCAAACTCGATTCTGGCTCTTGTCAAGATGAAGTGGTCTTCTCCCCAACAGCTATCAGAACCCAATATAATCTTTGTGATTCAGGTATATTTTTCATATATCCCTTTACATATAAGCACTGGGCCTGTTCTTCTGAAACTTTCCAGGTTTGTGACTTAGAGCCATTTCTATGATGTCTGCCTTTTTGAGAAGAATGGTCCACAAGGAATCCAGGGGAATAAATACATGCTTTTGGAATCGTTTACCTATTCACCTGCAATTTGACTTGCACAATCTTCTCCTAGGAGGCTAGTAGGCATACAAATTTCACCCAATTGTGATGAAGATGAAAAAATGTATAGCCATTTTTTATTTCCAGTAGGATACACAAAGATATGGTTATGCTCAAACTTTAGAATTTCAACATGTCATCTTGGGTTATTGGCCTGAATTGAAATGGCCTGGCTCCAAATTATTCTGAGCTGGAAGTGGTCATTATCCAAAGCACTGAATTAAGATCCAAAGTGACTCTAGTGGTCAGTGCACATCCCTTTCAATCTCTAAGCAAAAAGTGATTACCTCAGTAGTGTTAGAACCAAAAAACTTATATTTTAAATACTCTAGTACAGATCTTATTAAATTTTATTTGAAATGCATTTCTCCAGATCACCCATCAATTGTCTTTCCAAATATGCTTGAGCTGTATTTGTATACTTTTCCTCTTATACTATCTCATATTGTTTTTTAAATTTCATATTCTGATTTCCCATTATTTTTTGCTGATAAGGATTTTGAGGGAAAGTAGACAGCTCCAGAATCCTGTCTTTCATGTAACACAGTTCCAACCAACTTTGGCAGGTGTATGTCAGTTTGATCAATAGTGACGTCTCGATTAGACAGTCCAAGTGGCAAAAAGGGTCTCTTCTTAGGCTTTTTGCCAGATTTTGAAAACCACAATAATGACATTCTGCTAAAGAAGCAAGGTTGGAATGCTGATTGATTTTCCCTTCCCCTTTTTTAAAAAGTGCAGACTAATGGGTGCTAATGCATGAATAATAATTAGCACAAATAAGTGGCTGGTGCTTGTAAAATGTTAACACATATTTATATATAAATACAGGCATGGAAGGAAAGGAAGAAAGAATTCTAGTTGTAAGTTATCTGGCAGGGCTGAAGCCAAATTGCCAGAATTAGAATCAACAATTAACAACAACAATCATAACATTTACACATGCTGACTTACAAATATTTTTAAAAGGTACAGATAAAAATTTATCTAAAACAAGCAAAATAGAATTAAATTATCAGATAGAATTAAAAGCCGTTTTACAACATATTCATTAAAATGTGACCACACTATGTTAGTAGTCTATTTATGCACTTGCATTTCAAAGTAAACTTGCTGCAACAATATCAGATCCAAATCCTGCAATCATCCCATACACAAACGGAATTAATTTTGGCAATCCATCTTCATGCACAATTCAGTCCAATGCTATGTTTATAGCATACTAGCAACCCAGCCTATCAAACAGAACAGCTGACCCGCATCAAAGATCTCCAGCATAAACCTTCCACTGCTTTCTCTCATTCTTCTCTTCCGTGGCACAGGTGAACAGATCACCACATAAACCCACTAGCTATTTGAGATTTAACAAACTGGAAGAAAGCATAACTTCAGTCTATGCATTATTGTGCAGCAAAACCAAAACAACTATCTCCTTTGAACCTGCTGGAGGTGCAAGAAAATTCACACTGGATTATTTGTTTTTCCTGAGGAAGAAGTCAGTTTTGGCATATCATCCAGAAGTGTTAGATGCCATGTCAGATGCTTCACTAAGGCCAATAAATATAATATTCAGTTGAAACAATAGGAATCTAGTAGAGTATAAAAGTGATGGAATTAAAAGTTGTACAGAAGCTTGCATAATTTGGGAATTTGTCTGTTCTGGTATTCCACTGTGTTCAGGAAACCATTGTGGGGAAGTATTTTCATGTACAGCAGTGTGATTGAAGTTAAGATGTTTGGGTTCAAATTGTCACTCTAGCTGACATTATAGAACCAATACCAATGACATTGCATAAGAAGGTACTGGACACTTCCTTGCACAATCCCCCTGAAAGCAATTACTGTGATACAAGTGAAGATTACACCAGCAGAAGTCATCAGTAGGCAGCAGCTGCAAATGGATCAGTGAGGACTGCAAACGCCACAGACTTGCTGAGCATTGTTCACCCATGTTTTAGATAGTAAGTTACAAACGTAACCAGCTATATGTGAAACTGCCAAGACTGATCATCAGCTGTAGCCTACATTGATACACATTTCTCCTATCAGGTCATTTCCACCTATTCTTCCTCCCTCACTCAGCTGTGTCAATGAAAGGAATGTACAAAGCTATTCTTACCTCAGTTTTTAAATGATACTCCAGGGCATTATTTGCTTTGGAGCAGGGACAGCCTGATAAGGCAGCATTTCTCATTTCTTTGCTTTATTTCTTTGAGAGTTAACATACAGTTGTACCTTGGTTTGAATGTAACTGTATGACATAATGCTTGCATATATTATCCCATCACGGGAAAGGAGAATAATTTGCTTGAGTGTCGTGAGAATGTAAATTAAATGCAAAAAAAGAGTGACGTTACTAGTTCTCTTGTTATAATTTGTTCTCAATAATTTAGATAAATTGTAGTTTGGTTTGTTGTGATGTTCACCCTCTAGGGATCTCCCATCCCTTTTTGAAAATGCGATAGTTAAGAGTTGTTGGGGTTTTTTTAAGAAAAGGGAAAAGAAAAAAAAACAGCAACAAAAACAATAAAATAAAAATGATCAGGCATGTTAAATGAAAGCCCCTTTTTAAAGATACCATGCTTTGATATGTTAGATGAAGATTTTATTGAGATTTTATTGTGTCCTTGTAAGCTGACAGCCCCAGATGGTGAAGATGTTTATTCTGTTAACTGTCCTTACTCTGGGAAAATCATGAGGTTTTCCAAGAGAGGGGGAAAAAATTCTCCTAGAGAGCTGAAAAGAATGGAGGAGGGACAAGCCGATTAAGTCAGAAGAGGTGTTATAAACCCCAGGGAAAACAACATGCTTTACTTTTGAAGTATTCCCTGCAGAAGTCTGAGAAATCGTACATGTCCTCTCCCCACGATCCATCATTATAACTTACCAGTTTGCAAATCCTCAGCAGGTCATCATATTTTACACTTGCTAACCATGTAAACACAACCAGGGACTTCTAATTACTGGAGATAATCTCCCAGAAACCTTCCAGTTTTGTAAAGCACACACACAAAAAGCTTGGAGGAATAATATTTTCCATGCCACTGTATTTTATGTCTATATAGCTTGTCACTTTTCTGGACATTTTGATTCTGGCATAAAGATTTTTATGCTGTTTGTGCACAGGTCTTGTAACAACAACTTCAGCGACTGTTAAATCAGTATTAATCATAGATCTGTATGATTTTATATACCATTCCACGTTAGTTTTGTTTAATCAAATTTCCAGAGGTCTTTTTAGAGGCTAGTAATTCAATTAGTGATAAGATGTTGAAGGAGAAAGCTTGTTGGACATATTAAGGATTTAATACATGGCAGCAGATGAGAGAACTGTTGTATTTTCCAGGACTAGTGTAATAGGTAGGTATCACTGGGCACTTGTCAAGTCCTGCAGTCAAGAAATGGGGCCTCATACTTACTCTCTGGAGTCTGTTGGACCTGTTTCTGGTCCTGGCTGTCATTGTCTTTTCACCTGCCCTCCCAAGCATGTAACCAATGACAAGGGTGAAATGATGGAGCAACATCCTGCACTCACCTTATGTTGTATGGATTGGGTAGAGAAGCGAAAAACAAATTTGTGGACAGTCATGTCTGGGAGCAATGGAAACTCTTTATATCTCAGATCTCACATATTTTTGGGAAACTACTGAAGAGTTCTTACCGACCCACTCCTGTTCTTGTATTTCAGAACTGCTTCTGTTCAGTGTTCACATGTAACCTCTCCACACTAAAAGTTCAATAATACTTTCATGGAGTGTAATATGAATAATACTCACAGATGCCTTTCTCCCATGTTTTCCTGTCTTCCATAACATTTATTAAATATTTTACAGGACTGCAAACCTAAGTTTCAAAAGTGCCCTGCTGTTTCCATTTATGAGGTGCTTTTTGATATTGGAAGAAGGCAGACTTTATTTTCTTTTAAAAGATCAATCGGATTAAGGTATACCACAGACCTAAGCATGTTTTCAGTAATGGTAGGTTTAGCCTACACAGCTTGATCTTTTATTTGAGATATTTCTTTGTAATAGTATTAAAATAGGTATACATTTTCAGGGGATAAGTGCTATTTGACAGTTTTGTTTTACAATCCTGCTGCTTGACCCTGCATCTTCAAATTGCATGGATATAGCAGGAAACAAAAGTTTGAATATCCAGTTTATTTTCTACCCTTTCAATAACAGCCAACAATAAGCAAAGTGTTTGATCACAGTGATAAAAAATATCTATTAAGAGAAGCGGCAGGTGTCAGTTGATGAAATGATACTTCATTTTTATTTTTTACTCTGTTTTAATCAGTTTTAAATGGTGTGGTGTAGTGTAGTAAAGTGGTTAAAGCATCAGATCCAGAAAGGCCCACATTATATGATCCTCACTTAGCCATAAAAGTCACTGATTAACTGTGGCCTTCTCCATATCTGTGGTTGCTACATGCCTTGAAATCTGATGGGCTGTCACCGTAGGGTTTTCTCAGTGAGATTTATTCAGAAGAGTTTTGTCATTGCTTTCCTTTGGGGCAGAGAGAGTGTGGAATTCAGCCCCTGCTCTCCTAGCATCCTAGTCTAATACTCAATATACCACATCATGCTGACCTCTAGAAATTCTCCTAAATATTTGTTGGCAGAGAAATCAGAAGTTGGAGAATAATTTCAATGAATTCCTCCAGTGAAAGGATACATTCTTAAGATCCTCTAAGGTGTGCCATATCTCTCCCCCCACCACCTAGTTTGCAGAATATTTTTCCCCAGTGAAAATGGAGGCCTATTGTCTATTCATTTCTTGATGAGCAAGAGTGATTTTACTAAAGTTTTCAAGGGGGTGAGTGTTGATCTTTCCCTTACGTAAGCATCCAAAGGTAGTTGACAGGTTTACTCCTTGTATAAAACCGGTTATATAAAAACTGCCCCTCACAGAGGTGCATGGCTTGTTCTGCAGCTTCCCACTAGCTTCACTCCTAGAATTTCACGGGAATGAATGTTGCATCACTCCCAAGATAAGGATTTTTGGCTAATGGGAAATTGTAAAGAAGACTTTGTGTTGGTTCTCATCGTTTGCACATACTAGAATGCTAGAGAAGTTACATTTTGCAAAGGGAGTGACATGGCAGGGTGTCACGCCCGAGGCATATCAGAGCATGTGGGCAGTGGGAAACTTCCAGGGACAGAAAAGAATTTTAGTGGTGCTGGGAATTTAATATCACTGAAATTTTCATTGAAATTCTCAATTTTGAATCTCCTAAGACTCGGGGAGAGTAGAAAGTATCTCAGAAATGCACACATTTGTGAGGCCTGTGGTACAAATTGTGAAATAAAATGCAAAAGGTGTGTGCGTATTTTTTTTAAAAAAATGTGCAATTAAAAATAAGCACAATCATCCTCTACTCAACAGAGAAAAATATGTATAAAATGCATACATTTGGAAAAGTGCATAGATATATGCATTAATTATGGAACATGCACATATGCATACTCTTCTGTTCCCATAATATTTGGGGTGAGGATTTTAGACTCCTCCCCTGAACAACAAATGGGTGATTTAAAAAAAAAAACCCACTCTCTTCAACATTTTGGCCCTTTTTGCATCTTACCTTCTCCCGCGACGGGGGAGGCCGTCTCGCGCGAGAAGCCTCTTTCGTGACACTGCTGCTTCCCCCCTCCTTCCTTCTGCAGGGCGCTTCGTGATGACGCGACAGTCGCACAAGCGCCCTGCCCCTTCCTTCCGCAGGGCACTGTGGGAGCTGTAGGCTCCATGGGGAAAGGAGGCGCTTCCCGGCCAGCCCGCCGATGCACTTCATGGAGGTAAGTGCGCAAGTGCAGCACGAGCATTGCGCAAGCGCGGGCTATTTTCTGCTTCAAGCTGAAAATAAAAAAATACACCCCTGCTCCGCTTCAGCCTCGTAAGTGCTGAGCAAGTGGGAGTGCGTCGTGCGCAGCGGCACTCCCATTTGCGTGGTGCTCAAGCGGTGCTCGCGCAAAAAAAAAAACGTGCAAAAAGGGCCCTGCTCTGCAGCATACATGCTACCACATCCTTTTGTTCCTAGGAAGTTTTTTTTCCCCTACAAGGCTTAATCTGGCAGTCTGAACATCAATTTGCTTCCTCCAAAGTGTGTCAGGCCTAGCATTATTTAAAGCCAAGGAGTGGTGGTAGCTGTCCCACATACAATGTAAAGTGGCCCCTCACTTACCACGACTGATTATAGTCAATGGATATATCACATCTCTTTATAGTCAATGGATGCAACCTGTGCACATCCACATTGCTGTGGATGCACACATGTCACATCCATTGACTATAATGGGACACAGTGCTTCATAGTTTGTTGTTGTTGTTTTTTTTAATTATTATTATTTATTTGTATCCCGCCTCTCCATATGGATTGAGGCGGCGAACAACTTACAAATAGCATGTATTTCGATACATTTCTATACATGCCCCCAACAAGCTGGGTACTCATTTTACCGACCTGCGAAAGGATGGAAGGCTGAGTCAACCTTGGAGCCCAGCAGGATCGAACTCACAACCTTGTGGCTTGCAATATTGGCATTTAACCACTGCGCCACCAGGGCTCCTTTTCCATGGGGGTTCCTGGAATGGAACCCCTACTTATATGGAGGGCACACTGTATATGCACAGTGATGGGGGAAAAAGTACTTGAAGAAAATTCTACAGTATGATTTTCTTTTCCTAGGGTAAGAGAAAAGAAAGCATTTCTAAAATTTTCCTGAAAAATATTTGCTAAAATTTTGTCTCAGCCCTATAAACGAAGCTGGGAAAGAATTTTTTACATTGCCATGAACATCTTGGAGGAAGGATGGGATTTGAAGAAACAACCAATTAGCTGCCAAACTTATCTGGCAGATAGGTTGTGGCTTGGGGCCCAAACAGAGCTGTCTAGATGGGCAGTTTTCCTTCTGGTTAGGTGCTGGGGTATAAATTCCCTTCGACTCTCAGTCAGTTCATCATTGGACATTGCCTCCCCCTTGTTTCCTTTTGGCTAGTGGACATGGGGTACCGTTTCTGTGGTCTGGCTGTGGTATGGTGGTACTTGGTGAGTGTTGGTTTTATGTTGCCTTGGGCATTACCTGTACTGTAGTTCATGTACTTGCTGTTAACTTGTCACAGTGTGTAATAGGTGGTAGCATGGGTCCTGGGTCCAGGATTGTGGTTACTGGGGCTTCCCTGGCATCAATATGTTATTAGGGTCTCCTTGTGGGGATTCAGGGTGTGGGGTGGAAGTGGTCGTGCAAACCACTGGTGGGGTATGACTCTCCTGCACTCCCTAGTGGCAGGGGAGGCCACCGTGGGATCTGCTCCTGTAGGTTGGCCATTCCTGTTGTCCCAGTTGTCCTGGTGGCAGGCTGGAATGATAGGCTCATCAGTCAATAGGTGGGTTGAGCAATGCCTAGATCCAGTCCCATGCATGCACCAGCCTTTTGGCAACTGTAGCCAATAAAGTTGTGACCTTTGTTCTTTCAATTCTGGGTTTGTGTGTGGGTTTATTTTATTTTTTTTACTGTGTTGCTTGCTTCTGAGCATGCAAACAGGCTGCTCTTTTTTATAGCATTTTTTTTAAAAAAACCATTATTACTTATTTTTATAAGGTCATTCTATATGTTTTATAGTAGCGAACTGAAGCTGGTTATTGTGGCTATACTCACCAGGGAGCTTCAGAAAATCAGGGCCTTGTAGAAAGCTTACAGATATAGATGTTTTCTCACACATGTTTTTGTAATGTATTTTGTGTTTTTAATGTCTAAAATACTTTGGCTCACACTAAAACATGCTGTGTATGAGGTAGGCCTTAGTTTGTGAGTCTGTGAGTAATGAGGTGCCCATCACATCTATCAACTTGATTCTTACCTGCCCAGTTGCACTTCTTTATTCCAGAGACCCTTAGCAGGAGTTACTGCTTCACAGATTGAATCAGGGAAGTCCAAGGACAAGGGCAGGATGGAATTACACTACCTGACACCATATGGACACCTAGTAATTTTGATTCCAATTGTACATATGAATAAGATTTTTACTGAGAAAATCTTTCATACTTCAAAAGCCTTTAAGGATACATAGCAGGATATAAATATACCAAATGAGCATTAGGGATGCATGGTCTGATAGTTTCACTATTTCTAGCATATATATGTTCCTAAATCTCAGATAAAACATATGAAAAACTTACATCAAAGTTGTTAAGGCTCTATAATAAAATAAATCAACTAAAATTCATAACCGTTTGCACTGCCCAAACTGAGCATTATAGTTATTCCCAATATGGAGGGCATCATGTTATACCTCTAGCTTCTAAAGATGCTATGGGGGGGGGAAACGTGGCAACCATACTTCAGCAGTACAAACATGGACCAGATGAAGATCTCATCTAGACCAAATGAAGATCTCAATCCCACTCTGACTGATGTGCAAATCTTCAAGTTTCACTTTAGTCCCACATTCTACTTACCAAAAAAATCTCAAGTTTCTCCATTAAAAAAATGAAGAAATTTGAGAAAGTTCTTATCAAAAACCAAACCATATATAATTCTCACCCATTGTGTGTGTGTGTGTGTGTGTGTGTGTGTGTGTGTATTTGTGTGTAAAGAGAGAGAGAGAGAATAGCTCTTTGGATTCTGACCATTGGTTCTTAAATCTCTTTGTGGATGCTATAGAAGGTACATACTTGGGAAGCTTCAGAAATGGTCATTGCTACTGAATCTGAATAATTTAGAGCTTGGAAAAGTTACTCTTTTGGACTGCAGCTCTTACTTCTAGAATCCTTCATCCAATGAGGCCACTGGCTAGGACACTGTAGGAGTTGTAATCCAGTCATAACTATCCCCATCTCTGGGATAGTCATTGCCAGTTGTGGAATAGGGTGTACTTAGGTTCTTACTCATCCTCCTAAACTGCCAATCAATTCTAACAAAAGGGATTAGATTGGAATGGATAGCTGAAGAACCAGTTCCTTTTATTCCATTTTTACTCAACAGTATCTACATCTTGATACTGTTTTGCATTTGTTTAAATGAAATAATGCTTCTTAAACTTTACATTAGATAGAAGAACTTTCCAACAGTGCAAAGAGCATTCATATTAGTAAGTAAGCTGTCAATCCTGATATCAAAAGGAATTCAACAGTATGTACTTAAAATGAAACAACACAGATGCTTGCTTGCTATAGTCGACTTTTGGCAACTTTGAAATCGGTTTTCTTTAAATATAGTAGTGTAATTTTTGAAGTCTGAGAAATGTTGAATTGTCATTGCTGAAAACACCATCCGTCATACTAACACAGTATAGTTCATGAAAGGTCAGGGATTTTTTTGTATCACTTATTGTAATTCTTCTTGCAGCTGCAAAATATCAGTTCTGGCTAGGCCTTAGCTACTTCAAGCAACTTTGGCCTTCCTGCATGTGTGTGTATGGGGAAGCGGGCGAAAACACCCGAAAACGGAGCTTACCAGCAGCCGGGCAAGTCCGTCGCCACACGGAGCAGCACGAGCTCGCTGCTCTGCAGTCCTATGGCGTCCCAAATGGCAACTTCCGGTTGGTGGAGGCTCTCCACCAACCGGAGAAGCTCACCAGCCAGAAGTCCGCCCCCAGCAGATCTGCAGGCATGCACTTGCGCACACCTGCAAATCTGCTTCTGAGCCAGGCGATGGAGTGGCACGGGGTTGCGAGCTCCGTGTTTTTAAAAACCTCTCAAAAGAGGTTTTTAAAAACCACGCTGCGCGACCAGCTCCGGTCGCTCCTGCATAGATTGAGGTGTGGAACTACAAAAAGTAGTCCACGCCAGTCCATGCTATGGTGCAGAAGACCTCCGTTGGAGGTCGGTCTGCACCATTTTAAAATGCTAATGCAGAAATGGCCTTTGTCTAAAGTAACTCATTAATGCCATCACGAGTTTTAGTCTCCCACCCCCATTGAATTGTTGGTGGATGCTCTGGTCTCAGTGGAATTCACTGTCCCTACATGTGATATGGCCCTCTTTACAGCCTTGGAGGCTCTGAAGGTGCTGTTATAGGTACAATCGACTCCACATTCATCTTCAGTTGTTTTCTTGCTTTATCTTTGCTAATACTGGTGCATGTTTGGTCATACAGAACCATTACAAATCTTTCAAGACAAGACTGTGGTAAGATGCTTGATTGTGAAGATATCTTCAGTAGTGTGTGCATTAATATGGTGCAGACAGACCTGTCAGTTTTCTTACCATGTCCTGCAAAATTTGACACAGTATCACATTCTGTCAGAGCATGAAACTAAGACAACCAGGCCCAGCTGCCATTTAATAAATATGACATCAAATACATTTTTCTTTGAAGATGAAATTGCATTTAGATGAAGTTACATTTAGTCACCACCTTTTAAAGGATAGCCCTAGCCTTCAGAAAGAAAATTAGTTTTACCCCAATCTACAGATCTGTTAGCAATGTAAGTATGTGTGCCTTACTTTTATCATGAAGTACGCAAGAGGTTGGCTAATCCATTCCATCAGGAAGATTACCTTTCTCAGTGATCCTTATGTTTTAAAACATGGTCCATGTGAACCAGGCTTTCTAGCATCAACGAGCAATGCAATTAATCTGGCTCAACCATTAGAAAACACAGCCTTTCTTTCAGAGAGTTCATTTCTGATCTTTATCTTAGCATTCGTCTCCTTCTATTATTAAAACACTCAACAACAACAATCAAGCCTTTGCAACATCACTGTCATTTCTTTTAATGATCAAGTGGAAGAAGGTGAGCATGGACCAGACAGGAAATGGGAATCTGATCTGGATTCGTCAGTACGTTTTTAACACAGAAAGATGCACATGCTTACAGACAATGTCTGAAAGCAAGGCCACAGAGAAACACAGATTAGACCTACCCTCTCATTGTGTTCAGAGGCCCCACATTCCTATGAGAAGGGTGAAGATCTCCCTTTACATGAAATAGTTCTATATGCATTCATTGGTTGTTGCTCTTGTTCTTGTTATATGTCTTTAAGTCAACTTCAACTTATGACAACTCTTATGGTTTTCTTGGTAGGATTTTTTTTCAGACGAGGTTAGCCTTTGCCTTCTTCTGAGGCTGAGAGAGTGTGACTCACCCAAGGTCATTTAATGAGTTTTCATGGCTGAATGGAACTTCGAACCTTGGACTCCTGGACTCCTAATCTAGCACACAAGCCGCTAAACCTCACTGGCTCTCTGGTTTAATTGATACTCCTGTGAATGACTGGAAGTATGCCAGTAAAGGATGCTCTAAGTTTGTGAAAGTAGAGCATTCCCCTGCACAACTTCCTCACATGTTCTTTAAATATGGAAAAGGCATCTGAAGTAGTGGTTTCACATATGATGGTTCAACAAATTCACTAATATGAGCCTGATGAAATCCTATACATCTTATATTTCATATCATCCTAGTTTTTAAAAATGTCTGCTGAATAGACTTATAAGAAAAATAACTATTAAGGTACTAGTATGGGTTAAATGAGAGTTTTATTATAACTCACAGCAAAACTTGTCAAAGGTCTATTAAAACTTTCCATGCACAGTTTAATGTGATCAAAATTTCTTCCTCTTCCTACCCTAATTCTAACATATCCATAATTTGGAAAGGTTTGAGGAACAGCAAAGGTCTAGCAGGTGAGTCATCACAACTCCTATTCTTACCCCTCTGTGTGGGTGACCAAGAAAACCACAGATGTATATATGGCAGCCTTCCAGGCTCTGATCAGGTTTAATTCTTTCCATGAAATGTGTCAGGATTGTGACAATCAACTGTCGTTGACACAAATGGGAACCTAGACAAGTTAATACCATTTTTTAAGCAACAGCACTGACCTTTCCCTTCATGATCTGTCAAATTAATTTTTGCATCATATTGTACACACATAATTTGCAATTTAGACAAAATTAACTAGGTTTGAGAACAATGGGGAACGATAGAATGTGAAGTGAGGTATTTCCGTGCTTTAAAAATCAGCAAGGGTTATGTCCTTATCTGTTCTACTTCCCTTGTTTCCCTCTTAGCTATGCCAGTTTGTTGTCTGTGTATGAAGTGATGCATCAGGAAAGTTATTCTCCACACCTCCAAACAAATACATACAGACCAAAACTCACAGAAAGCAACATAAGTTTGTGTAATCTTTTTGACACCACCACTCATTTATACATTGCTTTCCTCAGATACAAACCAACTTTGTGTTCTTCTTGATACATGTTTTTAATGTTCAGGGTTTAAATCCATAGTCTTCATAAAAAGCAGGCAGAGGACAGGATAAGAAATTTACATTAGCCAGGTTTTGATTTGTCTGGTTTTACAAATTTGTCCAACTCATGCCAGCTCATCTTTGGGATTCCCATCATCAGCAAGAAAGTTCCAGTAACAGATTCTGTTAAAAAAAATACACAGCGAAATATACCCTATTAAAAATGTACATTTCAAAAATGTACTCAGGACACTTTAATCAATGAGAAAAAGGTGTAAAAATGCATGAATTAAGAGAGAAATATATCAGATAACATATACATTAGAAAAAGTGTGTGTCAAAATTTGTATGCATTTCCAAGCAGTAGCAGGAGGAAAAAAAAGAAATCTCACAACTTGATATGGAATATGAATGAAACTCATGGAAATTTTTGCTGGATCAAAGAGTCTTCCATCAATAGTGAGGACACAATTGGTTACAACCTTGTGATCTTTATTATTTTGGAAAATATTTTTTTTTAAAAAATGAAATGAGTAGGATCAAGATCTTTTTTTAAAAGAGAACACTTCCCTGTAATAATATCCAGATATGAGCACACCTGTGACTGAATTAACCATAGGCGCTGGGACATGGTGTCATGAAGATTTACAAAGTCACCCAGCTGATTTCATACAACACTCAGGTTCAGGTTAACTTCCAGTTCTTTTCCCTTTAGGCTTAGGCCATTCTGCACTACACTCTTATAGTGATTATTCCACTTTCAACATCCTATGGAATCCTAAGGTTTGCAGTTTAGGGAGGGGCTGGCTGGTACACTGTAAACCCCAGGATTCCATAGGAAGTTGAAAGTGGAATAATTGCGCTATAAGAGTGTAGTGCAGAAATGGCCTTAGTTACCACTGTTATGACAGATTAGACTTTATATATATATATATATATATATATATATATATATATATTATAGCAGTGCCAGGATAAAAGAATGTCTTGTTATATATATATATTTTTATATATATATATTTATATATATATATTTTTATATATATATATATATATTAGCAGTGCCAGGATAAAAGAATGTCTTGTTATATATATATATTTTTTTCATTAAATGCAAAGCTACTGTTCTTAACAAGACATTCTTTTATCCTGGCACTGCTAATATATATATTATATATATTCTATGTGGCTCAGGTCCAAGTTATTTGAAGGACCCTGTTCTCCTGTACAAACCTGCCTGTGTTTTGAGATCTGCTGGAGAGGTCCTTCTTTCTGTCCCATCACCCTCACAAATATATCTGGTGGAACCACAAGGGAGGGCCTTCTTGGCAACTGCTCCTGGGACCGTGAACTCCTTAGCCACAGGGGATAGACTCAGAGCCTTTCCGCACTACACTGTTATAGTGCTATTATTCCACTTTCAACATCCTGTGGAATTCTGAGGTTTGCAGTTTACTGAGAATTCTAAATCCCCCTCTCTAAACGGAAAACCCCAGGATTCCATAGAATGTTTAAAGTGGAATAATAGCACTGTAATGGTATAGTGCGGAAAGGCCCTCAGATTCTCTGTCTTTCCACAGGCAGCTGAAGACTTTCTTTTTCTGGCAGGCCTTTAAGAACTGGTTTGGTTTATTTATTTACTTACTTACTTACTTACTTATTTTAAGGGACAAATGGTTCTTGTATAATACGGTGGGTTTTTTTAATATATTTAATTTTGTTTTATTTGTTTTATTTGTTTAATTATATTTTAAAGCTCTTGTAAGCTGTGAATTTTTGGCTATGTTTAAACTGTTGCAAGCTGTCTTGAGTCCCAAATAGGGGAAAAAGGCAGAACAACAACAACAGCAGCAGCAACAACAAAAAACCCTATTTCTATCCCTGGTTTCATTAATGCTCATATGGCAAAGAGCAGTAGCATGGGTCTTTTCCATGTTGGGTCTTTTTCCATGTTCTTTTTTAAAATAACTTGTTAATTGCCAGAGAGGTAAGATGTTTATTTTGTTTGGTCCTGCTTGTTTTTCAGCAGTGTATGTAGTTTGCAATTTGTTTTATGATTGTTAGAGTTTGTATAAACATTGTTTTTCATCCATATAGAGATAAGCCTTGTGAAGTTTGTGTGAAAGGGCAGAAACTCTGTGGAACTTACCATCTGTTTGTTCTCCATAAAAAAAGTACAAAAGCCCTTTCTACATTCACTTCACTATTTTATACACACACACACACACACACATATATGTACACATATATACAGTTAACCTTGTACTAGTTATTCAAGTATTCCTTTAGTAAAAATATAGGATATATAAATCCAAAGATACAAAATTAACAATCAAACAGTACATATTTAACAGTAGAAAAAAATGCAAAACCACTATCTTATTCTTTTCTACCTTCCTTGCCCTGAAGCATCAGGACACTTTGCATTATTGCAGTATCATACTTCTGTATTGTCCTCGAATTGTCATTTCCTGATGTTTCATACAGAACATTTTTATATTTGAAAAGTTTCTGGTAGTATATAAGCTAATGACTATAGAATTAGTTGTATTGCCCCACTATGTCTCTTTTCTGATCAAGCCTTATCTTTTTGCTATTTACTTCATTATTGAAATTTTTCCATACTTGGATAAGAATTTAGCTACAATTTCCTTGTGGTGTATACTTTGATTCATTGCTCTAATTGAAAGTTTTCCACACTTTGATGAAAATTGGACTATTCATGAAAATTACACCTAAGGAAGGTTCTCCACAAGAGAAATGCAGGAGCATTTACCAACCATTAGGATTTTACTTTGATCATGTTGGAAGGACATAGGCCCTTTCCACACGCGGAGGAAGAAATGGGCGAAAACACGCTAAAACGGAGCTTACCTGCAACCGGGTAAGTCCGTCGCCACATGGAGCAGCACAAGTTCGCTGTTCCACACTCGTCGGCGTCCTGCGGCATCCTGCGGGATCCAAAATGGCGGCTCCCGGCTGGCAGAGGCTCTCCACCAACCGGAGAAGCTTGCCAGCTGGAAGCCTGCCCCCTGGCAGGTCTGCAGGTGCGCACTTACACGCGCCTGCAAATCTACACCAGGCGCTGCGACGGGGCTGCATGCGGCTGCACACTCCGTGCTTTTTAAAAACCTCATGAAAAGTGGTTTTTAAAAAGCACACGGCACTGCCACTTCCGGTCACTCCTGCGCAGATTAGGGTGTGGAACTACACAAAAGTAGTCCACCCCAATCTTGTTTACAGTGTAGACGACCTTCGTCAGAGGTCACTCTACACCGTTTTTTAACCCTTGTGTGGAAAGGGCCATAGTTCATTGAGACATGACTACACATTGAATACCAGTGCTCTCATAGGTCCTGTAGAACCTTTATATGTACTTTTGTTGTTTCTGTGGATCACCAATTATATTGCATATATTATATTTACACTTCTAATGTATTTGTATTCACTAATTATTGTTGTGTAGTAACATAAGTTTATTAGTGTTGTCTTATTATATATGCATATTTGTTATTTTTTTCATAAAATTATCTACATATTTTCCATAGCTCTAGTTCCAGATTTTTCTACTTTATATTCAGCTTCAGGCCAGTTTTGCTGCTTAGTTGTTGTTTTTCTCCATGTTGCTCATGGTGTCTGGCAACTTTTAAGTAGCATGGAGAGAGGAAGCATGCTTCTATACTGTAGAGGTAACACATCAAAGAGCTGAAAATGGACCCACTTTTTGTAATGGGAAAATAGAGCAGTCCTTTATTTCACATAATGGAATTTCCATATTCTCAAATTTCTTGTCAGTTTCATTTAAAAAGTAAAAAATAGGATCAAGGATAAATAACACTACCCTTTTGGCCTGAGGATTACCCTCTCAGTAGCACCAAAGAGCAAGAGATTATGTCATATGCTGGAGTGGGTGAAAAAGGCAAATTGTTTTTCATTTGGCTGACATCCCAGGTTTTTCTCCCAGCCGTGTTCTACTGGAATTTGTCAGAGTGCTTTTTGTCACCGCTGTAAAATACTTTTGGAGAAACATAAAGTTTTTATGAGAGGAATGAGAAAAGAAACTATTCAAGGGTTAAGGGTTAATATTTGTACTTGTGGGTTTGGTTTTGAGGATTAAAAATAAAGTTGGGAGTCCTTTATTTCCCCTTGGAGCCAGGTTGTAGAAACTATGCACAGCTATATAGTGTCTTCCATCCAAAATGTTCCCAAGTTTGAGGCTGTAGTCCTCCATATATTTGTTAAGGAGAAAGCTCCAACAGAACCCAATTACACATTTTTATTTCATGTTTTGTATAAAATGCCTATAATTATGTTTTAGTTTAAGAAGTCATCAAGGCACTTTATACCAATAATTGAAATGTAATTAACATAAAATAGTATATATCCCAGAACAAATGCCAGGAGAATATCTGAAGCATTCCTGTTTTGGATCTGTGATTTCTCAACAATTATCTCTAAAAAAACAGAACGGAGGGAAAAGAACATAGGAACAACAGAACAGCCCTGTTGCACCATAGACTACACATCTATAGGTTATGGAAAAGTTACTAGTTTGGACTCCAGTTCCAAGAATCTACAGTTCTGGCAGTCGCAGTCCAAAAATGAGTTTTCCAAGCTCTGAATGCCCATCTAGTCCACATGGCCCTACAGGCGTTGTGGAATTGCAACTCGCAGCATCCTTCACAATTGACTATGAAGGCTAGGGCTGCTGCCATCTGCAGTACAACAATATACTTCTTCTCCATTTGGCAATCATTACTAATAGCAATTGTTACACTTATATCCCATAAGGTATTTTTATGTCCTTTCCGATACTCTTTCACACTATACAATTATAGCACTTTGATATCATTTTAATCACCGTGTGGAATCCTGAGATTTTCAGTGGAACATAGAATTCTTAGCCAGAGAGTTCCTCTGGTGCCTCACCAATTGCAGTATTCCATAGGGGCATATAAATATTTAAAGGGGTGGCATATGGAGGATGGAGCAAGCTTGTTTTCTGCTGCTCCAGAGACTAGGATACAGAGCTGGGGTTCAAACTTCAGGAAAAGAGATCCTATGTAAACATTAGGAAGAACTTCCTGATGGTAAGAGCAGTCCAACAGCGGAATATGCTGCCTCCAAGTGTGGTGTTAATCTCCTTCTTTGGAGGTTTTTAAACAGAAGTTGGATGGCCATCTGTCAGGAATGTTTTGATGGTGTATTCCTGGATGGCAGGGGGTTGGACACGATGGCCCTTGTGGTCTCGTCTACCTCTATGGTTCTTTGAGTCTATGGATGTAATCCTGGCAGTTAAATTGGAATCATAGTGCTATTACTGTGTTGTCTGGAAGGACCTCAGATAGTTGACTTATTACCATAGAGAATTAGGTGTTTTGCTGCTGCTGCTGCTGTTCTGTCTTTGTAACTACTTCAGAAGGGTTTATACCAGTTCTGTTGTATGTGGAGAACTTGGGTCCCCTGCCCATATGATTTAAGTTGCTATTTACTGTCGAGTATTTTTGGTTGATTAATGAACTGCTTTTGAATTGATTGATTAGTCCATTAAATGTAAATAAAGGTGTGAGTAAATGCTGAAATGCAAATGCTTTTTTTGAGACACAAAAGGAAGTGTAAAAATGTGCAGCTCTGAACAGACCTCATGAATAAACAAATATGTCCCAAATTTTCAGTTTCCAAAGGGGTAGCTGTGTTCATCTTTTGCAGCTAAAATAAAACAACAAAAATGAGACCTAATGGCACTTTAAATACTTACAGATTTATTATAGCTTTAATACAGATTTTGTGGTCTACAGTTTACAAATATTTAGAAGTGGGCTGTAATCCACAGAAGTTCACACTATAATAAATCTGCTAGTAACCATCCCACAGGATTTGCTGTCTTAATTTTCAATATCCAAGTTAAAATTAAAGACTTCAATCCTGCACATACTTAGCTAGGATCAAGTCTGATAAAAGTGCTTCTGATTTACCTTTGAGTAAAGCACTATAGCAGTTGCCACTAAGTGTATTAGGATACTCATTTATCTAGTCAAAGCCTGAAGGTTTCCTTCTCCTGAAGGAAATGCATCCTATGATACAGACAACTAGATCTTTGGTTTTCCAAGTAGAGTTTTTATTATGGACAACAGCAACCAGTGTGGTGCAGCGGTTGGAGTATGGAGTGGGACTCAAATCCCCACTCCTTTCTGAAACACACTGAGTGATATGCAGCCAGTCATTCTCAGTCTAATAGAAACAATGGACATGTCACGCCACATTGGGCTCCATGGAGGAATAATGGAATATTATTGGCAATAATTCAAGATGGCTTTTCCCTGGTGACCAGTGACATTTTTCTGGTTGGTGTCCAGAGAACCCATTATTTTGACTGCCAACAGAACCGTAAGGGCATGATCCTGTTTCCTAAACAATTCCCCCACAACAGATTCTGATTGGCCCTGCAGGTTGCACGGAGAGGAGAGACTATCCAGCTGCACACGTTAAGACCATTTATGTGACAATGGATTTTGCCTTCTGTTTCCTTCCTATGCATTTTACAAGCTTTGTAGAAGATGTGACAAAATATTCAGTTCTTTTGATGAAGGTCTCATGTACTAATTCAGCAGGAGCTCTTAAAAATAGCAGGTGAAAAACCTTCTGGAACAGTAGATCCTCCAGAAAAAGAAAAAAAAACTACTTCGGTGATCTTTCTTCTTTTAATTAGCTCTCTGCATTCCTTCTCACTAGTGGAGCAGGAGCTTCCTCAGTTTGGGGAAAGCAGAGAAAATCATGTAACGTGGGAGTGCAGTGAATAGGGGCAGGGAACGGGCTGCCTTCACACAGTGTTCTTTCCATCCAGTAGGTTATTCCTGTGGGACAAGAAATTGTCTTGATAGCCCTGATTAAGCTACTGCTATGTTATAGCTAACAGCAGCATGACAAGACAGAGGAAACACCCAATGTTCCTTGTGATCTGGACAGATTTTAATAGAGTGTGTTGGCATTTTGAACCCTTGTTGTTCTGAGACTCTGAGCACAAAGACCATTGGCTTTTGCTTAATGCAGAACACACTTGACATAGCATGATGGCCATGGCTGTGTTTATAACAAAGACCACCATCTCAGGCAGTTTCTCCCATGTGTTTGCCCTTTTCATGTAATATTTACCTAGAGCTGCCTTAATGTGAAATGTCACTGCAGGTTTTTATTTCATTTTTTTTTATTTTTCTGAGGACCTACTGAAGAAGGAGAATTGCTACCACACCAACACCTGCATTCTGTCAGAAACCATCTTAAAGTGGTTTATTTCCTCAAGTTGCAAAGGCAATTGGAATGTGGTTTACAAAACCCCTTTCTGTCCTTATGATTAAAATGGAAAAGCTGCAGTACCTGTGCTACTGTTGTCTTCCTTCTCCCCCTTCTTCTATTTCTATTTCTATTTCTATTTCTACTTCTTTTCTTTTCTTTTTTAAAGGGAGGGAAGTCTCCCCATTCTTGAGGTTTATTAGAGCTTTAAGCTGTCAGGTTATTACTGTCAGTTTCCAGAAAGGAAAGAGCTACTGATGTAAAATTAATTTATTGAATGGAATTGTTTTGCCCCAGGGGAATAACATCACCATTTAATTTAATTTCCCCATCATATTGTCTCATTTACAGAAGGGAGGAAAAAAACTTTCCTTTTTAACAGAATAAGGTACATTATGCTGAATAGTGTTCTTGTCCTTAGATCATCACTTGTCAGAGCATTCTATAATATCTGCATGAATTTTACTTTCTGCTTTTCTTTTTTTTGGGGGGAGAAGCATTGAGAGAGAGATGAAGGTACCTTCCTACCAAATCTCTTTCTTATATTCGTTCGTAAAGACTTTGAATCAGAACACAGAAGAAATACAGCTAGCATGCCATGAGGTGATTTCCAGAGTAACATTTTCCCCCTATGCAGGGAATACCAATGGAGAAATAAAAATGAAGAAGGTTGCCTACAAATATACAGTTCATGTGAACTTTGGAAGAAAGAGCTGTGAAGAGAACTGGGCAGGAAATTAACCTCTTGACTCTCAGATTTTTCCTTCCAATCCAGAAGCAGCACGCCTCTGAAAAACAGTTGCTGTGGACAACTGCTGAATGGGATCTTGCCCTTATATGCTATTTATGGGTTTCCTAGAGGTGTCTGGTCTTTGTCCATTGTGGAAAATGGGAGGCCACATTAAATGGCCCATTGGCCTGTTCCAGCAGGGCTCTTATGTTTCTTGCTGCAAAAATCCATTTTAGTTAATCATTATTACCAGAGCTTGGGAAAAGGTTCTTCTTATTTTACTATTAACTCTTAGGCGCATTTCATACTGCACAATTATAGCATTATGATTCTACTTTAACTGCTGATTATTCTATCCTATGGAATCCTGGGATTTATAGGGATAAGAGCTCTCTGACTTGGAATTCTAAATACCACACCAAACTACTAATCAAAGTATTCCATAGGATAAAACCACGGCAGTTAAAGAAGCAGCAAAGTGCTATAATTGAATACTGTGCACAAGATCAGTTGCTATGCTGGCTGTGAGATTCTGGGTGCTATAGTCCAAGAATGTAACTTTTCCAAACTCTGTTTGCAATGTAATATTTTAATGTACATTTTATAAAAAATAGAATGTCACATGAGAAGCAGCCCTTGAAAACAGACTGAAAATCATTTTCCATAATCACTTTAGTGTGCAGGTGTGGATTAGAAGTGCATCTGATTTTACTTTTTGGCATATAGTCCACGTGCCATGCTTCAAGGATGCGTTACACTTGAAAAACTGTAAATAACAGGTTTTTTGCATGTTCAAAGAAAGGTCACATTTGGTTATACCTACTTAACATTGTTTGATTGATAATAAACGATGACCAGAATCCTGTATGTTCTATATGCCTGTGTCAGCACCTATAGTTACAGTGCCACACAGTGAATTCTGACTTAACAACCCCAATCCTCACTTACTGGGTAGCAGCCACTGCAATTGATGGGAGTCTGTTCTCCTGCCATTCCCATTTCTCTTGTGAACAGTCTCCATTGTGACAGTCAGAAACAGGATCCTTGTCACAATTCTCTTGTGTGCTGGAGATCTAATATACTAGAGGGAGGTAGAGCCATCAGTCAGTTGCTTTCTGAATGACAGGGGAACAGATCCTCATTGTTTGCAGCAGCTGCTGCCTAGTAAATGCAGACTGAGACTATGTAGGGAACATGACTGTGTAACAGTTACGAGTGCATAGCTCCAGGTTACACATTCACAACTGCCATATAGGATCCCAGCCAGAATTTATATCATGTCTGGAAAAAAATTGGTACAGTTGTCAATTTACAACATCTAAAGAGGGAAGGAAAGAAAAAAAAAAGACAGAGAAAGAAACATAAATATCAACATAGTCCACTTTCCCCCACTTTCTTCTTCTATCTTATAGCTATAATTATTTCAATAGCTGAGAACTTAATTTATTCCATTCCTTTCTTTATTTGTATTTTCTTGTTCTATCTACTTCAATTATCTAATGGAGTTCCCCCCTCTTCTGAGTTCATTAAAAATTACATATGGATTTGTACATATACTTATCCTCCTTTGCTATGAAACAATATCATATACCATTAGCTGGAATTAGTCAATTACACTGCTAAATGAATAAAAACAAAAACATTGCTGCCTCATGACAAATAATCAAACAAGGAAGATCAACACTGGGGCCCTTTCTGCACCTTACCTTCTTCCAGTGCGGGGGTGCGGAGATCATGCAATCAGTTTCTGGCAAGAGGGTCTCACGTCCAGGGTCCTTCAGCTCCGCATGAGCTGCCTGCTCATGTGAGAGGCCCTCCTCTTCCTTCCACAGTGCAGCCTGGGACCTTCCCAGGCTGCACTGAGGAAGGAAGTGCAACCAGCACAGCTCCGGAGGCTCCACATGCCAGGTAAGTGTGCACGGGGCCCATGAGCAATGTGTGATCATGCGCCATTTTCGGATTCTAGCCAAAAATGAAAAGGTGTGCGATTGCCACCTGCCAGCCCCTGGAGCATCGCGTGATTGTGAATGCGTTGTGCAGATTGCTCCTCACAATTGCATGACGCTTCAGGCGCCCTTTCATATGGAAAATGCCATGCGAAAAGGGCCTATGGCTGAAGCTTGGTGCATGCACACGAGGAACAAAAATTTATTTTCTCATCAGGCCTACTAAATGTCCCTGAGTCAATGTAACAATGCATGTTAACCCTGTCCATTGAATATATATCCCTCCTTTCTCAAAACACAGGTGGTGTCTTGGAGTGATATCTTGGCCTGCTATATGGAAGAACTAAGCATGGGTTATAACCTTAGGCCCATGCCCTCCAAATTACCTATTTTTAATAGTAATTCTCATAGAACATGCCTGCATTACATCAAACCTCTACTTTCTATTTGTTTGTTTCAGCAGCAAGAGAGTCCTAGCAACTGAATTTTGGCTAGGGTTAGGATGTTAAGTGTTTGGTTAGTGTGCCTATCTTTCACAGAACTACAGTACAGTTCCCATGGTTTTCTTGAAAGGGAATGATTTATTTCAGTGTTGTTGGAGGAGATACACTTTCAGTTTCCTTCTTCTTACCATTTTTAAAGCTGTTGAAGTGAGATACTTGAAGGAATGAAATCCTCATATTTAAATAGTTGCATAATTCACCTAAAATAAAAAAAGAAAGAAAGCATGGTTTAATGGTCATAAACCATGCCCTTCGAGTTGCATTCTTTCTGATTTGCCTGTACAGATTGACTGTTGGGATACACTGTTCATATCATGCCTGAACAGTTTAAGGTGAGTCTTTGAGCAGTTATTGCTTTTGTTTATATAGGTAAACCCAATCTGTGCATTTGAAATGATTGATGAAGTGCAGTCCCACTTGGAGTGTTTGTCATCACTCATGTGCAGAAGTGACATTTCTTTATGTATTTTGGCATAAACATATGCAACTACTGGCAAAGCATTTGACCCCAGAGTCTGACTATTTGTCATTCTAATCTCTCTACTCTTTCTCCCACCCACCACAAAAAGTCAAGCAAGTTACTGTATGCTCTTAAGACACATCACTAATTATTCGACAGCAGAGGACGCCTCTAGCTGGGTTTGCATACATTGCAGAATGCATCATTCCACCAACTAGGGTCCCGTGTGGTCTTATAAATAAAGTTGAGGTGTGGGGGGTAAATGTCAAGAGTGACAACCATATTGAACAATAATAGCTTTTCAGCAAAATCCAATGCTTACTTTGTAAGAGGGAAAGTATGGATAAAATGCTACAATGTCATGCAATGGCAAATCAAAGAAAAGCAGGACTTAAATAAAATGCATTAAACATAGCAGCCCTGAAGCATACCTTCCCAAACAGTGGTGCAGTGACAAACAGGGAACTAATAATTCACAGTGCATGGGCAGAGATAAATTAATGGTTGCCTAACCTCCAAGATCAATGTTCAGAGTGTGTGTTATCACATTGGAAAGCTGATTCTTTATAATTGAGGGTAGTGGGCAAGTGTCAGATCAAAAATAAAATTAGGAAATTTCCATGAGTACGCACAGGATTCAGCCTACAACCCACGAAAGACAACCTTCCTACTTCTATGCACAGGTGTGTGCTTGTTTATTTCTTTGGCAGTAAGTGAGGTAGAGCACATTTCCTTTAAATCTGCTTTTGTTTCTGCAGTGTATCTGTATTTTTAAAAAATCACAGAGAGGTCTTGCACTAGATAAACCTGGTGCAGTATATCCCTTGCCTAAGTATTAGCTAAAGAAAACAGGACCCAAGACTGCACCATAATCTTTTCCAAAGAAATAGACTACAGAGTAGGAAAAGCCTATTGTAAACAGAGGTTGTGAAATTTGCTTTTTTGGGGGATGGCAGTTCTTCAAATTCCCCAAGGAAATTGTAAGATTAAGAGCTATATTATGCATATAAGCACAAGAATATATTTTTGATATGAAACTAATTTTGACTTCTGCAGTTTGAAATCTTCAGTGCATTCTATGCATACCGCTACGATTCTTAACAGTAAGGCAAGGCTCATGATTGAATGTTTCATTGTTTTCTTTCTCAAGAAAAGAAAGTTCAAGAATGGAAAGCACTTTCTGTTTGAAGGATAGCAGTAGGTTGACATAAGTGTCATATTCTCATACAGTGGCCATCATACTGGCCGCAATAATAGTGCTGTTTTACTTCTGAAGAACTGGAAAAGCTTATGGAGTCCTATTCTCCATCACAATGAAAACTTGCAGCTTTGACCTAGAAAGACTGAAGTGTTCACAAATACAACACTCCTGGAGTGCTATTACCTTTTCTTTTCATGTATACATAAACCTAACAACTGTATCTCATAAGATGTATGAAATATAAACTAGAATATTATGGCAGTGTGGTAAGGAAAAGCACTAGATACACAGCATAGGTTGTTAATGTATTTGTGGATGCCAGAAGAGCTTTTGAATATATGAAACTCTTAGAACAACAAGAAAAATAATTCCAGTTTGAGACCTTGCCATCTTCCAAGCCTTGCACTGAAAAACAGATCTCAGGAGACTATAAACTTCCATCTGTGGGGGGAGGGGGATGAAAAATTACATTTAACTTTTTGTTAAAGAATTGTCCAAATTGTTTCCTGCTAATTATCACTAATTATCACCTTTCTCAAAAACAGCACATCCTTTTTTTGGGGGAGAGGTTCAAAAATTGGCTGGGTTTTGGCAATTTTGGTACAAAAAGAAAGGATACACAGGACTTGCCAGATGTTCTTGCAGAATATTTGTGATGAGGAAGAGGCCATGATTTGTCCTATTGTTTGTGGAAAGAGTCCTGTAGAGTTTTGGGACAGAACTCTATTGGCAGGCCAAGCTACAGTAGACCCATTGAATGAACTGTTCATCAATGAGCCAACATTCGGGTAAACACTCTAGATGAGGCTACCAATAAGATTTAGGCCTTGATGTTATGTTGGATGTAGATGTAGTAGATATGTGCCACTCAGCTAGCTCAATAGATCTCCTCATGTCTTTCACCTCAAAGCAGCATCTCTAGTTCCTGAAAATGCTGTAGAGAAGACTGGAAGGCTCTTCTGAATGATTTAATGGGGGGAAATGTCTTCTCTCCTCAGGGAAGGAGCTGACACCTGATTTTCAATGACTACATTCTTGCCTCAGATGTCTTCTCACCACAACATGTCTCAATCATTTGTGTAGCACTTGGGGGTTGGACTGGATGGGTTACCATGGGGAGAAAACATAGTCTGTCTTGCATATCTAGCTCCACATTCCTAAATATCTAATCCAATATTATTTTTAAGGATAAGAGAGAGGTTTTTTTATGGGTCCACACAAACACACACTGTATTAGATGATAACAAAGTGTAATGCATAGAAATATTTGTTCTCTGAGGCCCGTTCCTTATCTGGCCCTGTACCCAAAGAAAGAAAGAGATCCACTGTGGTGTAGTTGTTAGAGCATTGGACTACAACCCTGGAGACCAGGATTTGATTCTGTACTTGACCATGGAAACCTACTGGGTGACCATGGGTGCATCATATGCTCTCAACTCCAGATAGGGTTGCCAAAAGTCAGAAAGGCACACAACAACCCCAAAGAAAGGATGCTTAGAGGTAACCATAGTTTGCAAAAAAAAAAAAAAAAAAAACCATAAAATTCATGGTGTGGGAGAGACTCACAACTGATCAAAACAATCAATAGGAATTGAGCATGTGCACTAGACAAGAAATATTGACTGGCCCTGGAGGGTTGGGAAGGAGAAACCATGAAGTGAGACTGGAACAGAGTGGCAGAACTTACAACATTTTGTAGCTTACCTCAGTTTTCAATCTTGAGTTTAAGTAGACAAAAGGGTACTGCCCACTCTCATGAAGGATATATCAGCAGGGAGGGACAACCCCCGTCTCAACCCCCCCACCATGAGAACTGAGTGGTCACAGAAACTGGTTTTTGGGTGAAAGAACAGAAAACTGAGAGGCAATAGGACTGGACTCAAACAAAGGCTGGATGGCCATCTGTAGGGAGCACTTTGATGTGTATTCCAGCATAGCAGGAAGTTGAACAGGATAGCCCGTGGTCTCTTCTCACTCTATTCTACGATTCTATGATTCTATGGACTGGTTGAACATGGCTGTTGCGAGTCTCACTTTTTTTTTCCTTATCGCTAAATTCTCTTCCCATGTCCCACACCTCTATTACTTTTCTTTTCTCCCTACCCCTTCCGATAGGTTTGTGTCAGCAAATGATACCTAAATGTTCAAATTTTGGTAAATGGAATGTCTGTGGAAAATGAAATTCTGAAGGTCCATGTAATATGAATAAAATGTCAGCACTAGCTGACAAGATTAATTAATTCCTTGTGTCTCCTCCCATTTCCCAATTAATAAATAATGCCGTCCAGAAGTGAGCACTCTAGTGGAAGACAGATTGAAAAGGTTTGGGGGTTGCTTTTTATTTTTATTTTTGCTTTTTGTGGTGGGGGGACAGGGGAAGGCTGTCACTTCAACGGGTTCAGCACAAAGTATTAACCATGGAGAGGCATAAAGAGACACTTGGAATGAATGGAAAACAAACAAGGCAGGAGGCAACAGACTGGTTGTTGGGAGGCTTGCTTGCTTGTTTATTTATTTATTTATTTTAAATACACAGCTTTTCATTCTAATCTAAAGCAGCAGTGGCTTACCATAGTCAATCTATTTTTAATACCCTAGGAAGAATAAAGAGTTATATGTATAACCATCACTTCTGTTGGGGTTAGAGTATGAAAGCTTTTTTATGTTACACAAGTCTATCATTATGACTGATTTTATTTTAATAGAGGCCTACATTTTTTTTTACATATACACCTTCAACAAATGCTTATCAATTCAGATTTTTTCAATAAAAGGTAGTACCACCATGCTTATCCTCTCTGACCAGGAGTGTTGCTACAGGGGAACAAAATGACAACATTGCTACCCAAATAAGAATTCTTTGTCTCTCCTGTCCCCAAGAAATCTTCCCTTGATCTCCAAATTCCTAGCACTGGAAAGACTTAAAACTTCAGCAGAGCATTTAGAAATACACTTTAGGTATCCAAAGAAAAGGGAAAGAAAAATTACAACTGAAATGCAAACACAGCAAATAGAAAAGTTCTGGATGTGAACAATTTTCAGTGTCTTACACTATGCAATATTAGAAATTTGGCAACTGAAGTAAAATTTCATTGGGGAGAAGAAGCATCTCTGGAGATATTGTGCCCTCATTTGTTCCCCCTCCACCTTTTTCTAGCATTTTTTAAGAATTTGAAAAACATAGACTCAATTATATGGTGTTTCTCCAAAACAGGCCTTTATTTTCTCAGGATGGGATGTGTTTCTCTCAGCAGGAGTCTTGAAGTATGTGAAAAGGCTGCTTTTCTTGAAACTGTTGAAGTCAATGAAATTCTTTCCCATCCATTGTATGTATGCAGTACAGCTGAATAGAAAATATCAAGAGGACTACAAATGTTCCTCTAATCATGCCTCCTAGTACACATGTACATGCATGGATACACGCACAGAGACACATGCACACTTCAGTAAAAACTCATAGTCATGTTTAGATGTTCACCTCCACATGTATACACATGACACACACTTGAATCTCTTGGAGAGCAGAAGACACTAACAAATGCACTCTTCTTCTCCCTGTTATGTTAATCTAATCATGGGGGCACTCTTGTGTCTAAAAACAGGCACTCCACTATACCAAGACAGATAATTAGCTGTTTTGAGTGTGACACAAACCAAATATAAAGTATTAGATGGCATACATTTTATCACATATGGCTCCTATGCGGCTAGCTATATATTAGAGATAGGGAACCATAGGCCTTTCAGATATTTTGTACTACCTCTGTCATAACCCCTGACCATAATACCAGTGACCATGACCATAATACCAGTCATGCTGGCTGGGATGTCTGGGACTTGAAATCCAAAATATTGGGAGAGAGGGCCAACGTACTCCTTCTTACCCTGTGTAGTTTTGCATGTAGAAGGAATGAATTCAGCACTATCTAGATGTAGGTTGGGATTGGCAACCATAGAAGAAACAAAGACCAGGGTTCCTTGTGCCCTGTAGTGAACAATTTCACCACATTTTCACAACCTTCTCAATACAATACAATTCTATATATGTCTACTGATTCCACTCAGAAGTCTCACTGAATTCAGTTAGGCTTGCTTCCAGATATGTGGGTATAGGATTCCTAATGACTACTACTGGTAGTACTTTTTAGCCTGATGCTTGATAGGGGTTTTCTATGAAGCGTAGAGTATTTCCAGTAACAAACTCTATCTCTGCCAAAGAGTTTACATAAACATTCCATTTTGTATAGCAGTGAAATGCTTCAGGCGGTGTTTGTCTTCTTAGAAAATCGTGTTCCTTTTAAGCATTTGAAGTCACTTGACCTCCTGATTCATCATCAGTCCCTGCCCCAGGATTTATATGAGCATTTTAATTCAATGACTTCTTATACAGCATGGCTACTGCTTGTAGGTGCTAAACTAAGGAGTCAATATCATGCATTGCCATATTGGCTGGAAGTTAGAATCACAACTGAGGGTGTTTGGCAGATACTCATCTCACTGTGCATAGTGCTTTGTGCTTATGCTTAGAACTGTGGAGGATCCCTTCAATTACATGGGGGCTGCATTTTGGGCAGCCTTTAGACAAGCATCTCAACCTGCCTTTAGAAAACATATCTGGAATGATGGAGAGATTCAGCCTTCATTTATATCACTTTCTACCATACAATACAGTGGCCTAGGATCTGCCTCATCTGCCTACTCATCTACATAGACCAAACTCACATTTAATTTCTTGGCCATGGGTCTAAACTGAAAGAAATCCCTGCCATCACTGCTTGGAGGTCCCATCACAGTCCTATTGCTCTTTGTTACCTACACAGGGAAGATAAAAGAAAACGAAGTCACTCATACTGTCAGACAGCATTTGCTAGAACATGATGACAGTGCTGAAGACTGCTCCCCCCTGCCACAAGTTACATGTTCCTATTCAGAATTCTAGCTAACCTTCCCATCTTCCCCACTCCCTATTTGGTCCACGTCCAACTAACATGGAACATTCTGTGGCTTCTTTTGAAGTCAACAGGTCATGCTCAGTCCACATTGGGGTAAAAGGTGAGTTGACCATTTGTGGGTAATTTGTATATGTGTATTTCAATATTTTATACTTCTGCATGCTTGGCTGTTGTTGTTGTTGTGCACCTCCAGGTCACTTCCAACTTATGGTGACTCTAATACAAACCTATCACGGGGTTTTCTGGGGCTGAGAGTGTGTGATGCTCCCAAGGTCACCCAGTGGGTTTCCATGGCTGAGCAGGAAATCGAACCCTGGTTTCCAGGGTTGTAGTCCAGTGCTCAAACCACAACACTGTGATGGTTCTCTTTAGGGCCTGTTATTTCTCAGTGGGCCTCTTGTTATTCTGCCCTTGTCAGCACTGAACCTGGGAGAGAACGAGAATAATTAAATACATTTTCATCCACCATGGTCTAAATTCAAAACATAAAGTGAAAGGAACAAATTAAACAAATATAACCTGTACCATGCTGTTTAAATTTCCCTTTCTGGTCAGCATGTGTTTTTTCCCCCCCTATTTTGCCTTTCTGTTCAAATTAAATCATCTGCACTTCTCTAAGGACAAGAGATAAGTGGAAAATTGATGGCAAAGATGTTCATTCCTTTCATTATGTAGTCCTTCTCTTTATCCTTTTAAAAATGGTCTCTTTTGAACTGTCATTAATGGAAAAAATAAAAACATGTTTCTGTTTCTAATACCTCTGATTGGCCATCTTCTACCATTTAAAATCTTGGGTCATTTTCCTGATATTTTTTCCCTCCCTTATTCATGCCTCAAGGTTAGATAGGCAATTATGATACATTATTGGGATAATTCAAAATAAAACAAAGTCTTTTTAGCATTTCTTCTCCCTGGATGGCTTCGTTGACCTTTTGGCTTCCCCTCTTTTTTTTTTTCTATGATAAAAGCAGTCTGTGTTTATTGAATTTCATTCATGTTCTCCTGAACATTATTGTTGATCCACTACTGTGCATATCCTACCTGCAAGAGCATACTACAAGATGAATATACAGTTTATTCTGTAGCCTACATTCAACTAAAGTGAGGGGAGCAAGTTAAATATGATACTACCTTATGCCTCCTTGTTTTCAATGGGATAGATAGTCACAACCAACTTGACCTCTACTGAACCTGAAAGGACTGTATAAGACCTTAGCATAACCATAACTTGCAGAATTCCAGTGCTTACATAATTCATGAAGCACTAATGGGTAAAGACCATCACAACCCTGTATCAAGTTATGTGGCTTGGGCAATCAACATTGTGTGTTGTACTTCTACAAAACCATTTACTAGTCTGTAATGTGAGTTAGGGTTATACTCTGCCTGAACATACATGATTGCAGTTTCGTTACACCCCTACGTGAAACCCAAAGCCTGGATTCCCAGGTTCTGGCAGTGGCCAAGAGTCCATTTCAACAATTAAAGCTATTGTGCCAGTTGTACATGTTCCTAGAGATGCCTGATCTTGCTACCTCACATGTCTTAATAATACATCTTGGATTACTGTAATGCGCTGTAAGCAGGGATGCCTTTGATGAATGTTCAGAAACTGCAGCTGCCTGACCAGGTTGGCTATCTACTACAAAGCTCCCCTGTTACAGCAGCTTCACTGCCTATCAGCTCATTTTCAGGCACAATTCAAAGAACTGGCTATGATCTTCACAGCTTGTGTCCATGCTATCTATCTGAAAGACTGCATGTTTCTATACAAGATTGCCTGAGTTTTGAAAAGAATGGTTAAAAGGACAAAGGCAGAAGATAGGTTTCACATACAAGGCAAGATGGGCAGGTTTGGCCCTTTTCGCATGCAGTTTCTATTGCAAAAGGGCCCCTTAGCGTCACGTGAATGGGAGCGACAGTCTGTACAACGCACTCCCATTCACACGACGCTCACGAGCCTAAAGCGGGCCGCGCACGAATTTTTTTATTTTTGGCTGGGAGCTAAAAATACTACGCAGTTGTGCAATGCTCCTGGGGCCCTTGCGCACTTACCTGCCCTGTGGTGCGTTGGACGAGCTGGGCCGGTCGTGCTTCCTCTCCCAGTGCAGCCTACAGCTCCCAGGCTGCACTGTGGAAGGAAGGGGTGGGGTGCTAGCACAACGGTCGCGTGACCAGGAAGTGAGCTGCGGGACGAAGGAGCAGGGAAGCAGCGGCGTTCCTGCTGAGGCTTTTCACGCGAGACGCCCCCCCCCAGCCACACAAATGGATAATGTGTGAAAAGGGCCAAACTTATGAATGGTGAAATACTTTCTTGTACTAGTGCACTGATATGGGCTGTTGTTGTGTGCCTTCAAGTCACTTCCAACTTATGGGTGACCCTAAGGCAGACCTATAATGAGGTTTTCTTGGCAAGATTCCTTCACAGGAGGTTTGCTATTGTCTTTCTCTTAGGCTGAGAGAGTATGACTTCCCCATGGTCCCAGTGGGTTTCCATGGCCAAGTGGGGATTTGAATTCTAGTCCTCATAGTCCTAGTGCAACAACCAAACCACTATGCTGGCTCACTAATATGGGTACAAGATGAATAAAATGTTGCAATGAAGCATTCTTGGCAACTCTACCTAGCGACTGGGGTGTTGTACCATGTGTGCCAAGAAACCAATGTCTCTGTTCAAACCATTGCCAATGGACAGGAGGCTGTGGATTCCCTTTTCAATCTACCAGTCATCCATTAATTCATTCTTTTTTTTTTTTCCTTTTGTTATTATCATTCAAGGATTCTCCCATTTCTCCAGTGTAAAGTACCAAGGGAGATTGTTGACATAAGACCGCACATATCATAAGAGAGGATGAACAACTAAAAGTGCCACTAATATTGTAGGCAATATTAAGTGATATTGTAGGCGATAGTAGGTATAGGCCCTGTGAGATTGCAGCCTGAGTAGATGGCAGGGGCAGAGTTAGCATCTGGGTTTGTGGCAATGTTTGTTCCTGCCTTCCCATCTAAGTTGTGTCTCCTATTGTAGGTGAATACCTGTTTTCATAGCCACCTAGAATAACACTTCCTCAGTTCTTGCACCCAGAAACCTCTCATTTACTTGAGACATTCCATCAGAATTTCAACAACCTCTATCCCACCATTAATCTTAGCCAATATCTTCTATCCCATAATTAATCCATACAACACTACCATTCAGCTACAGATCTAGAGAACACATTATTATTTCAAATGTACTGATCATGGTGAACAAAGTGTGGCCCACAGGCTGCATGTGGCCCCCTGAGGGTCCCCAGCACAAAAGATTGTAAACATTAAACCGATACACACACACACACACACACACACACTCATCCATCTAGATATATATATATGGATTTTTTTAAATGTATGTATGCATGCGTGTGTGTGTGTGTGTAAATATTTGCCCCCAAATTTTCACAGATGCCTCCTGGGGAGGGCATTTTTGCCACATTTTGTAGCCCCCTGGCTACTTTAGGCCCAGAAAAGGCTTTTTCAGAAACCAAAAAATAAACCAGAAGTGACTTCTCATCATCTCTTGTTTTGAAAAACATCTTTTCCTTCCTGGGCCTAAAATGGCCCTGGAGGCTTAAAAGCACAGCAAAACACTCCTACATCCCCTAGAGAGTTTGGGAGACATTTGAGGGAGAAAAATTGGGGGGAAAGTTGCTGTGGAGTTGGGGGGATACCAATGCAGCTCTTTAGCATCCTAAAGTTGTTCACCCCTGCTATGCATACTATACACACTCCAGCTTCCACACAAAACTACCAAACCTATCATTTACAGCCAAGACCTCTGATATAATCACACCTGCTCAGAGACACATGATGAGATTCTAAACTCATGGAATTACTACATACATTTCTCAAGCTAAAATACCCACTGAATGAAGTGGAAATACAAATAAAAAAGGCGAGGCTTGAATGCAGAATTATATATCTTAAAGGACAGACCAAAAACAGGAATAGGCAGAACCTCACATACAGTTCCCAACTGAGACCTCTCAAGAGACATCATCAATGAATCTTGGCATATTATGCATATTAAAAAAAAAAACTAGTTGAAATCCTAGCCACTAAAGAGGATTCTTGCGACGACTTTACTGCAACACTGTTCTACTCCTGTACTCATATCAATGGACTATAGTAGGAACTGCCACCACTATTCATGCATTTACCTGCTCATTTCAGCATACATGTAAAACCTGTCTCCCACCTTTGTGCTTTTAACTGCTCTTCACAACTGTTGTTGAAACAAATTCTCATCCTACCCAAATGTTTTGCATTTCTATTACAATTCATAGCTCACACCCACTCACCAACAATTGAGATATATGCCTATACTTAGAGGCTTCATTGCATGTGTCTGATTAGAATGCCTCTGTAATTAAAAAGAGTCATTTTGGAAGATGGACATAAGAGAAGTGTCTTGTAAAACGTTGTGATTATTGAACATGATAATCTAGTATTCTCTAGGGTCAAATGACTGTGATGGACAAAACTCCCAAGTGCATGTTGTTGTTGTTGTTGTTGATTGTTTTCTGTAGTAGTATGATTTAAACCCAGTAACAATAAGGCATAGTGCCTTTCACCTTCCTTCGTAGTTAAATTTGCCTGACTTTCTTCTTTGTATATTGGCTCCCGGAAATTTTTCAGTCCTGTACTCATCAAACCTATGTGACATTTTATTTGGGATACACTCCATTAGCTACATGTTAAAATGATGTTGCTTCTTAAGCCTTTTGTTCTATTATGACCTTCAGAGGCTTTTACAGAGGAGCAAAAAGAAAAGACTGGGGAGTGGGGGAAGTTGAAGGCTGATCTTTCTGTCAATGCAAACCCTCTGTCTAATAGCAAGACCGGGGGGTGAGTTCCAACAGGATTAGAGGTGAAATAGGGCCACAGAAAAACAAGATGGAGGTATCAGTATGCTCACAGGAACTCCAAATATGGGAGAAATACTCCCAGGTAGGGATGAAGAATGAGGAAAGAGGTCAAGCCTCCCACCAAAATTCCAGCTGGAGAAACTACA
Organism: Ctenosaura bakeri; assembly: GCA_948474755.1. Taxonomy (NCBI): domain Eukaryota; kingdom Metazoa; phylum Chordata; class Lepidosauria; order Squamata; family Iguanidae; genus Ctenosaura; species Ctenosaura bakeri. The sequence continues at coordinate 305,862 of CAOLHI010001318.1, forward strand.
GCCAGCACTTCAGGCAGGAATTCAATGATGTTAGGCCTATGGCCATGCTCCAATGGGGCACACAGAGCAAATTTTGGGAGCAAGTTGGGAGCAAGTTTTGGTAGCCAATTTTCTGCCCTGGGACCCTTTGGAGCATTTATGAAATAAAAAAATAACTTTTTTATTGAGAATGACAGCAAGTGCAAGTGTTATTTCAGCCATGGCACCCTCGGTGAGGACCCCCAGATATCTTTTGATATCATTTAATTTGGCCTTAGCTGGACTGGCTAGTGATTACCTCATTTCACATGTTCGCAAAGTTCTCTGGATAAGCACGGACAGAGAAGCGGCCATTAATGGTTTGCATTCCATTTCTCTTTGTAGCCAGCAACCCAAAACTCGCCCGAAGCTTTAGGGAACTTCCCGCCGCAGACTCCTCAATAGCCATGCGGCTTTTAGTCAAATTACTCTTATTAGTTAGGCCATCAATGTCTCAGCCAAAGGTATTGTTTCTACACGCAAATCCCATCACGCGAAGCCTGACCTCACCAAATCCTTTTGTCCAGCACCAAAATTCTCCTTTGGAACCACCATAGCCGAAAGGCACGATCCTCCCTATAAAAACCCCTCACTTTTAACCAATCCTTGGATCACCTTTGACTGCCATTCCGCCCTGCCGTTGGTATGTTTAAAGGGACTCCCCTCAACGCCCCACGCTGAGTCTTCTTCCCCAAATCTCCAACCTCTCCCCAGGACTACGGAATAGGTTGTATTGCCTCTCCCTATAACTCTCTGTGTTTTCTAAACTAGTTAGTCTATGTTTGTCTTCTGTGTTTTATTCTTAATAAAGAATTGTTTATCGTTTGGAACCACCTTGTCTAGCCACTCTCTAACCCGACGCTGTAGACATAGGGTGAAAGATCTCGCTTCGTTACCCTGCCTCTCGCTAGCAAAACCAGTGCTCTGAGTTCTAATTTCCCCATCTTTGGTATTTTTAATTGGCAAAGCCAGGTGCCCCTCGCGGGACCCCCAGTTTTCAGGGTAACACAAGGAGCTTAGTGACCGGGAGGTTTCCAGGGAAAATAACTGCCCATTTTTTTCCAGAAAGAAAAAAGAGTAATCCAGGTGTCTCTTTGCACTGAAAGGTCACAAAAACAGATTTGGAGTACATATAGGTCCAGGGCTACAATACATGTGGCCCAGCTTTGCCCTAAAGATTCTCCACTTCCAATGAAAAGCGAGGTCCCACAATGTTAACTGGCTGTGCAGAGGTGTCTGTGGGTTGAGATATAACATGTAGTACAAAACTGTTAGGAACAAAAGTAATGTAATCATTAAATTATGTCTGTCATTATAATACACACTTCTTTGGTAAGCTGAGTAAGATCTGAAGTAATCAAAGAAATCCTATATTAATGTTTATTTTGCATGAAGAAGCCATCAACAGAAGATCATCTGAAGAAGTGGCAAGGTTCTTCCTAATATTTCTGCAGTTTCGAGACTTTCTTGTAGTAGAATAGCAGCCATTAAAATGGCTTTTTTTCTGGTTAGGATGAAACCTGCTTTGTTTTCCCTGATAGAAATCTCTCTTCTCTCATACTAAACAGCGTCTTTAAAATTCTGTTGTGTCACCTAGACTTGTATCATATTGCAAACACTAATGGCAGACTAAAAATAGAGGTGGCTATTCCATGCACATAGCATGACTTTTGTTGCTTGTTGCAAACAAACATCTGCAAGATGTGCTTTATCTATTATCATCATCACTTATTTGTTTAATAAAAACGTATCAGAATTCAACCTTATTCTTTAGTTGTTTCATATACATATTTAATGATCATGAGACTGAGTCGTGTGGGATTGAAGGGGTTGGTCTGGAATGTGTAGTAATGGCATTTTTATGCCATATAGATGCCTGGTGAGATCCCATCATGTTTTGTGCTCAGAGATATTTGTAGGAGTTGGTGTGAAAGGCTGGGTTGTTGTGCTTCTTGAACTGTCTCCTGCATTGCATTGCAAGTTGCTTTTTAAGTATGGAATTTCAAATGTAGTTTGATGCTGTGCCCTGTACCATCTTGGGTCTTGAGATGTTGCTAGAATTCCTGACTGATGTGCTGCTGGGGCTACTGGAGGCTGAAGACTAATAATATCTGGGAGTGCACTTTGAAGAAGCCACTGCTGTAGACTATTATTGGCTAGTGAAGTCATTCTGTGGAATAGTTTAAAATAGGATTGCTATAGCCTGTGATATTCAGCTGTATCTGTCAAAACAATTATGGGGTGTGCAAGAATTTGCAGTGAGACTCCAGCCTCATTTCTCTCCAAAATGAACAGGCTGTAAATAGGGAAGAGATGGTGGAGGCAGACACAACTTGAGCGATAACCAGTGAGTGGGGAATGTTCATAGAATCATAGAATCATAGAAATTCAGAGTTGGAAGAGACCACACAGGCCATCCAGTCCAACCCCCTGCCATGCAGGAACACCCTCAAATCAATCCCGACAGATGGCCATCAAGCCTCTGCTTAAAAACCTCCAAGGAAGGAGACTCCACTACACTCCGAGGCAGCAGATTCCACTGCCGGACAGCCCTGACTGTCAGGAAGTTCTTCCTGAGGTTCAGGTGGAATCTCCTTTCCTGCAGCTTGAATCCATTGCTCCTTGTCCTGGTCTCTGGAGCAGCAGAAAACAAGTCCCCTCCTTCTTCTACGTGGCATCCCTTCAAATATTTAAACATGGCTATCATGTCCCCTCTTAACCTCCTCTTCTGCAGACTAAACATACCCAGCTCTCTAAGTCTATCCTCATAGGGCATGGCTTCCAGGCCTCTCACCATTTTGGTCGCCCTCCTCTGGACTTGCTCCAGCTTGTCAATATCCTTCTTGAATTGGGGTGCCCAGAACTGGACACAGTATTCAAGATGGGGTCTAACCAAAGCAGAGTAGAGTGGTACCAGTACCTCCCTCGATCTAGACACCATACTCCTATTGATGCAGCCAAGAATTGCATTGGCTTTCTTGGCTGCCGCATCACACTGCTGACTCATGTTCAGCTTGTGGTCTATGAAGACTCCTAGATCCCTTTCACACGTACTGCTATCCAGCCACGTGTCCCCCATCCTATATTTGTGGATTCCATTATTTCTGCCTAAGTGTAGGACCTTACATTTCTCTCTGTTGAATTTCATTTTGTTCGCCCTGGCCCAGCTCTCCAATCTATCCAGGTCATTTTGAATTTTAATCCTGTCCTCTGGCGTATTAGCAACCCCTCCCAATTTGGTATCATCTGCAAATTTGATCAGCATGCCCTCTATTCCTTCATCCAAGTCATTGATAAAAATATTGAACAGCACTGGGCCTAGGACAGAACCCTGTGGCACCCCGCTAGTCACTTCTCTCCAGGACGAAAAGCAGCCATTCGTGATCACCCTTTGGGTTCGGTCGGTCAACCAATTACAAATCCAACTAACGGTAGCCCTGTCCAGCCCACATTTTACTAGCTTCGTTGCAAGAATGTCATGGGGAACTTTGTCAAAGGCCTTACTGAAATCGAGATATGCTACATCCACAGCACTCCCTTCATCTATCAAGCTAGTAACTCTATCATAAAAAGAGATAAGATTAGTCTGGCATGACTTATTTTTGAGAAATCCATGTTGACTTCTCGTGATTACTGCCTTGCTTCCTAAATGATTAGAAACTGACTGCTTAATGATCTGCTCCAGGATCTTTCCGGGTACTGATGTCAGGCTGACTGGGCGATAATTATTTGGGTCCTCTTTTTTTCCCTTCTTGAAGATGGGGATAACATTTGCTCTCCTCCAATCTGCTGGAACTTCTCCTGTCCTCCAAGATTTCTCAAAAATTATAGCAAGCGGTTCCGAAATGACCTCTGCCAGCTCTTTTAATATCCTAGGATGCAATTCATCCGGCCCTGGAGACTTGAATTCATCCAATGCGGCCAGGTATTCCTGTACCACCTCTCTACTTATTATGTGCCTCATTTCCTCTGCTTCCTCCCCTGCTCCCCAACCGCCAGGTTGAGTGCTTGTATCCTTCTGGGAAAATACGGAGGCAAAGAAGGTGTTAAGTAGCTCTGCCTTTTCTCTCCCCCCTGTGAGTAATTCGCCATCTTCTCTGCGTAGCGACCCTACTGTCTCCTTCTTTTTCCTTTTGCTGCAGACATATTTAAAAAAGCCCTTTTTATTGTTTTTAATGTCTCTGGCCAGCCTAAGCTCGTTCTGTGCTTTAGCCTTTCTGACTTCCTCCCTACATCTCCTAGCTACTTGCTTAAATTCTTCTTTGGTGGTTTCCCCCTTCTTCCATTTCCTATACATGTTTCTCTTAACTCTTAGCTCAGCTGAGAGTTCTTTAGTCAACCATTCTGGTTTCTTCAGATGCCTTCCATTTTTCCTCCTTAATGGCACTGTTTTAGACTGTGCCTTCAGTATCTCCTTTTTAAGGAACTCCCATGCCTCCTGAACTCCTTTCCCTTTCACTATTCCTGACCACGGAATTCCAGCCAGCAGCTCCCTAAGTTTACAGAAGTCCGCTTTTTTAAAATCTAAGATGAGTGTCTGGCTACCCTTATCTTCTCCTTCCCACTGAATGCTAAATTCCAACAGGGCATGGTCACTCCCCCCGAAAGAACCAACCACTTCTACCTCATTCACAAGGTCATCCCTGTTGGTCAAGACCAGATCTAGAATATTTGATCCCCTTGTGGCCTCTTCCACCTTCTGGACCATGAAGTTGTCTGCAAGACAAGCAAGAAACTTGCTGGACCTTGCTGTCTTGGCAGAGTTTGACTGCCAGCATATATCCGGGTAATTGAAATCTCCTATAATTACTGTATCCCTCCTCTTTGAATGTGCAGTCATTTGGTTGAGGAAGGCGTCATCCAAGTCCTCAGCCTGGGTTGGAGGTCTGTAGTAAACCCCCACCAGAATATCCCTATTGTTTCTCGCTGCCTTAATTCTTACCCAAATGCTCTCTACCTGGCTTTCTGGGTTTAAGTCCTGGATCTCTTCACAGGTGAAAACATCCTTGACATACAAGGCTACTCCTCCTCCTTTCTTGTTTGGTCTATTTTTACAAAACAGGCTATACCCCTCTATTCCTGTATTCCAATCATGAGACTCATCCCACCAGGTCTCAGGGATGCCTATCAAATCGTATTTATTTTCTTGTACTAGGAGTACAAGCTCATCCTGCTTGTTTCCCATACTCCTTGCATTAGTGTAGAGACACTTAAGTCCCTGGGCCCTTCCTGCAAGTCCTGTACTATTGATTCTACTCCTCCCGCCATTGGCCACTTGTACTACTTGTCCAGTATCATTTGGGCCTTTTACCCCTGTGTTCTCTGAGTCCTTGCCCTGAATAATATTGTCCCCCTCCCCAGTGGAACTTAGTTTAAAGACCTCTTAATCTTCCTTGCAAGACTGTTAGCAAAAACATTCCTGCCAAGTTTTGTGAGGTGCAGCCCATCTGTCGGGAGTCCTCCATGTTTTATTGTTTTAGGATAGCAGTAGACTGAGGAAATAGTGATAGTAGGCTGTTAGCTATTCCCAGGCGCCAACCATTCCTTCTGGCTGGAATTTCAAAGGGACCGTTTGGCATGATGACGTTCGTTCTTTTACAACTATCTTAGGAGAAACTGTCTGTTAAAGTGTAAGGTGGGGGGAAAACGTTCCATTCTCGAGCTTTAACGTCTGAAGACAGCATCCCTTACTATGTTACAATAAATCTTCTATTAAGTTTGTTGATCCGTGTAAGAGTGAATCTGTTCCTGACAGAAAGCTCGAGAATCCTTTCAAAAAATGCACCAATTGATGGACCAGTCGATTACTGAAGAAGAGCAAGGATCTGCAGAATCTGATGGAGCTACAGAAACTGAAGTGCCCATGGATACCAAGACAAAATTGCGCCTGACCGAGGCTATGGAAACCCCCACAAGCGGCCAAACCTGGGTCTGGGGAGAAAAGCCACGTACGTCGTTGAGACAACGCAGAAGGGCTGCTAGATGGGATACATCAGCAAAAGACCTATCCCTTTTGGAGGAGATAAAGCAAATGGAAACCGAACTGGAAAGAAAAGATGAGGAGATACTCGAACTCAAGACCATGCTACGCGAGATGCGCATCCATCCCTCGCAGACAGGGAGATCACCAGGAGGAGAACCACGAGCGGCTGTCTCGGCGGCAGGCACCCCTGGTCCGCCCCAGCAACCAACAGGGCACACGCCAGCGCCACTGTTACTCAGAAATGTGGGAGACCTGAAAGCGACCTTCAACGGGAAGGGGGAGAAACTCTCTTTTTTTTTTGACTATGGCAAACAATTTCATGATTGATCACGGCCATCTATTTCGGGATGATGCGGCCCGAATTCGATACCTAAGCCAGAGGATGAAAGGACTGGCAGCAGACTGGGTAGCGAACCTATATGACTCCCGCGCCCCCGAAACTGAAAATCTGCAGCTCTTCATGAACCATCTGCGGGAACGCTTTGAAGACCCCCATTTATTGGAAAACACCAAATATCAACTGAAACGAATGAAACAAGGCAGGAACGATGTGGGGACGTATTCCCGTGAATTTAGAAAGCTGGCCACCAAAGTCCCGTGGAGTGATGAAATTCTAATTGAGTTATACAAAGATGGACTAAATCCTGATATTCTACACGGGTGCTTAATGCAGGCCAATCCACAGACCCTGCTAGGTTGGGTCAGACTAGCTACTGAAATGGAAGGCATAACCCAGACTGTTCAGCTGAACCGACAAAGACAAGACGTGCCAAAACGACAACCTCGCGGTCCCACCGTCCTCAATGCTGAGGAACGGAACAAACGTCTCCGTTTGGGCATGTGCTTTAACTGTGGAAAACCGGGCCACCTCGCCAACACCTGCCGCGGAAACCAAGCTCCGACTGGGACTAAGGGAGCACGAGCAGACCCAAAGAATATAGAATTCACACATCAGACAGCGGCCGCCAAACAACCACTTAGACGCACTTCTAAGGACCCTGCAGCGGCGACAGGAGACTCCGATCCCGATGATGAAACCACCTCTTCGTCCTCATCTGACATAGATGGAGATTCTAAACCTGACTGCGATGACTGGCAAGCGGCGGGAACATCTGTAAGTACTCCTAAAATTCCCCATTTCTACGCCACGGTTGCGATTAGTGGCAGCGATGGGACTTTGCATGTACATAGGGCATTAATTGACTCTGGCTGCTCCAGAAGTTTGTTACACCCCAAATTGGCCAAAAAATTGAAAATTCTTTATGAGCCCTTGGAACGCCCCATCAAATTAACGCAAATGGATGGGACCTCAATGACTGGGGGAGTAATTAGTAAAATCACTAAGCCCATCTCATTTCAAATGGACAAAAACAATTACAGCATGCGATTTCTAGTTCCCAAGGCGATGCAGTTCAAACTGGTCTTGGGAATCGATTGGCTTCGTGAATATAACCCCCAGATAAACTGGACTGCTGGCACTATGTCCTCTTCAGATGAAAACTTTTCTATTCCCCATGAAGAATTGCAACAAATTCCTTCACACTACCGAGACTTCAAAAAAGGCTTTCCACGAAAGGGAGGCTGACAAATTGCCTCCCCACACGGACTTTGACTGTAAACTGGAATTAGTTGACGGGGCCACCCTGCCTAAACCGAAAATTTATCCCATGAGCCAAAAAGAACTCCTTGCTCTCAAGAAGTTCCTAAATAAAAACTTGGCTCGCGGCTTTATCAAGCCCTCTACAGCCCCCACGGCGAGTCCTGTCTTCTTCCGAAAGAGAAAAGATCCCAGCGCGGATCCGAGACTGATAGTTAACTACTCTGCTATTAACCAGGTTATTTCCTCCAATTGTTATCCCATACCTCTGATACGGACTGTTTTGGACCATCTTGTTCAAGGAAAATATTTCACCAAACTTGATCTTAAAGAGGCTTTTCATAGGATTAGAATGGACCCGGACTCTGAGTGGCTCACCACCTTTGCAACTCCTCTAGGTAACTTTAAATGGACGGTTCTTCCCTTTGGCTTACAATCGGGGCCATCTGTGTTCCAAATGTTTTTGAACACCATTTTCCATGACTTGTTGTATCAGGGGGTTCTGATTTATCTGGATGACATTTTAATTTACGCAGATTCCATGGAATCTCATGTGTCCTTGGTACGTGAAGTGTTACGAAGGCTTATAGATAACAACCTCGTGGTTAATCTATCTAAATGCCAATTTGACACCCAAACTTTTGATTACTTGGGATATAGGATTCAAGATTGTTCACTTAAAATGGACCCTTCGAAGATTAACTCCATTTTGCAATGGCCCGTCCCTAAAACTGTGAAGCAACTGCAGCAATTTCTTGGTTTTGCGAACTTCTACCGGAACTTTATTGAGGATTTTGCTGCCATAACGCTTCCACTCACCAACCTTCTACGGAAACCTAAAGGATCCACTGCGGGCAAGGCGCATAGACTTTGTTGGTCGCCTGAGTGTCAATCGGCGTTTGACCATTTGAAATCTAAATTTACGTCTGAGCCCTTACTCCTTTTTCCCGACAGTTGTAAGCAATTCATTGTGCAAACGGATGCTTCGGACTTTGCCATGGCAGCCGTTCGTTTACAACATGACACCACAGGAGCACTCAGGCCTTGTGCTTTCATTTCAAAGAAATTTTCCCCTCAACAAGCTAATTGGCCTATTTGGGAGAAAGAAGCCAAGGCTATCCATTTTGCGCTGTCCTCTTGGCGTCACTTGCTTGAAGGGGCTCGACTCCCCTTTGAAGTTTGGACTGATCATAGGAATTTGCAAGCCTTACAGTCGGCTAAGAAACTCTCCCCTAAGCAGGCGAGATGGGCTGAATTTTTCCAGAGATTCCGATTTAAAATTGTTTTCAAACCTGGCCGAACTAACCAACTGGCGGACCCTCTCTCTCGACTTCCCTGTTTTGCGGAATCCCCTGCTACGTCCTCCCACTCCTATACCTTGTTTCCTGCCTCCTCTCTGGCTTCTCAAGTGACTACTCGTGCATTAGCAAAGACAAGGCTTTCTGCCTCCTCTCTTTGTGACTCCGCTCTCCGCGATGCTATCATTCATGCAGCGCATGCAGACTCTTGACTACCGGCAAACAAGGATAAAATAGAATGGGTTGACAATCTCCCCTTTTATGGCACCAAGGTCTACGTTCCCCCTGCTGCCCGCGAGCAGGTACTTCATCGTTATCATGATTCCAAACCCGCTGGACATTTTGGGTTTTTGAAGACATTGCATGCGATTCGCCGCCTTTTTTGGTGGCCTGGATTAAACCCCTCCGTGCAAACTTACATTAAGCAGTGTGCCACTTGCAACGTTTCTAAATCGCCCACATCTAAACCTCAAGGGCTCCTGCAACCTCTGCCTGCGCCTGCTAGCCCCTGGTCGGTCATCGCATGGGATTTTATCGTGTCTCTTCCCTCTTCACATGGCTTTCATGTTATTTGGGTTGTTACTGATCACTTTTCCAAGCAATGTCATTTTGTGCCTCTAAAGAAACTACCCCGTGCTGACCAGCTGGCTGACCTGTTCGTTAATCATGTATGGAAACTTCACGGACTACCTTCGGTGATCATTTCGGACAGGGATCCAATTTTCACTTCCAAGTTTTGGACTTGTCTACTGAAAACCCTGGGAGTCACTCAGAAACTCAGCAGTGCTTATCACCCTCAAACAGATGGCCAATCTGAGCGTGTTAACAAATCTCTTGAACAATTTCTTAGGTGTTTTGTTTCTGAGAACCAGAAAGATTGGGCTCCGCTCCTTCCGTTCGCTGAGTTTGCCATCAATTCTGCGGTTCATACCTTTACTGGGAAACCCCCCTTTGAAATAGTTTACGGCTTCCTTCCTTCTCCTTTCCCCCCCCTCTCCCTCTCTTCCTCCGCTCCTCCTTCTGTTTCTGCTTGGGTCTCTAAATTTTCTGGCATTTGGCAATCCGTCTCAGATGCTATAGCATCCGCTAAAGCTTCCCACAAACGTTTCACTGACCGTAAACGGCAGCCTAATCCCCTTTACCAGCCCGGGGATTTGGTTTTCCTTTCTTCTAAGAACATTTCCTCTCCTTCTCTGTCTAAAAAACTTTCCCCTCGTTTTCTCGGACCTTTTCCTGTGAAAAGGGCTATTAATGATGTCTCTTTTGAACTAGATCTCCCTTCTTCCCTCAAGGCTATTCATCCTGTTTTTCATTCCAGTTTGCTGAAGAGGGCACCTTCGCTGACTTCTTCGCCGGCTGATGTTCCTCAACGCCCCGACTGACTTGCTACTGCATTCATATTACTATTTAGTTTTCTTGTCTTTCTACTGTTCCGTGATATTTTCTATATTTTGTGTATCTTTATGTATATATTTTTTTAAAAAAAGTGGGGCAGGATGTCGGGAGTCCTCCATGTTTTATTGTTTTAGGATAGCAGTAGACTGAGGAAATAGTGATAGTAGGCTGTTAGCTATTCCCAGGCGCCAACTATTCCTTCTGGCTGGAATTTCAAAGGAACCGTTTGGCATGATGACGTTCGTTCTTTTACAACTATCTTAGGAGAAACTGTCTGTTAAAGTGTAAGGTGGGGGGAAAACGTTCCATTCTCGAGCTTTAACGTCTGAAGACAGCATCCCTTACTATGTTACAATAAATCTTCTATTAAGTTTGTTGATCCGTGTAAGAGTGAATCTGTTCCTGACACCATCCCTCGCCAGAAGCCCATGTTCATGGAAATTCAGGCCATGTTCCAAAAACCCAAACCGTTGTTGGCGGCACCATGTGCGGAGCCAGTTGTTGACCTCTACTATTGCCCTTTCCCTACATGCGCCGTATCCTTGAACAGGGAGGAGAGACGAAATGACCACCTGCACACCAAGGTCCTTAAGCTTTGTCCCCATACGTTCGTAGTCCTTTGCAATGTGGTTTAAGCTGCTCCTCGCAGTGTCATTGGTTCCGACATGAACCAAAATGAGGGGCTTATAGTCAGTGGGTTTGACTAGCCTGGTTAGCCTCTCTATTACGTGGTTGATCCTGGCCCCAGGAAGACAACAGACCTCTCGATTGAGCTTGTCCGTTTTGCAGATTGCTGTTTCAGTTCCTCTTAGCAAAGAGTCCCCAACAACCAGAACCCGCCTCTTCTGAGGCTTCCCCTGGGCTCCTCGATAAGCGTGTTTTACCAGGACTGCCTGAGCATTCTGTTGAGGCTGGGAGCCTTGATCTAGTTCCTGTTGCTGATGTTGGATTCTTTCTTGTTGACCTTCTGTTCCCTCTGCGTAGTGCTCCTCTTTGTCTGTAAGTCCAAGTACATCAAAGCGATTGTGTAGGTTAAGAGTCTCTGTTACCTTTTTGGTCCTCTTACTCCTCCGTGTAACATTTGCCCAAGCCTCCGTTTCCTGGCGCTGTGTACTGGCTTCCTGATCTGGCAGCTCCTCCTTGTATTTGGAGTTCCGGTAGGTCTTCTCTTCCCTATCCAAAAACTCCTCCCCTTCCCTGATAAGGTGGAGATCAGAAATTCGTGCCTCCAGCTGGCGAACCTTCTCCTCCAAGAAGGTGACCAGCTTGCACTTGGTGCAGGTGTATCCAAGAACCTCTTGTGGCAAGAAAAGGAAGATATACTAAGACATACTGAGTTCAAAGACATACTAAGCTGTCAAACTATATTGTATTTCCTGTTGTAGTACTATCACGGGGAAAGTTTGCCTAACTCTTTGGCCAACTTCTTCCAAGGTACTTTAACACATCTCCTCTTAACCCTGATGTTGTAATAGAGAACTCAGTTTTGCTATGCAGTTTGCTCAGTACAGCAAGGGAATGGGGTTTATACCTCTCATTATCAAACTGCCCTGGATAGCTTTTTTTTCCCCATTGAGCCCATTAAGGGAGATTGCTCTTTATTGGAGCAGAGAAGTGGGCAAGGTGAGCCATGACGCCCGTCTTTTTTGAGAAAATCTACAAAGCCATTACCGAGTGCTAAGGTGGACGATATGGAAGGGGTGAAGAAAGAACCAGTTAGAGAGGTATGGTCAAAACTGCTTAGTCTTGATTGAAAGAATGTTCTGTTCTAAGCGTTCTTCCATTCCACAGTCAAAACTAGAAAATGTAGGGGAGTAATTATTCCCCTGGTCTGGTCTAGGCACAGTCTAAAATATGATATGTGCCAGGCTTAAAATACTTTAGGATTCTTTTTAGACTGTTTTTAGGAGTTTTTATAAACTACTAGCGTATATACCCAGCATTGCCCAGGATTTTATTTTCTCATAGGTGATACTTGTTAGAAAGATTTGAGATCCTTTGTCTCTAATTCCCCAAACTATCTTGTTCAGTACATGTAACTTTTCCCCATATTCCCCAATCCAATCTGTATTCAAAGTTATTAACAGACAGAGGTTGGGTTCTTGAGAGAATATAGTGTCTTCCTCCTTGCTGCTAGGCTTCATCTCCATAGCAACTGGCCTATACAAGACAGGCACATTTGACGGAGGCTCAAGAGCTCTCTGACTGAGAATTCTCAAGGGCCCTCCCTAAACTGCCAACCCCAGGATTCCATTAGGCAGCCATTCATATGAAGTCTTTGCCTGACCCAGACAGACAAACTTTGACTTTTATAAGATTTTAAGGCATTTTTTAAAAAATGTTTTATCTTTGTGTCATTTAAATTGTTTTTATTTGTTCATTGCCTTGGGAGTCCTCGTGGACTGCGGAGTGGTACTGTAAATAAACAATTATAAAGGAAGTTATCCCAAGGAAGCAGCTTTCCCCAACTGGAGTCTTTTCAGATCTTGCTGCCTACAGCTCCATCACCCCCATCAATATAACCAGCACTCAGGGATAATGGGTACTGCAGGCAAAAAAAATCTCAAGGAACCTAGGTTGTGGGAGGCTTTTCTGAAGACTGATGTGTAAGGATCTGAATTCCACTGGACTCTGTAGTTTCAAGGGCTTTGATTCCTTCCCACGGAATATTGTAGCCATGACCCTATCTTGGATCATAACAAATAACAGTTGAAGAGTACTATGGTAGTAGTGGTTTTTTAAAAGAGTATGGTCCTCAGGTTGACACAGAATCTTAACCCCATTTTAGACAATCCCAGAAGTGTAAAATGCTTGAGTGAAGATAAGAAGATATTCAGAAAATCATTAATTCTACAGAGATGGCTAATCATTACATTGTAAACAGCTTCTTTCCTAAGGCATGGAAGGTTTATCAATTACACAGAGATTTACAGCAGATGTCCAGATCTATCTAGCCCAGATGGTCTGTAGTTATCGGATCCTTGGCCAGATGTGCATTTATAGCATGTCCAGTTTGGCCTTGAAGAGATTCCTATGTCCACAGAAATGTGAGGAGAATGCTGCTGAAGCTCAAGTCTTGGTATCTCTTTCAGGAGTATTCAGTGCACCAAAGCAAGTAAAAAGAGCATGAAAAATGGTTCCACAATAGACAAGTGAAAAGTCACCAAATGAATGGATTCTGGGAATCAGAAAGGCCCTGATTTTAAGAAATGGATAATGAGTGAAGACCATATATCTAATTTGCCTAGCAATGAAGTAACCAGTGCGACAAGACTGCACAGAGAAGCCCAGTTGTACTGAATAAGGTAACTATAAGACCACTTAAACCCTAAAGTATGTTCCCTTTTTAACATTCCTTCCCTTGCAAAGGTCAACATGTGCTGCAAATAATATGATTATTTCAGCCAGGAAATGACAATATCATTGTCAAAATGGACATCTTCTTCTTATGTCTCTCCCCTTTTCTTTCATGCCCCTGAAAAGCACATAGTGTTATTTTGTCCATTTCTCCACTAGCCTGTTATAGCACAATGATTCCACTTTCAACATCCTCTGAAACCCTGGGGTTTGCAGTTTTGGGAGGGGCCGGGTGGCCCCTCCCGAAACAGCAAACCCCAGGATTCCAGAGGATGTTGAAAATGGAATCATTGCACTATAACAGGCTAGTACGGAAATGGTCTTCCTCTTAAAAACAGAGCTATAAGAATCTGTTTAGACCCAGCTATCCCAAGGTAGTGCACATTAAAAACTAAAATCATCAACTGTAATTAAACAATAATAAAAGCAATTATTATAAAATCAAAATTCACTGTTAAATCCAAATAGTGCTGTATGTGCAAAACATCATAGTAAGGTCCTAATTCAATTACACAATTTGATAAAGAGGTGGTCTTTAGGCCCTGCTTATAAAGATAAGATTTGATGACTGTCACCTGGAACAAGATTCTACAGAGAAATAGGCATGGCTGAGAAGGAAAACAAAGACATTTTATGTGCCTTTTAAAGGCCTGGAATAGTCCCTGCTCTGTTTCAAAGAAATGGACTCAGTTCCATCTTTTGCAGGCATCTAAGTTTTTATTAAGGTCCTTTTACCCCTTTCAAAAAATTTCTGTTGTAAGGCAGATTTTCCCTTCACTCTGCATTCTGCAATTTTGCAGAGAACTATTTATCTGGCCTGTAATAATTTAAGAACTACTGAAATCTTGACATTGTTCCAATAATGTGTCAATTAGGGAAGGCTTTTCATCCAGATTACAAAGGTTGGTCCAAGGTAGCTGCAGCTTTGTTAAGGTTGTTTTGTGGATATCTTCATAATTAATGGAAAAATCATTAGGAATTCAGTCTTTATTAACCCCTGTAGCTGCAGGGGCCCATTTCATCTTAATTGCATTCATTTGGCAATGGCAGTATTATACAGCATAATCACTAATAAATGATCTTTTAATTTGTACCAATCAACAGGGCTCACTTTCATGCCAATATTCCTGTTTCTTTGACTCTGACCTGTCTTGATTTTTGATCATGTGGACTTCAGATGATTTACTGGGAAATCAATATCAATACCAGATCTACCGTATTCATACAACTGCGGTTAGGTTCAATTTGAGTGTATTTTGATTGAAATAAGTGCTCCTTGATTATCCTTTCAGATTTTGTAGAATAATCAGTCTCAGATCTTATTCAAAGGAAATATTTCTTTAAAAAAAAAAACCTTAAGGAATGCTAAAGATATGGGACAAAATTAGGGGTAGCACTTCAAATCCTACTAATTAAGC
The DNA here is from genome assembly GCA_948474755.1 of Ctenosaura bakeri. Taxonomy (NCBI): domain Eukaryota; kingdom Metazoa; phylum Chordata; class Lepidosauria; order Squamata; family Iguanidae; genus Ctenosaura; species Ctenosaura bakeri. Next base: position 320,928 of record CAOLHI010001318.1, read on the forward strand.
AAATTTGTCTGTAATCTCTTCAAGACCTTCACCAATAGACTAATATTCTATTATCCATTAGCAAGGCCAATGAGGGCTTTGGTTAAACTTGTTAATAGGGAAATCTGAGACAGTTACTCTCATTATCCACCTGTCAGCACTGTCTCTGCAGTGTAAAATCGGCATCATTGTTCTGTTGGTCAGCTAACTAGGAACCAGGCTACTGTAAAGAAATAATCTACTGCTAATTGAAAATGACTGAAACATCCTCTTCTCAGCCAGTTCCCCTTCCTATTTAGAAGAAAAAGAACTGCTCATGAAAGAATAGAGAGCCAAAGTTCAGCCTTTCTAATTAACACTGCACTCCTGGTTTTACAAAATACTCAAGAAAGTGTTGAGAAATGTGGATGCAGTATTGTTGCACAATACAGATTAGTTTCAGAGCCTTCTTACTTTCTTATTTTGAGCTACTGTCCATGGAATGCAACTTCAGAACAGTTTCATGCAGATATGCTGGAAATTCATAGCTGACTGCTACATTTTAAAGTATTTTGGAAGCTATTTGGAAGTTGAAATAGATTTCTTAACTAGATCTTGTTTTTTCCCCAAAGGTGCTGATTAAGATGGTGACCTAGCTACAGCTGAAAAAGTTTCAATGTTTATAGTCACTTACCTGGGAGAAAGTCCCATGGATGCTAGTGTTTACCTCTAAGTAAACATGGTTGGGGTGGCATTGTTAAACCTTGAACACTGACTGCTGTTCCTACTGATCTTACCAGTGAAACCATAAATTCTGGCAATTTGTGGCTAACAAAAATGGCAACCTTGAAAATATTGATGGCTGCCGTCCCAGAAGGGGGCAGGCAGTGCACACAGAGCAGACACCAATCATAAGGATCCAGGGATCCAGACAAGAAGCAGTGTTTTTCTCACCATTCAGTCCTTAAATGACTCCCTTCCTGGTGTCCCACTCCTTTCTAGTTCTCACACAGGGTAAAATAGTCAATGGGAGCAATGGTGTCAAACAGTTGATGGAAAGCAGCCTTGAAGGAAGAGGACAAGTCCGCAAAGCAAATTCAGTGACCCAACCCTTAATCCTTAATTGTCTTCCCTCAAGAATGGTTTCTGGTTGTTGGTGCTGTTGTGTGCCTTTAAGTTGTTTCCAACTTATGATGACCTCAAGGGATTTTCACAGGATTTTCTAGGGCTAAGAGTGTGTGACATACTCAAGGTCATCCAGTTTCCATGACCAAATACAGAATTGAACTCTGGTCTCCAGGTCCTTGGTCCAATGCTCAAACCATGCTGGTTCTAAGTTTCTGGTTACCTCTCCTATCTATCTGTTTTTACTTCTTCTGCTTGGAAAGAATGAAGAGAAAGTGAAAAGAAACAATCCTATGAAAAGCACCCATGTGCAGGACAGGAAAGAGAAAGATAAGGATGGAATTTGTAGTAAGGTGACTTCACTCTATCTCACCCATATCTATTCTACCACCACCAATCTAGGAGGAGTGAGAAGAATAGATAACTACAGGAAGATCTTGGTGTTTATGGTATGGGGAAAGAATGTGCCTATATAGCTAACTTCAAGTGAGGAAAATGAAGTCCCATTTCATCATCAGATCCAGTTATTCAGAGCTTCATTCAGCTATAAGGCATTGTAAGAGGGTGAAAAAAGAAAAGGATGAACCTCACTCCTTCTGAAAAGAGACATACTTTAGCCCCTGTTAATGTTACATAGGGATAGCAAGGACATAGAGAAGTCTTCATCTATCCCAGTACAAATTGCCCAGAATATATGGAGTCAAACCTAGATTTGTCAGAGGATTAAACTCTAGTTCTTCTTCTTTCTGTTTAAATGAGTGAGAAGGACTAAGGTCAGTGTGTCTTCTTATAGTCACCACCCAATCTTTTCATTGTTACCAGTCTGCCCCAAGGGTCTGGAGGAATTCCCATCTCTCCCACCTTAATATGCAGATGCAAAGCATGACTATAGCAATTCCTATAATAATGGGAGAAAGTGTCATTGAATACAATTGATCTTATATGTGAGTAGACCTCCCTAGGGTTGAGCTGCATGTTGACAGAGGAACAAAGTATGGCTCTCCTTCACTTATTATGGGCATTCAGCACTTGGAAAATTTTATTGATTGCTTATTCTGTGAGAGGCTGACTCTACAGAGAAATATTCCATTCACTCTCACAGTACAATCCTGAGCATGTCTACTGAAGAAAAGTGTTCAATAGAACTTAATCCTTGGTAAATGTATATAGTTTTACAGCCTGAGTGAAGTGTCCTTAAAGGTCTTTGGAATGCATCACAATTGTATTTTTTTCCAAACTATGGATGGCAACCTGTAAGTGACTTGTCTATGTGTGTGTGTCTTCAAGTTACCTATCTACTTATGACAACTGCATGCATTTCAGTGGTGTAAATCCAACTTACGTCATCTTAAACCCCCCGCTTTTTTTTTATCATTGTAGAGATCAGAATTCTCTACCAACTTTGTGCAAGAACTCAAATCCCCTCAAGATTCACATTTTAGGTATTGCAGTCCCTACTCCAAAGCCCTTCAGTGGTTTGTCGAGAGCTGTGGACATCAGAGAAATGTCTAACTATGCCCCCATAGCCAGATGCAGAACAATGACATCATCCACCAACACCACCAGGAGTCCTGCAGATCTATCAGCAGGTGATTCTGCATTCTGCATCTGGTTTTAAAGAGATAGTCAGACACTGCTCCAATACCCATTATACTCGACTAGCCATGACCATAGAGTGGGAGTTACAGAAGCTAAAGGGTGAGTCCTAATGAGAGTAAGAGGGGAAACATAGCTTAGTTGTACCTGCAGAATTTTTGCACTACATCTCCATTGTGCAGGAGCTTGACCTTTATCTATTTTAATTTAATTTAATTCCCTTCATATATTGGAACTAAAGCTTATATATATAGTACATGCACAAATTGCTATCCCCACAACAATCATGTGAGGCTGCTTTTACAGAAAGGCTGTAGTTAGCACAAAATGATCGCATGAGCTTAATGAGGAAGCTGGGATTTGAACCTCATATCCAAAATGCAATGGGCAACGAGGATGTGGTGTGGTGGGGGCACAGAGCTCATGTAGTGACTCTTGATCTGAGAAAAGGAGCTGTACAATGGGGTAGTACAATAAAGTACTGGATTTCTGGTGGATTCACTGTCTTTCTTTGATTTTGCTCAGTGCAGAGGAGAAGGAACACTGTTGCCACAAAACTGACATGGTTACTCCCTTACTTCCTTCTTAGCTGTTTCAGTTTTAGTAGGCCTTCCCATTTGGTTGGTTGGTTGGTTGGTTTAATGATTATATACCCTATCTTTCTCCCAGGATGAGATTGGAGGCTGCTAAGATATTTAGGGCTAAGGGAGGGACAAGGTAGATTTTAATAGATGGGTGTCTGTTGGTTTATTTTCTTAAATGTAGGAAAACCAATTTAATCTGTGTCCTGGTTCTCTTTCCCCTCTAGTAAAGGAATCTGCCCAAAGTTATACATAAAACACAGACACAGATACACAGAGAGAGAGAGAGAGAGAGAATGAGAAAGAGAAAGAGAAAGAGAAGGGGAGAGGGAGAAAGTGAGGGAAGAGAGCAAGAGAGCTTATACATCTGCATTCCACATTCATGTATTCCCATCCAATTTCATAGAATCACCAGTGTGGATTAGAATCTTTATATCATCTCTGAGTTTGAAATTCTGCATTTTAATAGGGAAGTCACCAGTAAACACTCCCATTGGTGACTGAAAGAAATCCTTGCCTCTCTTTTTTCCTCCTGGCTCTAAGATGGCTTGGGCCATATGTTATTACTCATCTATATAAAGTAGTAGTCACTGCTGAATTCATAGACATTTTTATGTGCTGGGTAATTTTAGCAACATGAGAAGTTACTGCAGAAATCAGAGACATTTTGTCCATCCAAACATGCTCGTGTTTCATTACTGCAGCTCCCTGAGGAGAGTGTCTATTGTAAATCTTTCTGGAATGACCCCAGCGGTTCTGTCTCAGCATCATTACTTGCATGGACAGGTTTTTCTTAAAGAGACTTATTATTCCCATCATGGATGTATGCCTATATCTGCCCAAACTTTGTTCTCTGTTCATTTTTTGTTGTCCTATAGTTTTGTGCTGGCTTAAGGGCCAAGCTACCAGTTACCCAACAGTGTTTTGTTTTGTTTGTTATTTCTTGTTTTGCTGTTGACTGAATCTTCCAAAGACTGCTTTTCAGTTGAGAAGTGAAAGAGCAATGGAAGATAAGGGATGTGTCATCCTTTTTCTTCTTACCATTTTGCCATCAAAATCACACACCCTTCCCAGTTGCTAGTTCTTAAATGTTGCTGGTTCTTGCTCTTAAATGGCTACAAAATGCTTTTGCTGGCCTCTTTTCCTCTACCCTGTCCCATTTCAGGATTCAAGGTGACTTTCAATTCCAGAGATCATCCATTTGGGGCTTACAAGATTAAAATCAATATGTGGGGGGGGGATCAAAGTCTAGCTGCTATCATGTCCTAGATAATCTATTCTTTCCCCTATCCGTAGCTACATTGCAAAAGCTTCAGAAGAGTTTCAGATCAGGACAGGTGTAACAGCCAAGTGGACTTCCTTGCCACTATAAAGCAACCTTCAGCACATCCACACCTTTTTGTGACCAATGACCAAAGGATGTAGCATAAATCAAGAGCCAGGTATTTATCTAACTCTGTTTGTCTGTCCGTCCATTCATCCATCCATCTGTCTCTTTACACTATCATATCCTGCCTTTCCATAAAAAATGGCATTCAAATAAAAACCAATGATAAAATTCAATGAAGATCAGTGATGTATTTAAGTCTTTTAATCCAAGTTTCAGGTCAAGTCTAAAGTCTCTGTCTTCAAGTCCCCAGGTCAAGTCTCAAGTGCGGGAGCCAACTTTAACATAAAAAGAAGAGGTGGTGGTGGTGTATATGGGAGGGGTCCAGACAGGGCTCTGCAGCTTCAGAAATGGGAAACAGGATCCCTTTTACTCCCCATTCCTCAAGTTGGAGGCTTTTGTGTCAATGGGCATAAAAGAATCTGGAGTCTGGAGCCCAGAAGGATCCTGGGAATAGGATCCTTCTTTCTCTCCATTTCCAAAGGTAGAGGCTTTTTTGGAAATGGCAAATAGGATTCTTCTTACTCCTCATTACTGAAACTTCAAAAGCTTTAGAAGGAAGGATCCTTCCTCTTTAAGTTTGTTGCCTAACATATTAGCTGTTCCCCTCTGAGAAACATGCCCTGTGCTCTGGGGGCAAGTCTTACCTTCTATTAGGAAAAGTTTTAGAAGACTTCTCCAATATGCAGTGGAGACAGCCTGCCAAGCAGACCTTAACTCTGCCTCAAGCCTGTTGCTTAACATGTTTGCTGGTCCTCTCCAAGAAATATGCTTATGCTTCAGGTTTGAGACAGATCATGAGACAGTTGAGACAGTTATGAGTTGAGTTGAATTGAGTTGAGTCAAGTCAGTATGTCATTTATGTCAAGTCCAAGTTGAGTCACTGAATTGACTTGAGTCTGACTTGATTCAGAGTCAATTGACTTGAGTCTACATACTGATGATATATTAAAATTTGAGCAATAGAGTTAAAAACAGAGTTTGCATCGCATAAAGAACAAGAACCCTTTCAACTGTAGCTGAATGCCAGTGTTTCAGTTTTTGTTTACTGGGGAAATACAGAACATTGCCTTATATGGAGCAGGACCATTGGTCCCTCTAGCAGGACCACTGGTACCTCTAGCTCAGTATTGTCAACTCTGACTGGCAATGGCTCTCCAGTGGTTCAGGCAGAGATTCCTCCTAGCCCTGCCTGAAGATATCACTCCTGATGTTCCCTAATGGCCTCTCATCCACATACCAAGCATCTTCACTTGCTGCTTAGTTTCCAAAAATCAGACAAGACCAGTATATCTAAGCTGGTATGATGTCTAGCTGCTAGCAACTTAGATAACTAGATGGATTTCTGATTTCTGGTTTATGCTACATTCATAGATGAAGGTTGAAGGTTGTTCTGTGGTACAAAAAGTTTCATCAGCTTTCATATCAACCCTGATCTCAAATTAATATGAAATATTTGCAATGGTGGCCAAGGAAAGCTGAGCCTGTACATGAGCCTGGAAAAGTCCACTTGTGGGTCTCCATAAAATGTACTTCCAAAGGCAGTGGGACCACAAGAAGGGTATCTTTCTAAGATATTCAAGGGAGAATGTGCTTTTTCAAATCAACATGTCTCATGTCTTACAGGGTTTCATATGTCAAAGCCAGTACTTTCAATTGTCCCCAGAAGTAGACTGGCAGATAGTAAAGTTGGCACAACAAGGAAAGCATGTGCTTTCTATAACTAGTCCCAGCCAACTGTCTGTCTGCAGAATTTTTGACCAGCAAATGTTTTGAACATTTTTGAAAGACATTCTCATGGAGTTGTTATTTTTATGTGCCTTCATGTTGTTTCTGACTTATGGTGACCCTAAGGTGAATGTATCATGTGGTTTTCTTGGCAAGATTTGTTGGGGGTGGGGTTGCATTTGCCTCACCTTGAGACTAGAAAGTTTGACTTGACCAAGGTCACCCAGTGGGTTTCCACAGCTGAGTGGGGATTTGAACCCTGATCTCTAGAGTCATAGTCCAGCACTCAAACCACTCCACCATGCTGGCTCATGCAGACTTACAATAAGGATGTACTATGTGGTATGATGCATGGTAGGGAATAAGTGAATAGGCTGAAGCTTTTCTATCTCCCATTAATAATACAAGAGGCTGAATGAATGTGAATGATGGAAGATTCAAAGTAAGTAGAAAGAAGTTCTTCTTTCAAAGGTCCATTTAAAAAAAAAAGCTATGGAATTTGTTCTTATGAAGTGTGACAATAGTCAACTATCTTAAACCAACTTGCACCAGTAGACGAATTTACAGAAGATAAAGTTAGTCCTGATAATCATATACTATCCTTTTAAATAGTAATTGCTGGAAAACAAATAGTAAAGGACTAGTGCAATTATGCCCTTGTTGTGTGCCTTCACGTTATTTCCGACTTACTGTGACCCTAAGGCAAACCTATCATGGGATTTTCTGGGGGCTGAAAGTGTGTAATGCACCCAAGGTCCCCCAGTGGGTTTCCATGGCGATGCAGAGAACTGAACCCTGGTCTCCAGGGTCATAGTCCAATGCTCAAACCACTACACCATACTTGATTGTTGACTATCCGTAGACTTTTTAGAAACCACTGAAAGAAGCAGGATGCTCATTTCATCTCATTCAGCAGGATTCTTATGTTCATCAAGACTATCTTGGTGCCTTATGATTTCCACCAGCCAGCAAAGGAAATGGTCTTAGTTAGATGAAGAACAGCTGGCTCAGGGTTGTAAAGCTGACTTCAGACTCAGGCAAAGTCAGAACACTGGACAGAGACAAAATGCTAATTCCTAACCCAGAGGCTGGTATTCAGGACCGTGGTCAGCAACTCTGTTGCTGAGATAGAAAAAGCAAACTGTCTCAGTACTGGCCTAAAACGATAGCCTCGGTTACTATCAAACTCATGCCCACAATGTATGCCATGTAGAACAAATAAAAGGGACGCTACCTTTTAGTGTAGTTATTGGCTTCTTCTAGGCAGTAGGGTATTGAATTATGTGAGCTTATTTGGGTGGTTTTTTTGTTTCAGGATATGCCTCATCTTCCAGAAAGTTCATGATGAATTTCTAGGAGTCTGGTAGCAAAGGTATCTCTTTGCTCAGGGTGTGTGATTCAGATCTGAATTCTGACAGCTTGTCATAGGAAGGATTAGAGAACAAATCTGTCTCCAAGCTACTAGTGTGGGAATCTTCTATACCCAAGCATTGCTGGGCAAGACTCATGAAAGAACAAAGTCCTGACATGTGGAACATGATAGATTGAAGAAGCACACAGAGACATATTTGGCAGATATGTCATTAGCAACTTCAGCAAGCCAAGATATGCAAGTAAAATATGGAACTGAGAGATACTTCCACTCTGTTCTGTCTATCCAATATCTTCTGACAGACACAACCATTGGGTGGAAATTCCTGCCTAGTACATGGAGGGTGCTAGCACTGTACTAGGCTGACCACTGTGAAAATGGAAGGTTAGGCTGTTTTAATGAGAGAGGTTCTAATTCTCAGGCTTTTTTCCACAACCAGCAACTTGATCTTAGTTTTATAACAAATCAGTAATCTGTAAGTTCATACAGAATTGGAGATGACTAACTTATATCCTTCCAGCTGTTCTGTTACACTTCAGGAGAAAAAAAACCGTTCCATCCACAGATTTGTTGTATTTTTGATCCTACTGATGTTCCTGATACTTCAAACTACTTGACTAAATACTGTATCTGCATATAACTTGTGGATGTTTTGCACTGACTTTCCTCTCTTTTCCTGGCAAGTAAACATCTGTTTCACAGAATGACAGATATAGATATAGGGCTAAATCCTATTGGTAATCTCAGCTAAGATAAACCAATTGAATGAATGAGATTTAACTACAGGTTGACTTCTTATTCAACAGTATGTTTACTCTAGCTGAGACTAACAATGGGAATCAGGCCAGAGATATCATGGTGAATCACAGTGATACCACAAAATGATTTGTTTAAAACAAAACTGATATGCAGAGATTTTTGGAATAACATGGAAATTTTCCTCTGACAGAGTAATAAAGCTGTGGGGGCAAAATGTGGACACAGCTTTAATTCTTTGCAAATCCTTTCTGGTTTAAAATAGAAAAAGATGGTCCTTCAGGTTTAGATAAATTAAAATTCATGTCACATAGAAGCATGCTGACACAAAGAAGAAAGAGAAAACCCATTTGAAAAAAAAAAAAGACAGTAAACCATGTCCTCTTCTAGCACTGAACAGAAATCCCATGTCCCTTCTAAGGTATACAACAGACAAAGCCAATGTTATAAAATGCACTAGATACAGATTCTATAAAAGCAAAAGCAAAAGCCAAAAAAATAAAAAGGGTGTGTGTGATCATGCTGACTTATGCTGAAGGGATGATCTTGTTCTCTTTTAGGCAGAGTTCAAACTGACCACCTGGCATTGTTGCAGAATGCACTGTCCTTTTCTGATATGAACTCCATTTAGATCTCAATGGTGTGGTCTCTAAGAGGATATCCCAGGCACTACTGAATAGACTGGACCTTTGCCTCCAAACACAGAAAGAAATGAGGGAGAGAAAGAAATCCCTTGTTGAAGGGTTGATTCAACCACTCAGATGCCCTCTCAGAAACATTTGAGGCCCTTGCCTCTCAGATATTGGATACCCACCATAAGCAGAGGCAAAAGGGTGAATTAGGAGAGATTTTGGATTCACAGGATCCCAGACCTTCCCAGTTTCCAGACATGCTCTCAACATGAGGGAAAATTATATCTGCCCTGCTTTTCCTTCTTGTACAAGCTTTGGATAACTAATTTGTTTTGGTTTCAGAGCTACTTTCCCTCAGCACTGGGATTATTTCTTACTGTTTCATTTTTGTTTTATCTTGGATGTTGACTTAGGGTAACCATATGAATGAACTGAGGTATGGAAAATCTTGACCTGTTTCAGTGCCTTCATAATCTACTTCGAAGTTATGTAAATCATCTGTGGTGGTTATTTTTTTCCCTTAATGTTTGGCTGCCTTTTCCCTTTCTTCCTTGACTTTCTTCAATAATCATTCCAAATTTTCGTTATTTTCCACTAGCAGTGTCATGTCATCTGTATATCTTATATCATATATATATTTCCTTCCTCCAATTTTCATGTCTCCTTCCTCCAAGTCTAACCTTTCTGTTGAGCTTGACTGAAATACCAGTCCACCTTTGTTTCCCAGGTAATCACAGAGCTGAAAGTGGGCCCTGAATCAGTTTGGGAAAGAGTCTCATACACACAGATACACATGTGCATGTACACACACACACACACACACACAATTACTCTTGGCCAAGAGGGAACATCATCTCAGCCCCTGTTGTCAGCTTAGATGCAACAGTAGTCTGATCATATGGACAAAGCTTTAGTGAAACATCAGGACTTTTATAGAGCTTCCAAACAGAAAGAAAATGTGCATGAGACAGTTTATACTTGACATAAATTGTGAGACAGGGGAATAGAGAACAGATCATTCTAACGTTCTAACATAGGCCTCATTCTTTCTGTGAACAAATGTATATTCTCTATTAGGTATCTTATTGACTTTTGACACAGTTCAAGAAGACAGAATGGCTTGTTCAGAATTACTTGAGAACTCAGAAAGAAAACACTAAATTCTTGGAAATATTTTTACCCCAACACTGCTTTACAGATGATAAATTCAGCATATGGTATATTTGTGTTCCTACCAGACAATGTGGATAGCTACACCTGCAGCAAATGCAAATTGGTTGTCCTGTTGGAAGAGAAGGTCCAGCAACCTGAGGCCCATGTACCTGTACTTCAGTATATTAGGGAGCATGCTGTTTTCTTGGACACAGCAAAGCAGATTGTCCTGGATGAAGAACACACAGAGAATGTCTCTCAGGAGGAAGTAAGTTCCCAAACATAGTAGGTAGACATTTGGAGGAATGTACCACATAGAAATAGAAAGACCAGAGATTTTTCTATGAGTTTAGACCTACAGAATCAATTCAAAGCCCTCTCCTTTATCAATGAGGACAAGGAACAGAAACAAGAGCAACAGTGTCAATTCTCAAAGAACGTGCAGGGGACCTTGGAAGATTCACCACATGGATTGGCCCCTGCCATAGGAAACATGTGGTGGAGATAGCAAACTCCCTACTGAGGGGAACAGAAGCAGTGGTTTCTGGGCCTGACAGGACATCTCGAAAGATGTTCTGTCTAACTAGGGCAAAAATCCATGATGTAATAGAAAAGCTGACAAAACTTGTCAAGCCCACTGACTGTTTTCCTTTCTTTTGGGCCACATGGGAACCAATGATGCTGTAAGGCATGATCTTCAGGAAATCATAAGGGGTTTCAAGGCTTTGGGTAGGAAACTGAAGGACCTTGATGCACAGATTGTCATTTTATCTTTCTTTAATTGAAGAACCTGGCCCAGTAAGGGAGACTAAAATAGTAGAGGTGAACAAGTATGGTGCCACCAGGAAGGGCTTATCTTCTTTGACCACGATCTGTGGTTTCATGAAGATTGACTTCTGGCAAATGAACTGTTGCCCTTCACAGCAGTTGGCAGGAATGTTTTTTGCTAAGAGTCTCTCAAACCTGATGAGAAGGGCTTTAAACTGAATTATGTGAAGGAGGTAGACAGTATTCCTGAGGGCAGTAGTTCATCAAGTGCTAGAAATAATAGCCTGAATCTTATAGGGAGAAGCAGTTGAGTAATACACGAAACCAGCAGTGGGAGGAATAAAAAAACCTTAAGTAAGGAGCTGGGGGAAAAACCCATGGTCTTAGATGTCTCTACAAGAATGCACAGGGCATGGGAAATTAACAAAATGAACTTTAACTCTTAACACAGCAAAGCAAATATAAAAGGCACCACTGAACCTGGTGGGATGAGTCTCATGACTGGAATGTAGCAATAGATGGGTATAAGCTAGTTCAGAAATGGACCAAACAGGAAATGCGGTGGAGTTGTACATCAAAGATGTCTACACCTGTGAAGAGATCTGTGACTTGAATCCTGAAGCCAGGTTGAGAGCATCTGTGTAAAACTTAAGAGGAAGAGAAGCAACAGTGAAGTCATTATGAAGGTCTACTACTAACCCCCAAACCAGACTGAGGACTTGGATGATGTCTTCCTGGAACAGATCACCAAATATTCAGAAAGGAGAGATGTAGTAATAATGGGAAATTTCACCTATCCTGATATATGTCAAAATCTGTCAAGAAATAAGTTCCAACAAATTCATCACTTGCCTTGCAGACAATTTCATGATAAGAAAGGTTGAAGAGGCAACAAGGTGATCAGCTATTTTAGACCTTATCTTAACGAACAATGATGACCTGGTTAATGGGGTGGAACTGACCATGTACTCCCGGAGTTTATTATATAATGGAAAGAGGAAGCCAAGAGTAGTCATACAAACATTCTAGATTTTAAGAAAGCTGATTTCAGTAAACTTAGGGAAATGGTGGGTGTGCTTCTATGGTCAGGAATACTAAAAGAGAAGGGAGTTCATGATGGATGGGAGTTTCTTAAAAGTGAAATATTGAAGGCACAATTTCAAACAATTCCACGGAAAAATGGGAGGTGTCTAAAAGAATTGGGACTGGATGTCTAAAGAACTTTCCATGGAACTAAGATTGAAAAAGGACAAATACCAGCAACAGAAAAAGGGGATAATCATCAAAGAGGAATTTAAACAAATAGCCAGCAAGAGTAAGGAGGAAGTCAGAAAAGTTAAAGCCCTCAGACTAGCTATAGAGGTTTAAAAAAATTAAAAGGACTTTTTTTTGTTATGTCTGTAACAAAAGGAAAAACAAACAAATGGTAGGGCCACTACATGGAGATGGTGAAATGCTGACATGGGACAGAGAAAAGTCAGAACTTTTCAACACCTTCTATGCCTTGCTCTTCTCCCAAACGGAAAACAGTGCTCAGTCTGACTATGCTATATGAATTCAAGTCTCCATGGCTAGATGAACTACATTCAAGGATATTAAAAGAACTGGCAGAAGGAATCTCAGAACCACTTTGAGAATTCCTGGAGAACAAGTGAAATCTAGCAAAGAAGGGTGAATGTTGTTCTCATCTTCAGAAAGGGGAAAAAAAGACCATTATTGCAGAATCAGTCTGACATCAATATGAGGTAAAATTCCAGAGCAGATCATTAAACAGACAATCTGTAAGCACTTAGAAAGGAATGTTGTGATCAGTAAGAATCAACATGGGTTTCTTGAAAACAAGTCATGCCAGACTAATCTTATCTCTTTTTTGATGGAATTACAAAGTTGGTGGATGAAGTGAATGCTGTGGATGTAGTGTATCTTGATTTCAGTCAGGCCAATGACAAGGTCCCCCATGATATTCTTGCAAGCAGCATAGTAAAATGTAGGCTAGACAATGCTTCTGTTAGGTGGATTTATAATTGGTTAACTGGGCAGACCCAGAGGGTGCTCCTCTCCATCCTGGAGAGAAGTAACTGTGGGGTACCACAGGATGCTGTCCTGGGCCCTGTGCTATTCAACATGATAATCAATGATTTGAATGAGGGAATAGAGGACATTCTTATCAAATTTGCAGATGGCACCAAATTAGGAAGGGTGGCTAATACCTCAGAGGACAGGATCAGAATTCAATATGATCTTAACAAATTAGAGATCTGGACCAAAACCAACAAACATGAATTTCAATAGAGACAAATGTAAGGTACTACACTTAGGCAGAAAAAATGAAACAAAGAGATAAAAGATGGATGGCATCTGGATAGACAAGTGTATGTGAAAGAGATCTAGGAGCCTTAGTGCACCACAGGCTAAACATGAGGCAATAGTGTATTGACTCATTGAATCAATTGACACATTGACACAATGTGGCAGTTAAAAAAGCCAATGTGATTCTTGGCTGCATCAATAGAAGTATAATGTGTAAGTCAAGGGAAATATTACTCTATTCTGTTTTGGTCAGATGTCACCTGGAATACTGTTTCTGAGCACCACAATTCAAGAATGATATTGACAAGCTGGAATATGCCCAGATGAGGATGACAAAAATGGTAAAAGGCCTGGAAACCATTCCCCATGTGGACTTGCTTAGGGAGCTGGGTACGCTTACCCTGGAGAAGATATTGTAAAGAGGTGATATGACAGACATTTTCAAATATTATCAAAAATAGTCATTCATGGTCTGTGCTACAGTTTTCTCTTGGTCTTGTTTTTGCAGAAAGAATGGAGCTTCTCCATTTTCTATTTCCAATTATGTAGTCTACTTGGTTTCTATATTGGTCATCAAGTGAAGTCATGCATACAGTTGCCTCTTTGGTTGCTTGAAGAATGTGTTTGAGATGAACAAACTGTTGGCCTCATGAAATTCAGTCAGTGGCCATTTCCGCATGGACTTAAAGAAATGGTGCAGAGCGTCCTCCAGGAGGATGTCTGCACGTGGGAGTGGACTGGGTCGGACCTACTTAGTGTAGTTCTGCACTTCAGCCCACTCTGGAATGACCCGAAGTGATTGTCCAGCATGCTTTTGAAAGACCACTTGAAACAGGCTTTTCAAAAGCATGGAGCGTGCCACTCTGTGCCTGCGCTCCGGTGCAGATTTGCAGGCTCGCACCAGTGCGAGCCTATGATCTGGCGAGCTTCAGCGGTTGGTCGAGACTCTTGACCAACCGGAAGCTGCCATTTTCATCCCCGGAGCAGTGCGGAGCGGCGGCCACGCACTGCTCTGAACCAGCCTGGACCCGAGCGTGAAGCCAAGAAGTCCAGTAAGTACCGGCATGGGGAGGTTCCCTCGCCCCGTGCGGAAATGGCCAGTGTCTCTCCTGCTTCCTTTCTTGATCCTAGGCCAAATTTTCCTCCAGTCTTTGATTCTGCTCTATTTCCTACTTCTGCATTCCAATTACCTATGATTAAGAAAAAAACCCTGGCTTAGTGTGTGACCCTTCTGTACTCAGCATAAAATCTTTCAGTTTCTTCTTCTTCTGCCTCTGTGATTGGAACATAAGTTTGGATTGTGGTTATATTGATGGGTTTTCCCTGATGTCTTATTGATGTGATTCAGTCAGACTTTGCATTATATCCTTTGATTGCTTTTTCTCCATCTCTCCTCACTATGAATGCTACCCCATATCTTCTCAGATTTTCATTTCCTGAGTAAAACTGTGTAATTATCTGACTCAAAATGTTCCATTCTTATCCACTTTAGCTCACTCACCCCAAGTACTGCAATGTTTATACAATCCATTTCTTGTTTTACTATGTCAAGCTTCCCCTGATTCATGTTTCTTACATTCCACATCTTTATAATATGTGTTGTGGAGCTTTGGAGTTTCTTTTTGCCTCTGGGCACAGCAACAGCTTGATGTCCTTTCAGCTTGGGTCCACTTGTATCATTAGCCTCAGTGCTACTTGTTGTTGTCCTCTGCTGTACAGCAGTAGCTCATTGAGTGTCATGAGACCTGGGAGTTCCATCTTTTGGTACTATCTCTTGTTTCATTTTGGATTGTGTCATCATAAGGCTTTTATGGCAAAAGACATTCAAAAGTTTACTGTGCCTCCTTCTGTGCAGTACTAAGTGTTACCTATGGTCCTACTGCTGTTGCCTCTGAGAGATCCTACACCAGTGTTGCCTCCCCTTCACACACACACTACTGCTGCTCAGTAGCTGTTTGGCATACACTCCTCAGAAAAAGCCTGTCTGACATGGGAGACTCTACCAGCAGCACTATTGCATCACATAGCCTCTTATTCAGATGTAAAACCCACTGCATTCAATAGGACTTTCTCTCAGATGAGAGTGAACAGGATAGAAGCCTTAGTTTTTAACCAAGTAAAACAACTCAGTTCAAGTATATTGTGGATGTGGGGAGGGAATGAATGTATGACCAAAAGATTTTCCATCTTATGGTGACTTTGGGCCACTCTTTTTGTCTTTGTACTGTCACTGCATTTGATTTGCTGTCTGTACTCGGTGTTCTGTGCCATTTTGTTACGTATTAGGAAGAAGCAGTAAATTGAAGTCAAGTCCTCATTGGAATGAAACTCCCATTTTATGTAGGAATTCAGATCTATTCAGCTTGACCTTGGAACCTGAATTAAATCTTGAGAAATTCAACTTTCTCCTGGGAAGTGTATAGTTTGTATGAGTTTGGGATATATTAAAAGTGCATAGAGCTACTGAGCAGTATATATACTGGGAGAGTTAATTTCCAGTTTAAGGACAATAGGGAAATGCAAAGGCTTTACTTGAACCAACTGTAACTGAGTTACAGCCTGATTTTGTGCAGGCTATTAGTTCAGTGGGACTTACTCAAAAGAAAGTGTGAGGAGGGTGGCAGCTGACATTGCTGTGATCCAACAAGAGTTATAACACTTTAGCAAGCCCTTTATATGTTGCTGTGCTAACTATGTTCCACATTTGATTTAAAAGTCAAATAGTTATTTTAGTGGAAATATTTACCAAAAATAATATGATTAGGAAAACATTCACCTTTTTAAGAAAAGATCTTGTAAAGTATCATCAATTTTTCTAGCTGTTGCTAAATGTTGCACAAATAATTAGGTTTAGTTCCCTATGTCACAAAGCACAAGTAAGAGCAATTAATAGTGAGGGAATAAACAAGCACATATTTTGAGGAGTCTTGGAAACCCAAAGAAATATTTTTTAAAAAAAAACTGATGAAAATACCACCATCAACAGCATCACCATCTAAGATACAATAGGTTCTGTAGTAATATAAAATGAGTAGAACTTAGTTCTCACAATAACAATCTAAATATGTATGAAAAGTGTTATCTCTATACTGTTTAGAACTCTCTGTAATTCTTTGAAATCAAACAATGGTTATGAGTAAACCAATGAAGGATCAACCACTGGGATGGGCGGAATAAAGTATATATAACACATGCAAGCAAAAGATATTTTAGATCATGCCATGTACAGAAGTTTGAAACATCTTGTGGAGTCTGAGCACAGGACAACCAATGTGGTGCAGAGGTCTAAATGCTGGAGTAGGATTCTGGGAGATCATGGAAACCCATTAGGTGACCTCAGGTAAGTCATACTTGGAAAGGCTTAGAAGAAGACAATGGCAAGAGCTGCTCTGGAAATTCTTGGCTCAAAAATCTTAGGTTAGCAGCCATACGTCAGAGTTGACTTGAAAGCCCATAACAAGAATAGTAAGAACAGGTTGCTTACCTGTAACTGTAGTTCTTCGAGTGGTCATCTGTGTCCTCACACACTAGGAGCTTTCGCGCGTGCGCGGTAGCGTTCGGAAGATTCTAGAGCTTAGTAGCTTGGTGGGAACCCCTCCCCCATGCTGGTACTGCGCATGCTTCTCCCGCTGAGTAACGGTCGCTCCTCAGTTCTGTCGCCCGCCGTAGAGACACAGGGACCTGAAAAAGAGGGGACGGCAGGGCAGGTGTGTGTGAGGGCACAGATGACCACTCGAAGAACTACAGTTACAGGTGAGCAACCTGTTCTTCTTCTCCGTGGTCTCTGTGCCTCACACACTAGGAGAATGTGTAGCTTACCGGTTGGATGGTGGGTCAGATCCTACAGAACGGAAGCCAATACCGCACGTCCAAACCGAGCATCTCTGTGGGACTGGCAGTCGAGCCTGTAGTGGTGCACAAAGGTCAATGGCTGGGACCAGGTTGCCACACAGCAAAGTTCCTGCAGGTCAACTCCCTGGAGGAGGGCTGCAGATGTCGCAATGGCCCTGGTGGAATGGGCCCAAAGGAAGGCCGGCGGAGGCTTCTTGGCAAGCTCATAAGCCAGTTGGATAGTCTGTGCCACCCACTTAGAGAAACGTTGGGTGGACACCCTGTGGCCCCTTTGACGCCTGCCATAGCACACAAAAAGGTGCAGAGTCTGTCGGAAGGAGGCAGTCCTATCAGTGTAAAAGGCCAAAGCCCGGTGAACATCCAAGGAATGGAGGGACTGCTCCAGCGATATCATCGGGTCTGGATAGAAGGTCAGCAAGATGATGTCTTGACTAAGATAGAAGTTCAACACCACCTTCGGTAGGAATGAAATGTCTGGCCGAAAGACCACCTTGTCTCTGTGGAAGACGAGGTTGGGCTCGTCAGACCATAGAGCTGTCAACTCTCCTGCTCACCTGGCTGAGGTGACAGCCACCAGGAAGGCAGTCTTCATGGTGAGCAGCCTGTCATCAGCAGTCACCATGGGCTCGAAAGGCGGTCTCGTCAGCTGTGATAGCACCAGAGATAGGGACCACAGCGGTAGCTGCGGCGATACCGGTGGGTAGAGATGGTGCAGGCCCTTCATGAACTGCTTGATGGTACCATCTCCGAAGAAAGCCGCCGATGGAGATCTTAGTGGTTGGTATGCCACGATAGCGGCGAGGTAAACCTTCAGAGAAGGGAAGGTCAAGCCCTGCTGTCAAAGGTGCATTAAGAAGTGGAGTACGGTAGGCAGGTTGACAGGCGATACTGGCTCCCTTCTTCCTTCAGCAAAGGCCACGAAATGCCGCCACTTGTAGTGGTAGTTGCAGCACGTTGACTCCTTCCTAGCCATGGTCAAGACGTTACCGATGACGGGATCATCTATGGTTATATCCTCCAGGCATGGAGGGCCAAGAGCGGCAGGTCTGGGTAGACTACGAGGCCGTCAGAGTGAGACAGCAGGTCTGGTGTCAGTGGAAGCCTGAGAAGTCGGTCATGAGCGGCCTCGAGGAGAGGTCTGAACCAGTGCTGCCTCGGCCAGTAAGGGGCTACAAGGATGACATCGGCTTGGTCGGCGAGGATCTTCGATATCACCCTGCCCAGGAGGGGAAACAGGGGAAACACGTAGAGAAGTCCCTCATTCCACCTGAACTGGAAGGCGTCGCTGATGGAACCGCGATCGTGACCAGCCCTGGAGCAGTACCGACGGCACTTCGTGTTCCTGCTGGTGGTGAAGAGATTGATCGTTGGCTCGCCCCAACGGTCCCGAATCAGTTGGAACGCCTTGTCGGAGAAGGACCACTTGTGGTGGGAAGAGATGTCCCCGCTGGGTGCGTCCACTGTGGTGTTCTCCTGCCCAGCCAGGTGAACAGCCATGGGATGAATTCTTAGTGAGACGCACCAGTTCCAAAGATCGAGGGCTATGTTGAGGAGGGTGGTTGAATGAGTTCCACCTTGCCTGTTGACATAGCAGACTGCTGTCATGTTGTCTGTGAGGATCAACACCATGCGGCCCATCACGAGGTGGCGAAACACCCTCAGAGCTTTCCAGGTGGCCAGCAGCTCGAGGGCATTGATGTGTAGGACGGTCTCGTCGTCGATTCACTGGCCTTGGACTTGGAGATCGCTGCAGTGAGCTCCCCATCTGAAGAGGGAGGCGTCTGTCATCACTGTGACTTGCGGGGTCGCCTCTCAGAATGGCATTCCTGACAGGAGGTGGTCGTAGGATTGCCACCACAGTAGGGAGGGACACACCTGTGGAGGCAGGTGGAGCAGTAGTCTCTGGTTGTCCAGCAGCAGGTTGAAGGCCCGGATGAACCAGTGCTGGAGGGGTCTTGCACGGAGCCGGGAGAGGTAGGTAATGGCAGTGGTGGATGCCATGTAGCTGAGGAGCTGTTGAATTCTTCTGGCTGTCAGCGTCGGGGCATTGTAGGCTGCTAATGCCACCCAACGCAAAGTCCTTGCCCGGTCCATCAGCAGGTAGGCCCTGGCCGTCACTGAGTCCCAGTGTGACACCGATGAAGTCCAGCACCCTCGCCGGCTTGAGGTGGGACTTCTTCGGGTTGGCCTGGAGACCGAGAAGGGTTAGCAGTGTCAAAGTCCAGTGGATGGTGTTGTAGAGTTTCTGCCTGCAGGACACCACCAACAGCCAATTGTCCAGGTAGGAGTAAATAGAGACGCCCTTCGTCTGCAGGTATGATAGTACCGGGGTCATGCATTTGGTGAAGACCCTGGGCGCGGTCGAGAGTCCGAACGGTAGCACCCTGTACTGGTAACGGGTGCCGTCGACCGTGAACTGCAGGTACAGTCTGTGCTGGGAGTGAATGGCGATGTGGAAATAAGCATCCCGAAGATCGATAGAGGTGAATCAGTTCCCTTGTCGAAGGAAAGGCAGGATCGAGGACAGCATAACCATCTTTAACCTTTTGAGGCGGATGTAGTTGTTTACCCCTCTGAGGTCTAGGATGGGTTGCAGGGTTCCGTCTGACTTCGGTACCATGAAGTACCGGGAGAAGAAGCCGGTGGTTTTGACTGAAGACGGAAGTCGCTCGATCGCCCCTTTCTGAAGCAAGGACTGGATCTCTTCCAGCAGGACCGAGCTGGCTGGGGTGGAATAGTAGATGCCTCGTGGTGGAATATCTTGAAACTCTATGGCGTAGCCAAGACGGATGATGGAAAGCACCCAAGAATCTGTCGTGACTCGATGTCACTCTGCGAGGTGTCTGGTCAAGCTCAGCTGATCTTGAAAGGCTACTGGCAGGCTGAAAGATGGATGTGGTGGCGACCTGCGCAGGCGATCAAAACCGGGACTTCGCCTTGGATGAAGATTTCTTTGACAATGAGGCTGGGCATTGTTGGAACGATCTTCGGCTGGAGGAGACAGTCGACGGTCGGGACTGGGCGGATTGAGATGACCGCTGCTGGAAGGTGGAGGAGGAAGACCTTCACCAGGATGGTCGTGCATCAGAGGACCGACGGGACTGGGATGGCTGGTTTATCCCCATCTTCTTGGTGGTCAGGCGCACCTTGATGATGTTGTCCATGGTGTCATCGGTTGCGGAGTTAAAGAGTCCCTGAACATCGAAGGGGAGATCTTCGATCCACCTCCGACTGTCCTCCTGCAGTCCCGACGACCATAGCCAGGCATGTCTGCGAAGAGCGACGGAGCCCACCATCACCCTCGAAGCAACCTCCACAGTGTGCTTCGAGGAGATAATCTTCTGGTTCGCGATCACCACGGCCTTGTTAAAAAGCTGTACTGCAGTCAGGCGATTGTTCTCCAGAAGGCCAGCCAGAAGAGAGAAGAAGCGGTCTAGCAGATTGTGGAGGTAGGTCGCAAGGCACACCTGTGTATTGGACACCCTGGTGATGTCCACCTCCTGCCAAAGGTGTCCAACTTATGACCCTCATGGTCTGGCGGGGTGGTGTGTGCCCTATTGCCACCCTTGGTCTGGGTGGACTCCACTACGATGGAGTTCGGTACCGGATGGCTGAAGAGGAACTCCGCGTTCTCCTTCTGGGTCTGATAGAGATGTTCCAGCTGGTGAGGTATAGGCTGGGCAGAAGCAGGCTTGGCCCACGGTTGTTTTAGGGCCTTCATGAGCTCCGACAGGATGGGCAACGGAGCGGTTGTCAGCTGGCGAGCTTCCACGTATTGGAAGACTGGGTCTTCCTCTTCAGGCGCCGGTTCCGCGACCTTCAGCCCGAGGGCCGTAGTCATTCAGAGGAGGATGGCCAAAAATTGCTGAACATCCTCTAGCACAGACTCCGATACCGGGTCCCCGAAAGCCAAGGGAGGTGACTCGTGGGACGCCAGAGTCAAGTCCTCCAAATACGTTTCCGACTCATAAGACTGGGAGGACGGAGTCGGGGACCTCACGGGAGACCTGTCCCTGGATGTTCGATGGGGAGGTCAATCTAAGGTCACCGGTGGAGTCGCTGTCGCCGTCGGTACCGCTGATGTGGTCGCCGTTGGTGTTGTTGTGGGCAGCATCGTCAACGAGGTCACAGGGACGACAGTGGACCGCACCCATTTGGTCGCCTGGGTGACTGTTGTCGCAGGCTGTACCGCCTGTGTCGAGGTGGTCTCCAACACAGGGCGGGTAGCAGTAGATGTGACTCTCAGGGGAGGCAATACAGCCCTGTAATGGGGTGTGGGCACCCGTGATCTATGGTGGTATGGAGAGGGTGAGCAGCTCCGCGAGCGCTTATATCGGGAGCTATGTTACTCTCTGACCGGCGAGCGGGATCGTCAGTACGGAACCCAGTGCCTGGCGTCTGGGTGGTACCGGTCCCTGTAGGATGGTGAGTACGACTGGTATGACGGTGGGTACTCACGCCATAGATACTCCTGCCCATACCTGCCAAGGTGAGAGGCAGAGGTGTAGGCCGAGCCAGTCGAAGGACGGGAGTGTAATGTCTCTTTGTACACCTCCTGGTGGTGTGGTGATGGCGACCTGACTCTCTGCTCCAGTGAGCAGGACTCGCTCCTGCCCGAGGCTGCCGGATGCCTGGGCGAAGGCCAGTGTTGGGCCATCACATCCTCCCGGCGGTCAACAGATCTGCGGTGACTCAGCGGGGGCTCCACAGCCGTCAAGACAGGCAGCTCCGAGGAAAGCAAGACCTCCATGGCCTGCTCTTCGTCTGACACCTCAAGGACCTCCTCCAGGTCCGACAGCTCTCCTGGGTCCTCAGGGAGCTGGGTTGGTGGAGGTGTGGGGAGGCGAACCTCCTTAGGTGGAGAGCGCCGCTTCTCCTTCCTCTATTTCTTCTTCTCTTTCTCTTTCCCACCATCTTGAGTGGCAGGGTGCTTCTTCTGGGCCGCAGTTGGAGGCCTAGCTGACGGAGAGGCCTGCGTGCCTGCGGAAACCGTCTTCGTTGTCTTGGCAGCCGACGACAACGTAGAGATCCTCAGAAGCGATGAGATGGGCGGTCTCAACGTTGGTACCGAGCCTGGTACTGACAAGGTGGATGGTACGGCAGCCACCGATACCATCGATGACGAAGTCGCTTGTCCGGCCAGTGGGGTGCCGGACATCTCCGCACGTGTCTCGGGCTTTTCCCTCGCTTGCAAAGCCTGTTCCCAGCAATGGGATTTGAGTCTAGAGGAGTGGTTGCGTAGAGTTTGTGAGGTAAACTCTTGACAAATTGGGCAAGCCCTGATGTTATGGGTTTCGCCCAAACAGAAGAGACACTCACGATGCTTATCGGAGAGAGCGACTTCCCCCCACAGGAGACACACTTTTTGAAGGGCGCCGACATAAGACGATAGATCGAAGCGAAGAGAAGAGGTGGAAGAAAAGGTCCGAAATAAGACGAAGACGAGAGACGACGAAGTAAGGGGAAGGAGGGGGTTCAAATACCAAAACCAATCCACAATCTGAAAATCTGAAGTCCAAGCCAAAATCCATAGTCAAACCGGCACAAACACCAAGAAAAAGCAAGCCACTAAAGAAGAACCTTCCGTTCGCAATGGCGGACAAGAAAGAACTGAGGAGCGACCGTTACTCAGCAGGAGGACATGCACAGTACCGGCATGGGGGAGGGGTTCCCGCCAAGCTACTAAGCTCTAGAATCTTCCGAACGCTACCGCGCATGCACGAAAGCTCCTAGTGTGTGAGGCACAGAGACCACAAAGAAGAAGAACATATGCACACATATGAATCTTACTGATGTGTGACAAAAATTAGAAGAACTGGTCCATTTTCAGACCAAACCTACCTTACAAACAAATGTAAAAGCCACAGGCGAAATTAAATTTTCAACTAGGGTAGACTCATTGAACTTGGTGAGTCAACACTTCTGTAAATCCAAGTAATTCCATAGGTCTAATTTAGTTAGGACTAAGAATGGGTATTCATTTTATATTTTGTGGAAAGTGCAATAAGCACAATTGTTTATAAGGACTTAGGGTAAACTACAGTTCTGTTTGGCTAAATAAATTGTTCTCATGCATGAGCTTTCATTCACATTCAACAGATCCTTCAGGACTGCAAGATGGGATAGCTATATGTATAGTGGATTATACTGCAATTTACTGAGCATCTTGAAACATTATGTTATCTTTGCTTCTGTCATAAAGATAAAAATATTGTGTGATATTCTCATTATAGCTGTACTAATAACACAGCTCTAATAAATTGTAATGGAGCCTGTCAACAGTTGTGTCTGTGTAAAGTTGCAAACTAACTCAGTCCACTGGTGTTGTTCAAATGTTCCAACTGCATTGCAGGTAGATATGGTGGCTCAAACTGTTAGACTTCGTACATCAATTGTTATTGTGTGCCTTCAAGTCATTTTCAACTTATGGTGACCCTAAGGTGAACCTATCATGGCTTTTTCTTGGCAAAATTTGTTTAGAGAGGGCTTGTCTTTTCCTTTCTCTGAACCTTAGAGGGTTTGACTTGCCCAAGGTCACCCAGTGGGTTTCCAGAGCCAAGCAGGGATTCACACTCTGGTCTCCATACTTGTAGTCCAAGCTCAAAGTACACCACATGGGTTCTTCATATATTGATATCCAGGGAATAATTCCACAAGGTGTAGCCAAACCAAACCTCCACCTTCAGCACAAAAAGCATATGCGAAAACTATAACAAGCATTGTAGAGATTATTTTCCCATGACCAGTGCTGAACAAAATTTCACCTTCTGCTCCACTCATCTTCTGAAAAGGTACCGGAGCACCTTGTGAATGTAAAGGTAGTAATTTGTACTTTGCTTTAGAGAACAAATTGTCTTGGGCCGTATCTGAATACAAAGAGCTCATTACTGCTTGGACTAATTGATGTTT
The DNA here is from genome assembly GCA_948474755.1 of Ctenosaura bakeri. Classification (NCBI taxonomy): domain Eukaryota; kingdom Metazoa; phylum Chordata; class Lepidosauria; order Squamata; family Iguanidae; genus Ctenosaura; species Ctenosaura bakeri. The sequence goes on from CAOLHI010001318.1 coordinate 345,054, forward strand.
GGACAATACAACCTCACAGTCACTATATGCTGCTAAAATGTCTTGCACTTTTCTGTACATATCAAATGTCATGCCCTAAACCCTACTGTTAGTCCCAACTTTGCTAGACTAATTAATCAATGGAAACTTGGTAAGTCGTCTCTTATTTAATTTCAGTAGATCCAGTGTGGTTGGGACTAACAATTAGGATTCAGGTTTGTATTTCCAAAGACAAAGTTAAAATAAGTACCAAATAAGTATTAGAACATGAAAAATTTGAAATATAATTAAACTATAAATGGAACTGAAAGCAATTTTAAAAGACAGCATAAAAGATAGTTTTAAAAGGTAGTTTTTAAAAGTAAATATAGCACATTATTAAAAACCCATTCCCCATGTGCAGTTAGTTCCAAAGGCCTGTCAAAGCAAAATGTCTTCATCTGCCTATGGAAGGGTAGTAAGGAGGCTGCCAGTCTATCCTCTCTAGGACGGAAATTCCAGATCTTCGGGACCACCACCAAGAAGACCCTCTCCTATGTTCCCACCAGATTTGCCTGTGAGGGTGGTGGGACAGAGAGAAGAGCTTATCATCTGACCAACCAGATTGACTTTTTGCTATCTACTGTCACCTGGCTATTGAATATCACTGGAGGAAATATTACTGGAAGAAAGTCAGTATAAAGCAATATAGACAGTCTTCTGTTATAGGGCCAGGGCTATCTGGAACTAGCCAGATTTATACCCAGCTAACTACTGTATGTGATACCAAAGGAAGGTCCCTAGGGAGCAATACTGGGTCGTGGTGGTCGTAATGATGATAATGATGAAGATTACTTGTCTGCCTTCATATAGATTGAGATAGGTAATAGCAACAAATTAAATACATAACACCAGTTAAAAGAGTATATAAAACCAATACATGTTAAAACAACCAATGAATATTTTAAAATTCATAATTTAAAAATCATTTGGATAGACGAGCAGAAGCAGAGTTGTATGGAAAGGTACTACACCAGAGAGTTCTCTGAGAGTCTTCGGCTCAGTGATCTTCACAAATCTGGAATCAGCCCTCTTTTACCCATGGTGAAGATCCTTTCAAAACAAAGTTAAATGCCAAAGCTTGACTGTATTATAATCTACATATGTGTTATTGTTTTTTCTTAGATCCATATTCAGTGGCATCAGTCAATCAGTTCACGCAATGTTAGTCATGTTCAATTCTGCATGATTTTTGGTTCATCATGACTTTCTTGCTCTGTTGGTTTTGGTAAGGCAATAGCATAACTGACATTATAGGGATCCAACACACTGGAGAAGGACATTCAGGACTAGTTGCACAGTAATTGGCTATTAGTTAAGTGGGACTAGCTGGATGTGCAGGCCCAGCTAGCTGTGCAGTAACTGGCCAATTTTCCCAAGTCACATTTGCTGATTTGGGAAAATTCAGGGTTAGCTGAAGTGTCAGGTTCTACAGATCATTGATGGGTGATATGTGGCCATCTAGATATGTTTCATTTCCCATCATACTTCACTTGCTAGCTAGGGCTGATGGGAGCTACAGTCCAACAATATCTGTAGGGCTCTAACTTGCCCAGCCCTACAACAGATGATGAGAGTGTTGGTGATGATAGCAAGTCATGTTTAACACTTAATAATAAATTCTGAGCATAGAAAATGCTTCATGCATGCCATCTTTGTAATCTTTAAAATAGTTCTGCAAAGTAATGAAAACCAGTATTCTCATACTACACATCACTGGAGATAAAATTAATGCCATGTATTTTTGTGGAATGCTACTTGCAGTCAAAACTTGGACAATTATTGTTCTGGACCAGAATTCTCCAATCAGCATGGTCCATGCTGGTTTGTGGGTTCTGGGTGTTTCAGTTTAAAAATGACCTTTTCCAAGCTCTGCTTATCATAGAATCATAAAGTTGGAAGAGACCACAGTGGCCATCCAGTCCAACCCCCTGCCATGCAGGAACCCACATCAAAGCACTCCCAACAGATGGCCATCCAGCCTCTGTTAAAAAACCTCCAAAGAAGGAGACTCCACCACGCTTCGAGGCAGCATATTCCACTGCCCAACAGATCTGACCATCAGGAAGTTCTTCCTGAGGTTTAAGTGGAATCTCTGCAGTTTGAATCCATTGCTCCTTGTCCTCGTCTCTGGAGTAGCAGAAAACAAGCCAGCTCCTTCTTCAACATGAAATCCCTTCAAATATTTAAACATGGCTATCCTGTCCCCTCTTAACCTTCTCTTCTGCCAGCTAAACATCCCCAGCTCCCTAAGCCCCTCCTCATAGGACATGGCTTCCAGACCCTTCACCATTTTGGTCGCCCTTCTCTGGACACACTCCATCTTGTCAATATCCTTGACTTATAATTCCCGTCTACTTATAACTCCCTCCAGAGCTCTGCTTGTAACTTGCTTCTTTGCACCAGTTAGGAGTGGGATGAAAATTCCTATGCAGTGGAATAGCCATAGTTATTTGGGAGCCTTTTGTCTTCTGTCTTTTGCACTAGCACACCCTACCATGCAGACAGGCCCTGCCCCTGCATGCTACAAGGCACCAGAGAATAATTTCTAACAGTCTGGGCTTGCCGTTTTTGAACCAGACACTGAATCCTCTTGAGCTATCTGGTTCCCAACTATTTCTTCCAAATCAGGAATTAAAATGTTAATGGGCCTTTTCATGACTGCGAGAGCATATGGGAGTTACCATGGGACAAGAGAGTTACTCAAGTAATTAATTGTGATTGTTGAAATGCATGGTAATAACCACAGCAGAAAAACAGATTAAAGACCCAGGATTCCAGTAAATCATGTCCCTCTGTTCTAAGGAGATCTTTGTATGTGATTTTTTTTCTCATTTCATATTGTAAGTAGCATTTTTTTCTTGTTGTATCAATTTGTCTGTAGCCTCGTAAATGTTGCTAAAGCATACAATACCAAGGTACATATCAGACCCATTGATAAGTTATAACGGTTACATTATGGTGGAAATGAAAGCTGTATCACTCTTATGAACATTAACCAACGACTTGAAAAGGTTTTTTTTGGGGTGGGGGAAATATAACTCAGCTGAGAGGATTCTGGGTGCTGCTGTCAAAAAGTGACTTTCCAAAGCTCCGCTTCTGATGCATAAGAACCTGTCTCCTTTGAAATAGAAGCTACCACCAGAATATAGATAAAGGTTCACTCATTATTAAAGATTTTCTTTTCTCGGGGTGGGGAGAATGTTGGGGGGAAATCATGCTGTATTTTTCAGTCTTTTATTCAAGCTGATAATTCTTTTCATGTTGTCACATTACAAGCCCTCTTAGCATGCCTTATTTGTGACCAAAAAATATAAAACACTGCAGATGATACAAATGTTCCTTTTTTTTTAACAAGCCACTTTATTTCCCTTATCCTCAGAGCTATCACTGAAAAAAATTGCCCTCCTCCCCTCTCCCCAACAAAGTCTGTAATTTGATGGAGAAAAGGAAATGAAAGTAAAAATTGTGGGGGGAGAAAGAGAGGCAAAGAAATTCTGATGGGTCATTTTTTTTTTCCTCCTCCATGCAAGCATTTAGTCTACAGTAATCTACTAGGACTGTCAAAGTTGATTGAAAGATAATATGAGTTTTTTTTTTCCTTGCCACAATTTATAGCATGTATCCATTAGGAATAATTATGGTTGCATGATTTTGCTGGCTGTTATCTCTACAAGTGTTACTAATGGTTTTATCAATTACTCCCTGTCCAATAACTGCATGGTGGTAACCTAATTTAAAGACACTCTATCACCCTGCTGATTTGTGTAGTAGTAAATGACAGGATTTGAGACACCAGCCAAAGGACTCACTTCAGTGACTTAGTCAGTCTCTAATAATTAACAATTAGCAGTACCTAGGCAAAAAAAAAAAAAGAGGGGGTATTAAAATGGCTGTGTTCCATTCTTTTCTCTGAATACAAGAAGTTACACATGTTTTAACATCCTATCACCCCTACTTCATTTCCAGAAAACAGTACAAAGTTGTATACATGCAAACTGGACAGAACTGAAGTAGGTAATAAAATGAGGCTACCTGAATGCCATTCACTCTTAGAGTCAGTTATGTTATGAAAATGTACATGAATGCACAAAAAACCCCATATATATATATTCAAGGAATGTTTTTTGGTCACTTTGGATAACTGGGAAAGCCCCTGTGGTTTTGCATGTGTCAAGGCTGTAATGGGGCAGAAATAAGATTTGTGGGGGGAAATTTGTAAAGAATGATGTTTGAGAAGCTGAAGAATAAACATCTGCACATATGAAGGGATTGATAAAGACGTTAAATTTTAGTATTATAGTTCTGCTAAACTATGGATTGGAGACTGAAGCTTGTAAAAAAAGGGGGAGACTTTTTGTTAATCTTGGAGGTTAAATGATGTATTTGTAGAAATAAGACATTTTGTTATAGATGAAAACCTAGATTTTGTGTATCTTTTGGAAATATATTATTTCAGAAGGGAGAAGGAAGATGGCAGTGAAAGGAATCTGGAAATCTGTAAAATGAATTCAAAGAATATTCTGCTGATGTTTTATTTAAAGGTTTCTTTTTTTAAAAAAATCTTGATTTAGGAAATTCTGTATGAGGTTTTTGAACTCTGAAGCTTAAAATATATGCTCATATTCTGCATGTAGGCACAAATACACTTAATAGTGAGTGAACAAAGGTTGTGTTTTTTTGCAGTCCACAGCCCTTTCATGCAGTCCATTAGTATATTTGAATTTGGCCTGATGGGGCAAAATTGCCTGGAATAAATCATCATTTGGGTTATTGTGTCAGATCTTAGCGCATCAAACCATACAGATGAACCAAGATCCTGATGTAAAATGTCCTCCTAAGAGCCTGCAGGGCTGCATGTTTATGAAATGCTGCATTTTAACTACTCACCAGTGATGACATTTTCAAGCCTCCCATGAAAAAAGCAATACCTTCTGTTGCATACTCTTCCATGAAACCTAAACAATTGCCAAGCTAGATTAAATCAGTGATCCATCTAACTCAATCTAGTGGCTCTGATAGGAGCCACTTCTCAAAGTATTACATAGGGACATACAGAAACCATATACTCTGGATATAGAGAGAGAATTTCTCTTTGTATATGGTAGTTTCTTCCCAAGCCCTTTCAGCAGAAATGTATTTATGCCCAGATAATGAGTTTTATATTCTATCAGTCTTAATATAAAAGTGATTTCTCTCATTAGCTGTATAAATACCTCCTCGCTTTTGTCTCTGGCTAAAGTCAGCCTTGACATCTTCTGTGATATGGGAATAAAAGAGCATTTCCTTTGCAAGCTTGTTGTGCAGTGGGAGATGCTAAGACTAGTAAATACTTTGTTGACTAAAGATACTCTGTGGATATTTTTTTAGTAGTCATGGCTGTTACCCTGTTTACTGGGGGTCCTGGGAGGGACACCTAAATAACCTTACAATTACAAAAGATGGGGAAATTACTCAAGAGCACTGGTTGGCACTAAGAAAGGCAGGGTAATGCAGCAGGATCTTGTAACCCAATGTTTACGGGGTCAGGCCAAGTCAAGAAGCAAACCGTGTTGGAAATTATGAATGATCTTTATTAAATACAGGCACACAATATAAGCAACACAGATAACTAAGGAAAATAAAGGTTTGAGTATGATAGCGGGATTTTCAGAGGGATAGTTGATTCAGGTGATATGGAACCTGTTCCTGAAGCCCGGAAAGACGATAGAAAGCGAAGCTGGGGTGCACTGTATCTCAGCACGTGGAGCTGAGGGGAAGCTCGCCAAGCAAAGCGGCAGCAAGGCGGTCTGGAACTTGGGAGCAATCTGAGGATGATCTCGGAATCAGGGGTTTTTATAGGGAGAAATGTGACTGCAGGCTATGCCATGCTTGGGGAAAACAATGCAATTTAGGAGCAGGACAAAGCCTTGGAAAGGTCAGAATTTAGCATGATTGAGTTAAGTCCGAATGGACAAAGAGTTAGCTAGTATGCAAATACAGAGTGCTTGGCAGTTGTGTATTCAGCTTGCCAGGTTGCCTGCTCAGGGCAGGGAGTCCTTTGTAAACAGCGTGCATACATAATGAAGGTGTTTGCAGAGAGGTCACCTAAAGCAAGGATCTGGCTATTTCTGGCCTGCTTGGGTGGAGAAAGGAATGTTCAGCAATTAGTGGCCGAGCTTAGTCTGTGCCTGTTTTGGGGGCCTCTCAAACGCGTGGAGAGGGGTAGTAGAAGTGAGCCAAATTATTGATATCAAAATGATATCTAGGGGTATCTCCAAGTAGGTCTAAACTGCAGTAACATGGCACTATTTGTCTTTGTAGTACTCAGTTTCCACTTCTTTTGTCAAAAATTGCATTAGTGAAGGAAAGATCTTTCATCAGTATCAGCAAGGATCAAAACCCTACACAACCTCTCCTGATTCATCCTGGCAACATGCCCTGAGTAGACTTTTTTGGAACATCAATGTAATTCATTACATATAATCAGTTACTTGTGATTAGTTCATTTCACAATAGATAAGACATAACTATGATATAATTGATGCAACTGGAGATAACATAATTAACTTCAGTGAACCACAGGCAAGTGGTTTATAGTATTCTGTTTCTAAAAGGTAATTTAGCAGGTCACTATTTTAGTTACAGCTGAATACCAAAAAAGCAAATATTTCCTTATTAAACATTCAGACTATGGCCTGTATTCTCTAGCAGCTTAAGACAACTTTAGTGTACGTAAGTTAACCAAATAATCTCTTCTGGTCTATCTATCCCCCAAACTTGACACACACATCATTCAGCCATGCTCTGATTGCAAGCAGAATGGACCTTCTTCTCCCCATGCAGTTGAAACTAGTAAAGCAGGTTTGGAAACGAGATACAATTGTGGCAATAGTGTCACACGCTTGAGTAAGGAGTGATCATAAACATGGAAGAGTTACTTAGATTTACTCAGACACAATGGTTTTATATTCACAGTTGCTACTTAGTCACAACTTTGACATATTGCTACAATCATAACTCCCCCATCCCAACCTGCTTTACTAGGCATAAGCTGCATGGAGAGGAGGAAGTCCATTCTGCTGGTGATTGGAGCGTGGCTGATTGACATTTCCATCAAGTTTTTTTTGGGGGGGAAGGTGGTGCAGGAGAGGTTACTGAGTTAACTATACTTCACTAAGTAGCTAATAGAGACTAGAGGACTGTGATGGGAACAAATTGCTTTGGACTGTAATTGTAACTTATTGCTTTTTGAAGCCAATTTTAAAGTTCTGTATAGTTTTAAAAGCACAAGCTGGCAAGCCTCCTAGCATTATTTGGAAGAAAATAGCCAGGAGTTTAGATCCAATAGAAAATTACACTGCTCCTATTAGATAGAGCTGCAATACGGTAAAAGAGGCTGCCTGGAAGTTTCAGACTACCATAATATGAACTACATGTCCCATCATATTCTCTAAAAATGAAGAAAGGTAATTAAAGTTGTTCTTTGCCCTTGCCAATGTCTTTCATTTGATATGCATATGGTGAGACCTCCAGGGACTACCAGGTGCTATAGGCTGTATTTCAGAGGAAGTAACTGGCAACCACCTCTGAGTATTCTTTCCTTAAGAAAAGCCTATGAAATTCATGGGATCACCTTAAGTTGAGAGGTGATTTGAAGGCACATATTTTACTCTTTTTTTCTGCTTTGAATTATGGCTCTTACTCATTCTGTTTCATAAACAAAAATGTTTCATGGGACCAGTTCAGATACTTAGAATTTTCTTTCAGTGATGCATCAACATACACACTCACACCAGGTATACAAATTTAAAGGACAGGTAAGTAACAAAAATTCCAAAACCTGGCTTGATTGTTCAGCCATTGTGTGCCTCTGTGTCTGTCTGGTGGGGACCACAGGCTCAGTGAAGAGAAGAGTGTTTAACATGTTTTCTTTCGGCTTGTTAGGGTGTACATCAAGATGGCTTTTCTCCTTTACGGCTGACTGTCTGAGATTAAAATAACTACTCATTGCCTTTTGTTGAAGCTCACTTACTCTTGGATGGCTTAGAACAAGATGGAGATTACACTAGGTGATACATTAAGCAAAGAAAGAGAAGAAGGAAGAGGAGGAGGAAAGTAAGTCCATCTGAAGCTGAAGTTATTCCATTAAATCTGAATAGCAACTCTGCTGATAGCATACACTGTGAGATAACACTGCCCAAGTCCATCCTGTCAGGATTAAGCTAATCTTGACAGGACAACTGGACCACCATTGGCCCTCCAGATATTTTTGGCCTATAGCTTCTGGCATCCCTAACCACCATAGCCAATGCAAAGAGATTATTGAAGCTGCAATCGAACAACACCTGCAGCTTCACCAATGCCCCACTTTGATGGAATGGTCATTGGACTCCTTGTTTGAATATCCAAATGGATATGCTTTCAAGTATTCTTGTGCTCCACTCCCACTCTTTTAGTATTACCCACTGGATTCAGTGCAAGGAGAATCCTCAAGTAGGCTGCTGGTGGAGCACATACTTTGCACAGAAAAGATTCCAGGTTCAGCACATAACATTTTTTTGTTCTGTTTTCGTTTAAGTATCAGCAGTGGATAACAGGAAAATACTCTTCTGCCACTTGTTACACTGTAGAACTGCTGCTAGTCAGCCATGGGAGCTCCCTGGATGATCTTGGGCAAGTCACACTCTCTCAACCTCAGAGGAAGGCAAAGGCAAAACCCCTCTGAACAAATCTTGACAGGAAACTCCGTGAAAGGGTTGTTTTAGGGTTGCCATATATAAAAAATGACATAGACACACATTACAAGATGGGCAAACAGTCTTGGTACAACACAGCTGTGTGAGTGTGTGTATGTTTAAATAGGTACCTTAAATGCAGAAATCTCTAGAGTCAAACCCTCACAGCTCCAAGTGGGATCGAGCTACTGCTGCTCTCCAAAACCTCTGGAGAGCAGCTGCAAGTCAGTGTCAACAGTACTGAGTTTGATGGGCCGAAGGTCTGACGGGATACAAGTGGCAGAACTGTTCCAAAAGACAGATCAAATTCCAGTGAGAAGAGCAAAATTACCAGCATTCTTCAGACTGCAGCTTTCACCCAACTCATCCTCTTTGATTCATCTGCATATTCTTTTGAAAACCACTCACTGAGTATCTGTAGACAAAGTGATGTCATCAGGCACAGCATGCAGCCACTAGAAGTGGGACAATTATAATTTTTGTAGCTGATTAATCATTATGAAAAAGTAAGTCAATTGACTCAATCATACATCCAAGGTGATTAATCACACTTCACTTGTTTTTCTCCCCCCCAAGTATTTTACTGAGTGCAGACGTTGGTTGATTTTTTTTTCCCCTTCCCCCTTTAGCCTTTCACTTGTGGTCACAGATGTTAAGTAATCACCTTGTCCTGATACTTGACTTCCCCTAATCTTTGCTCCTACTTAAGCCCTTAAAAGCAAATGTGTTTCTTTTCTTGGAAAGCAAATGATAAGTGAGTTATTACAGGTTTTTTACAGGTTAATCAATAACTGAAATAGCCATAATTGTCCTCTGTAATCACAGATGCTTTTAATAATCACTCAGCTCTTCTATTTGTTCCCTGTTAAACACTGATGGCATGATTACTACCAAAACACTGACAGAGATGTGAAGTCTGGTTCATTCCTGTTTACAGGATTGGGTTATCCCTTAAATTTAAATGATGATTCTACACATACACATATGCGTATACACACACACACACACACACACATCCTTGGCAGCTGAAGGAGGAGGAACCCAAAACATTTTGCTCTTACATATATTTTTAAGTTCTGTTAATCTCTTCAGTAAATATATTACACACACATCTTTATCTCCCTAGTCTAGGTGTTGGGAGTGGTCCTATCTTAGCTAGGTGAAAGCACCCTCTCAGGCAATGGATTTGCAGTTTTGTGACAGGACAACAAACAACTGATCATTTAGTTTGCTCTTCCTGTATCTCTACTGCCAGGGACTGGGAGAGGCACTTGTAGAATGCTCTGCCCTATGTGTCAAAATAGCTTGATTGGCTTTGACTATTATGAACCATTGACTGATCTATCTCAAACAGTAAAACCACTCTGTCCAACTTTCTCTGATATTTATTTGGAGAGGAGTCTAACTCAGACTCCTGCTGAGAAGGAGTTTGAATTGTTGCTTAGGAAGATCCTGGTTGTAATCATATTGCATTTATATCATGCCATTAATATGCATGAGACTTTACAGAACAGCATAAGAAAAATTCCAAAAGGCCTTAAAACAATGTCCATTCAACCAACCACCAACCAACAAGCTAACTTGAAGAGTTTAACACTACAGAGCTGGAAAGAGAGAGAGGAATGGGATAGCAGGATGCTGCAATTCAGAATTCTGGAGGACCATAGAGTATGAGGGCCCTTACACACAACACACATCACTATGATTCCACTTTGATTGCTATGGTTCCATCTTTTGGATTTGAATTTAGGGATTTGAATTTAGGGAAAGGTATTTAGAATTCTCTGCCCAAGAACTCTAGTACTTCACCAGATTTTAAAAGCCACAATTCCTTAGAATGAATCCATGGAAAAATGTGAAAGGGCCCTGAGTTTACTGGTATAAATTTAGGCAAGGATTCTTTCATGGCAAATTGCTTTTGCAAGAGAATGTACAACAAGCGTTGTAACATTTCTCGTAATTGTATATGCTGGTGTCCACTGTTTTCTTGTGTGAGCAACCGTTGCATTTTTACAGAAATTATTACTGAACGTGCAACATCAACTGAAGAAATCCATAGAAATTTTGCTAGCAGCAATTTCAGCTCAACTTTCCTTTATACTCTGGTCATAAGTTGTTTTTTTTAAAGGTGTATATTGTTGCAGTTCTTTAATCTATAATGTGCAACAGTGCTTCTCTCCCTTTGTAGCACAAATCAAATTGTATCCAGATTCTTCCAGTATTGAGATATAAAATTTCCTGTCCTTAACATTTCTTTTCCAGCTAGAACTTTGGAGAGGATGGCTCTGAAAAACAGGTTTTGCCAATAGCAGATTTTGATGTATATTTAATGGATATATGACATTTCCTCAACAAGACACCATGTATCCTTTCTTCTGGGAAAGAAGAGAACCCTTCTCAATATCTAAGAACTGTGACAAAGTTCTGAAAAAGTGGATCCCCCTTTCCACTTATAAAAAGGGTATAGCATATCAAGCTGGGTTCATTTTATGAGTCTGTACCAGGTACAAAAGAGGATTTACACTCTGCTTCACTGTCCAGACTAGTTCTTCTCCCTTTACAAGCCACTAGTTTCCCAGCAGAGGGTCATAGGATCTGTACTTTTCTCTGGACAGAGAAAGCACTCTTATAATCCCACCAAGAAGGAATCAGGGCACTTGAGGAATCTGGTCTTTGTGAATGAAGTGTAGTGATCTGACTCATGCCTCCCAGATGCATTTGGGGCATCATCATTCTTTAGCTCTGATAAGAACTTAGTGATGTACTTTCTGATGAACTCAAGAAACGAACCAAGATACATTTATATTTTAATATATGCATTTTAGGAAATGTATAGATGTTGAGAAATGCATTTAGAAATTCATCTTTTGTCTGAAAGTAGTTCAAAATATCTATTTAAATATGTATTTATATATGCATTTATGTGGGGAGGGTTTTTGTTTTGTTTTTTAGAGAGTGCAGATTGATGTGGAAATGCAACACAGTAGTTATATTCATCCTTACCTAGGAAACAAGTATGTTCATGTTCTCTTGCTCTTCTCTTGCTCTTTGCCTTCTTCCTGCACCTGCTGGTTCTCTCCTTCTTATCTGACACCTCCTCTGTGTCTGAGGTGAACAATAAGCTGCTGCTGGATGGAAATCTAATGTCACAACATCTCCTGGTCCTTCTAGCTGGGCATTGCTGCTCAGGTGTCCCCTCTGCCTGCTGCGCCTAGTTTGTCATTAGCTCTACCACCTACGACTCCAGCCTTTTCACCTTCTCTGCCAGCTTCTCCAATGTTGGGGAGAAACCTTCCAATATTGTTGCACTGTCCCGTTCACCATTTCACAAAACTGCCTGTGAGGAGTCTGTGGTAGGCGCCTGCTTTCTTCCTGAGACTGGCACCAGCTCAGGCTGTGACTTGTGTGGTTTTCCTGTTTGCTCGGGTGTTATAGGGTCCTGGCACGTCGACACACTCTGCCCCTCCTTGGCAGGCCTAGTTGCTCCTACCCGAGGAGGGAAAGTAAGAGGAAGTCAGGAGTGATTCCAGCTCTTATTTGGGGGGGACCTCCAACTTGATTCAGCTCAACAAAGCCCTCAAGGGCTTTAGTCCAAAAGGCCTGCCGACTGCCAGCCAACCAGCTTCTTGTGCATCTGTTGTTCACTGTTTCTCTGTTGCCCATCACTTCTTCAGTGTCCATTGCCTGTTGCTTCTCTCTCAGCATCTTCCTACTCCCTTGCTGTCCCTTTCCTTCTTGGCAGATGTGCAGAGAGGAACTGAGCTCTGGGGACAGGAGAGCCTAGCTAAATACAAAATACCTAGACCAGAGGGAAAACTTCCTCAAGCTCTGGTCTGGTCAGAAACAGCCAATCAATTCAAACCAGCAGGTTTGAACTGATTGGCTGGGACCTGTTTCCAGCTGTGCAAAGGCTGCTGGGTATGAGGAAGTACCTAGCAGGACTGAGCACATGGCTGGGAAGCTGCATGGCATGGCAGGCCAACTGAACAGCTCTGGAGGATGCCATGGAGGGAGCAGCAGCACCAATGCCAGCCCAAGCCGCAAATGTGCCACCCGGTAAGTCGGGCAGCTAACTTCATGTTGCTGTCAGTGGCTAGAAAATCAGAGGCAAGGGTTTAACAACCTATCCTATGAAGTTAAGCCAAAAGAATGTTCTGTGTTTCAGTAGAATTTATTTTTAAGGGTGTACAGAACTAAAATCTGGTTGTTCGGGGTGGGGGGGAAGGTTAGTTTCAGACTAAACAAAGAATTACAACATTAAACATATATCTAAATAAATATCAAAGGCTGGTTACCAGCACCAGCTCTAATTCTTTTTCTTGTAAATAACCAATGGCTCACTCGGAGTAAAACAAGTTCATGACCTGTGAAATAAGTCTATGTCTAAATAACTACTTGCTTGCATAGACCAACACAAAAGGCAATGAATTTAATTCTCATCATGGTATGTTGACATTGTCTTCCCCTCTAAGCAGAAAAGCTAGGCACAACTCGAACCATATCTTATTTCATTATTAAAAGCCTGTACGCATATAATTGGTGGCTAGCTGAAATCAATAACCTGAATAACTTGAAAGCAATAGTACCAACCAAAATAGAACCGTTGAATCAACAAGATTGAATCAACAGGATTTCCTATGTGTGAATTAACCACTTAGCTGTTAGTACAGTGGTACTCTAGTTACTGACTAGCCAATAGGATTCACTAAACTCAGCTTGGATCACCAACACAGTCCTTTTGGACTTTGGTGCCAGCTTAGGGTAATAATCTCACACTTTAGCTAGTAACAGAAATCACAACAAACAGAATTTATCTACCAGAGTCTAGTAGGGTGCACAGAGATGGCAGCAAAAGCTATCTCAACCAGGAGATATGTCTCCCTTGCTGCCTGATGCACAGCTCAGGAGCTAGCAGGACTGCTTTATCTCCTGACAAAGATGGATTTTGCTGCTCTTCCTCCACCATTACAATATCACCGGCCCTTTTCTCCTACTGCTGCACCTCTTCCTTCTCCACCATCTCTTTTCCCTCCACTTTCATATTTATGCTAGTAAACAGGATTTTAACCCCTGTGGGATTTTTATAAGACCCTTTCCTAACTGGGCATTTTCCTAATTATTTTCCATGCAAATGTGAGGTCTAAATCCCAGCCAAACTGACAATTTCTTCTTCCTTTACAGAAAATAGATGACATGTTGCTTCATTCAGTTCCGAAACTGAACATTCCAAGCTACCACACCGCATTGACTCAGGCCAGACAGTGCTAGAATTTTCTTCAACTTTGTAAGCACAATACAACACAAGCATTATTTTATATCATGCATACAAAGCAAAGGCATTGTTTTAATTGACAAGCACTTAACCATTTTTAAAGAAAACCATAGGAAAACAAAGCAAATTACAGGTCAGCACAAAGCTAATAGAACATAATGAAACAGGATCCCCATCCCCAACCAGAAACATAGTTCCTATTCCTTTTATAATATTAACAAAGGTGTTTCTAGTTCCCCACTTGCCCGATTCCCTCCTTGCCCTATTCTAGAAAGATTCTCTCACCTGATTTGTGATGATAACCCTGCCTATGTATTTTCTTTTCCCATTTATCCAGCCATCTCTTTCAATGACTATGCCAAACTGTATTTGTTCAGGCATTCTGGCATACAATTTTTGTTTGTGACTTATATTTGTCAGTCTCATTGTTTGCTTTAAAAAGAAAAAAAACTCCCAGGGTTAGAATCCACATTGAACGCTTCACTAAACTGGATCCATCTTAAGTTTGACCATGAGATGAAAGTAACATATCCTTTTTCAACTTTTTTTATTTAAGAAGTGCTCTTGCGAGTGAATGCATTCTGACATCCCAATTCTCAGAAATGTGGAAACAGCAAAGGGCCACCTATATGTGGCACACACATGGATGCACAGCGCCTAATCATCCAGCCATGGACGTATATGAGGAAGGATGCATGTGTTACTGGGTGTCCAAACGCAGTCCATCTTTTCCTTCATGCGACTGCCTTTTGTACCACTAATTTGCATGCTTCAACCTGTTTCCACATACAAACTGCCTTCTCTGAATGAGGTCAACAGGCAACTATTGGAAATTGCTTTCATAACAAGGTCCTATGGCTGGAATGGACTTCATTCTCTTCTATGATCGTCCTCATATTGCTAATAAGGAGCCCAAGGTTGGTATAATTGTTAATACACTAATTCTAAAGAAATCCACTCAAATGTCATTTATAATCAGGATTTTCTACTGAGCTAGGACCCCTGGGGAAACCTTTGAAGCTGTGCGTCGTGTACACGATAACAAGGATGAACAAGATGGTGGAAGGCCACTGATGCTGTTTAGCTCACTTGTTTAAAACTATCAGGGATGTAGAAGCTTAGAAACAGTGGCAGCCAGAACAACAACAAAGGAAAGCATGAGCCAGGGAAAGGAGTGGGAGCCAACAAAAATAAGAAATCCTTTTATCTCCTACCCTTTAAAAATGCTGGAAGTCAGGACTATATAGCTTGTAATTTATAGTGGAAAAAAACAGCCTGTGAAAATGTTATAAAAGAATTCCAGTAAGAAGGAGCCCATGACATGGAATTATTTAAAACAATTAATCAAGAAGCCTTATTATTCAATTAGACAAATAAATGAATCTTCGTCAATGGAATATGCAAAAAGAGAGAATGATTATACATCTTTAAAAGGCAAATGAGCGTATCAAAGCAGCTAAATACGATTAAAAAAACTTTTGAATAATAAGTCAATGTTTATACTTAATTGGGTTTTAGCTTTATTATAGCTGAAGATACTTAGTGACTTGCTTTTATTGTATTTATGACTTTAATATTCATAACACTTTCGATACTATCTCTGTATACTTTCTGCCAGTGCTTGTTGCATCTTATTAATGATTAGTGCTTGGGCTACTGTGAAGTGAATTCATATCTTTCAATAAAAAAAGCAGAGAAGAGTTTGGAGAATTTTTCAACCCTATACAGTGTTGGTGGAGGAGAATGACCTTTGGGTTTTGTTTATTTTTTTAAAAAAACAGCATCAGTAGAATATGATTGCAATATTTGTTTTAAGTACATACGTGTTGCATAGAGAAGACTTGGAAAGTATTTCATTAAAAGAAAACAAAATTTGTGGTTTTTGTCGATTTCTTCTCCCATTTTGGTCACAATCCAACACAGAAATGTATGCTTAAGACCATCGATTTTATGAGGCAACAAAGAGATTAGAACCATTCCTGTCTCCACCAGTTCTGACAAATCTCCTGCATTGACTTCAAAATGAAAAAAAAAAAATAGGCAAATGATCTTATTAACTCTTGATGCTCCTCTGCCTCCTTAGCCCAGAATGCCAATGGATAAGAACTTAGCCCTGTATAGGTAAACTTGCATGTACCACTTAAAGAGTCTCAAGGTGCAAAGAGGGAGATACCTATGTTCCCTTTAAACATGTATGATTCCTTCTCAATCCCTTTGCTTTTCATTTTGTTATGGCTTTAAAGGGAGCAGGGAGTGAACCAAGAGGTTAATGATTCAGACTGAGGTCACTGCCACACACAAGTCCAAGTACTTCTGTTACATAGTCTGTGTCCATACATGGAACCATTTAATGTACAATATAATAAAGAAAAGGGCTGTTTAAAAAGTCATGTTCCAGCCAATAAAGGTTTTACTTTCATATTACAGTACAAAAAAAAAAGTACCAAGAGCGTCAAGTATGAAAACACCAAGCAAGAATGACATTCAGCTCTAGGTTGATTCCTTGGCATTCCCAGGATGACTCATTGACTACTGGAAGTTATATCTGTATGTTGTAGAAACAGGGGACAGTTTTGCTTCAGAAATTATGATGCTTCAGTTTGCTGGAATGACTTGATATCCTAATTGTCAAGTGTAAGTAGTTATGAGCAGCCAATAATCACAAGCAGGCATGTTAAAGCGGGTCCATCAAAGGAAATGATCAGCCTACGAGAGAAACATGAAGTGATACATTTCTGAACCCAGACAGAAATTTAAGCAGGCTGCTAGAAGAGGGAACACCGTCCTCCCACTCTCAACTTCTAGTACAGAAAGGCAGTTCACTGTTCTTCCACTGACAGTCCTGGGCAGGACAATTTGTTTGTTTTTCAGGCAAATAACTTTTTTGAATTTCATTTGTGTGCTTCTAACATGTCTATCCCAACAGTCTCCAAGGCAGCATCCATAAGTCTTATCTTCTGCACTTTATTCCCACAAGATTCATGTGAGTTAGTTGTACTGAGAGACTGTTAGGGCTCCATGAGAATTAGAACTTACATCTCCCAAGACCCCCTCCAACACCCTCACTACTGCTTCAGTGGAAGAGATGACATAAGGAGTGTTATTCACATGGATGCTCTAGTAATTTAGTTATTGGCATTCAAAAATCACCTTTGCATACAAAGCCATTAAGGTAATGAATTCCATTGTGGACAATATGGACATTTCATACAATCAGCAAAATTAGCTGTTGTATTACCACTTCAACTTCTGAATTGGGGGAGGGGGTCCAAGAGATATCATGCCCACCCTATCAGGAACTGATCTGCCTGTGGAAATCTAGGATAGCATCAAAAATAGGCTGAAATCCTGTTGGGGCCTGACATCTTTGTAAGTGGACTTACATCTGTGGGAATTAGAATCTCACAGTTGTGTAACGTTCATATCCAGTAGTGGGCTACTGTTACATTACTACACAGCAAAGCTAGCAAAGTGCCCAATGTGTATCAATGTGCAATGGAATCAGTGTATGATGTGCATCAGTGCACAATGCACACCTGTGTGCATCACTCACCAATGCTTCTTGTGCACCCTCCTGCCAGTGTCCCATTATGCACTTTCATAATTCAGTGAAGGAGTTTCTTCTGCTACACAGCTAGATATGAATAAAATTACATAATGTAACTGGTCATATGTGATTCCAGTGATGGTTCACAATGCTGTTCTGACATGTACCATAAATATGAAATTCTGCATACAGTCTCAGCTTAGATGTACTACATGGAATCAAACTATTTGCTGGAAATCTGATGTGCATGGGATGGTAACATGGCTATGCAGGCAATATTGACTATGAAAAATACTCCTTCATGCTTCTATACTTTACCATTCTAGACTGCTTTAACATCATCTGCAACATCTTACTGTTTCAATTTAAAAATAAAATACAACTGTGACCTAGTGAGCTGGCCCCATGAAACTTCACACTCCATTACATTTCTTTCTCTTTTTCCTTTTCCTCCACATGCACCAGCTACAAACTAAAGCAATGGAAGGAGCTGCTCTAGGAAAATATTCCTACAAATTCTGATGCAAATGTGTTATAACTGGAATGGCATGCACAACCCTATGCTGGACTGCAGTGGGCAGTAGGCTTGCAAAATTACATTTTAGAAAGTAATGTATCATTACTGTTTACCAATTATTTTCTCTGTCACAAAAGTTTCACTTCTGAGCACAATTTATGCCTATTCCATTTGCTTTGCTGCTTTTTTTTTTTTTAATTGCAAACAGTTATATTGGTTGCTTAGTGAGTTTTCAAGAACTGCATAAAGTATTCTGTATAGTTCACCAGGTCTTTGCCAGAGAATAACTTTATTTGTGGGAACCTTCAAACCTTTACATTAAAAATAACAGGGAAAGGAATTAACGAGTTGTGGTTTGTTTGTTTGTTTTTTAAAAAAGTATGGCATCCACAGCACAAATTTGATATTTGTAGTAAAATTCCTTTATGTGTTTTTGTTCTCTACACATATAATAACAACTCTGTCTAGAGTAGTCACTTCACCACAGGGGAGGAAAATCCACTATTGTGTCTTTGCATATTTCGAAACCCTGAAAGCTATGCAAATGTGTGCAAATCTGCCCAGGGCCTAGCATAGAGGCTGAACTACAAGATCTGCTAGGTAGCAATAAATAAACACATCAATAAATAAATGATAAGGGTTACTTTAAAACTGATCAAGTGAGAACCACAGTAGTTTCTCCATAAACCATGCATCTTTCACAATACTCAACTTTCATTTTATTTTATTTAAGCCTCATTTCTCCCCATAGTGAATTGTGTAGTTTAGCATACGTACATTTTCAGAACAGAGCAAAATCACAGTTTACTGCATAAGTTATAAGAGTTGGGTGCAATTTAGCTAAAGCAATGGATTTTGATATATTCTTTGTTTTAAAGGGAGAGTAACATTACATCATGTGTGTTTGCTTAGAAGTGAAACTCACAGAGCTGAATTGAATTGTTAGTCCTTACCACAGTACTCCTTTAAATGAATGAAATTTGTGTAAGTGTTGACTTTCCAAGATCTGATAGGTTTGAAAAGAAGTACTCTGACACATGTGGGAAACCCTTCTTTTGTCCCCTGTCAAAGTAGCTGTGAGGTTCCTTACTGGTACCATGTGCTGAAGCTTATTTTTTTCCCAGGAACCAGCATGGTTTTGCAGGTTCCTCAGAATGGAAGAAATAGATGGCCAGTCAGGAGACTGGTTGACCCATTCCTGGAGGTGGTCTTTCCAAGCTGAACTGACTGGTGGATTCTTCAGTCAGGTCCGTCTCCTGAGCTACACTCCTTAATTTTGTATTGGTGCTGCTTTCTCCATCTGCTGCCCTCTTTGATGGCTCTCAAAATAGCTGAGTTTGGGACTGAGTTTCATTGGGTTTAGAATTTTTGTAGTACCTTTCGACATCATAACATTTAGATGGTCAGGGAGTGGACCCAAACAAAATTGAGGGAAATGGCTCTGCATTACCATCCATAGGTCTGGGAGTATCCTTTAGGGACCTTGTATTGAGGAATCAAGGAACATGTCCGACTCAGTGTCATGGGCCTGCCACATTTCCAGGAGACATGTGAACATATTTCACAGTTTCACACCATATTAAACCAGTAGTACCCTATTTCTGTTACTCCATGTTCGCTCAAGTTTCTGGGCTGGTAGGATTCCTGAATGGTAAGTCTAAAGTTGTCTAAACCCAGTTTATCTTGTCTACTTTACTCTCACTGGGACTAACTGTTGGATTGAGAGCTTTGAGATTTTGTTTTCAAAGAAAATGAATGTGGGACAAATTGAGGCCAGAATTCCATTAAGGATGTCCATACACATATGTTTCCTTTACCCATGCAGATGCCCTTTTTCAGGCACTGCAGGGGTTGGTTTTCCCTTCCTCCCTCCCCAGCACCCCAGACCCCTCTCCCAACTTACTGTAAAGCCCCTGAAGCTGCCCAACATGGTCATTCCACACTTTGTGATGAGCAGGAAGGCTCAGAGAAGGATTTGACTACATCCTTATGTGTGTATGTATGTGCCTTCAAGACCAGATACAAAATTCTGACATCAACCCTCAGATCTGCTAGGGTCTTGCAGGGGTCTCAGTGCTTCTGTGATAATTTTGTGTCTATAGGTTGTTGTGGGTTTTCCAGGTTTTGAGGCCATGTTTTATTAGTATTTTCTCCTGACGTTTCGCCTGCATCTGTGGCTGGCATCTTTAGAAGATATCCTCTGAAGATGCCAGCCACAGATGCAGGCGAAACGTCAGGAGAATATACTAATAGAACATGGTCTCAAAACCCGGAAAACCCACAACAACCTATGGATTCTGGCTGTGAAAGCCTTCGACTTTACATCAATTTTATATCTGGCTATGGGATGAAGCCAGAGGCTTCTTCAAGTTTGCCTGCTTACTGTAAACATGGAACAGCCACCCAGAGTGGCTTCAGGGGCTTCAATGAGCTGGGAGGAGGCTATTTGTCTCAGTGTGAAAATCCATATGCAGATATTTACTACACTGAGGGAATGTGGGATTGAGGTTAGCAACTACCAAATTCATCTACCCATATCCAGGACACTGCATGCTCAGCTTTTAGAACCCTGGGTCTAAATCCTCTTAAGGCCAGATCTGAGTGATCTGAGTGGTCCGAACACTTCCTCATCTTTAATACCTGTGTGGTACAACACAGTCCTTTCATGCTGGAAATAGCTACTGAGTTTGGCTGATGCATGTGGGCCAGAATTTTGTTTCAGTCCATTTTTGAGGAATTAACCCAAATTCACACACTCCTTCATATCTGCAATGGAAACAACTTCAGGGCTGAGAGCCTGCACTGAAGAGACATAGTATACCTTTACACTCATGGATTTATGCCTTTGTTGCACAATTCTACTTTGCTACAGAACTGTGATGCTGTGCTACCATGTGCAACCATCCAGTTAATGCACAATGCAAAACAATGCACAATGACCAACATGCAATGTGCAGTGACGTACAGTGGTATCCAACATATAAGTGTGCTTTCACTATGTTCAGCAGAATACAGATATTACACATTGGCCAAAAAGGTACAACGATGTGTTTAAGGGAGCTTATGCATTCTTAAGACTCTAACATGATGCCAGCAGAGCTTTAAAACATTCAAGTGCAGGAGAAAGCAAAACTGATAGGTTTCCCTATCCTTACTTTGCACATTTCAAAGCAGTTATGAAATTTGCTGTTTAGTTAGAGGTGTTGCAGCAAAAGTAAAATAAATATAAGTTGAACAAATGTAATCCATCATTTCACAGAGACGAGAGAGACAAATATTAGATGAATTGTGTTGGGTCTTTGCCCCTGCCATGGGGACACACATGAACAAATGTTCAAGTCAAATGCTCCTAAAGGATTGAACTTTTTGCAGTTTTTTTTTTTTTAAATTTCCAAAGTCCTCTCAGCTACCTCTCTCAGCTACTCTGACTATGGAGGGTCCAAGAACTTGTCTGAGACAAAGCAGGGTAATTCACCAGACTATGTTGGCCAGGGAATTCTGGGATGCATAGTAAAAGAAGAAGAAGGAGAAGAGGAGGAGGAGGAGGAGGAGGAGGAGGAGGAGGAGGAGGAGGAGGAGGAGGAAGGGGAGGAGGAGGAGGAATTTCTCCATTACTTTTATCACTGGGTGCCTCCACAGCACAGAGATATTTGTTTCATGCCCTTTTACTCAACTCATCCTATGGAATGCTGGTATTTGTAACTTGCTGAGGCTGCTGCGGCTCTCTATCAGCAAACTGCAAATATTAGGATTCTGTAAGATGTGACCATGGTACTTAGTGGTTTGAAACTTACATAACCATGTAGTGTACTGTTGCCCATTGTTATCAGATAGAAAGCTTTCTGAAGAACTTTTAACATGATGGGCATGATAGGAATATCCTATGCTTTGCACTGGAAATTACAGAATTTCGGATCTCCTCTCCAGTAGAAAAAAAGTTGCTATGCCAAGACCTGTGGTACCCCTACTGCCACCACTATATTCCCCTTGCTCTGCACAGAAACATTATCAGGCCCCAAATTGGGGGTATTTGAGATTACAATGCTCACGGGGTTAAAATGGAAGCTGCACTACTCAATTTGTCCTGGTTTGTGAGCATTCGCAATGGGAGGAGCTGTTTTGAGAACATCCCTGCCACATTGTTAATGAAAAGCCTAACTCATGGTAATAGCTACAAACTTCAAGAATATCATCCCAAGGTGTCCCATGTTTAGCCACTCAGGAAAGTTGGGTGCAATGAACATTGTATATTGTTATACATTTGTCCGGGAAACCAGTATCCAATGCCTAAGGCAATGCACTGTATCTGTGTGGCCCCCTCCATGCCTCAGAATTTGGGGCAAAAATACCAAGACGAATCCTATAACAACAAAGACATGTTCAAATGTAACATGTGGATCACTGCAACCAACTGAGTGGACTCTGATTCAGACTGACTAGTAAAATTTTAAAAGGCCCTTTCAAAGTCCAATTCTCATTGCCTATTAACAAGACCCTAAGGGCTCCTTTTAAAAAAAAATCTTTCTCATTTGCACATTTCACACTGCAAAAGAGTCTTTCAATCAGCCCTGCTCTGAAGCCAACCTTCTTGCTCAAAGGTTAAAAAGAATGTATTGATTACAATGTGAAGTGTGCCAATGACATTTCTAAGGTTGTGTAGTACAAATCTATAGATAGCCAAGAAGTGTTCATGCTTGATCAAGTTCTGCTTGTTATTTGGAGAAGTTCAAACTTTCACAGATGAAAGGTACCACACAAATGCCATACTGTTTGCTTGATTCTTTTAATATTCTCCAAAACCCAAAATAATATTAATAATAGTAATTTTTTTTGGTGGCAGGGGGAGCTTATGATCTGATATGGAAACAGAAGGAACACAATTTTCTTTGCAGCCAAGACCTGGATAAAATACTTACACAAAAAGTACTTGAAAAGCTGACGTGAGCAGAATGAAATCTGCAATTACTCTTCCTGAACTTTCAAGAGTGGATTCCACTTCCTGACTCACCACCAAACGCAGCCCCATGAACGCCTTCAGTGATGCATTTTCATGAGTATTTTATCCATAATTATGCAGTCAGATATGCCTTTCCCTACATATGTGGCAATGCTCTGGAATTTGTACACACATAAAGAAAATACAGCCAGTGGAAGATCAAATAACTCAACACAGGAACTAGCTTCCAGAATCAGGCTTCTTCTTCTTTTGAACTTTAGCCATCAGAATCAAAACTGGCCTAGTTTTAGGCCCTTTCCACAATGCACCTTTTCACGGGCCTGGAGTGTGGGGATCGCGCAAGCAGCCTCCAGCGAGAGGCTCTCGTGTCCCAGTTCCTTCAGCTCCGCAGCTGCCGCCCACTCGCACAAGAGCCCCGCCTCTTCCTTCTGCAGTGCAGCCTGTGAGTTTCCCAGGCTGAACTGGGACAGGAAGTGCGAGTGCTGCAGTTCTGGAGCTCCGCACACACGGTAAGTGCACACGGGGCCCCGGAGCAATGCGCAATCGCACACCATTTTTGGCTCAAAGCCGAAAATGAAAAAGTGCACGAGCAGCACCTGCCAGACCCTGGAGCATCACGCAACTGTGAGTGTGTTGTGTGGACTGCTCCTCACATTCGTGCGACACTCGAGGGGTCATTTTCCATGGCAAATGCTGTGTGAAAAGGGCCTAGATGAGAGACATAGGTCAGAGGTAGAGCACATGGAAGCCATCTTCTTTTCTGTGCAGTGATACTAGGACTGGCCATCTTTCTCAGGCTGACAGATTGTGAAGCACATGGTAGAATGACTGCCAAGCTGTGAACTGGCTTTGAAATTAAAAACACACAGACACAGACACATGAAGATCATGTGTAATAGTATACACCACCCAACTCTAAAGAGCTGAAACTTTTGCATCTCCCCCCGTCCCCAAATTGCACAAATGCTCTCACTTACACACATCCTTATCTTTGCTGGAAACAAAGGGTTCATAAGAGGGGCTTATATAGATAATTGAACCAGCGCTATCATATAGTAGTTTCCATATAGAGGGTTGGAAAGAAGAGTTACCTTTTTAAGGAATAAGTTTCAGCAACTTTGATAACTCTTTTAAGGTTCAGACTAGAAGCCAGGCCAGATTCACCAACTCAATGCAGCAAACCGGTCCAGGTGTAGTTTCCAGATGAGCTTCATCTCAACCATTCTGTTAATGCCCCCTAAACTCAAAAAGCAAAGGAAATAAAAATTATGTCATCTTTGATTATTGTAAGGCATTATCATGAATATTCATTTATTTAAGTACTGTCAGCAATCTGATGAGCTATACATCTTTTGGAGGTTTACAATAAGGAAAAGATTTCAGAAACTGCATAATCCTCTTAAAAAAAAACTTTTCCCAAAAAAAAATGAATTCAGATATGAGTGGTTAATTTAAAGTTCATTCAGAAGAAATGTTTGTATATCGAGTTCCTCCACCCCACAAAACTCTCTTTCTAGAGACACTAACCTGGCATCCTCGTTGCTATCCTTCCATCAGCAGATAAAGGTGGGTTTTTTCCTCATTTTGGTAGGCCTATGGGGGCTGTTTCCTCATGGGAAAGGGGTTGTATTGCTCATAAGGAAAAGGTTGGAAAGGTCTCCACTGGGTGTTGTGTCCAACCCCCTGTTCAATGCAGGAACCCTAGCTAGAGCATCCCTACCAAGTAGCTATTCAGACTGTTTTTAAAGCTGTCCAGAGAAAGAGTTCCTACCACCTCTTTAGGTAACTGGTTCCTTTACCACATTGCTTGTAGTATCTTTTCTAATGTTCACTTGAAATTTACTCTCCTGTAACTTAAAGCAGTTAGGCCTACACCCTCCTCTGAAGCAGCAGAGAGCAAACCTATACTCTCTTACCTGCGAGTATTTAAAGAGCACGATCATATCACCCTTCAGTCTTCTGTTCACCAAGCTGAACTTGCCCAGCTCCTTCAACCCTTTCCTGACATGTTTTGTTCTCCATATCTCTTGTCATCCATGTTGTCCTTCTCTGAACCTGCTCCAACTTGTCTCTATCTTTTTTTTTAAAAGGAGGCCAGAACTGAGTGCAGTACTCCAGATGAGGCCTGACTAGCACAGAATTATAGTGGGCTCCTACTTTCTCTATTCTCTCTGTTTCCAAAATTGACCTACTTTGCTTTTTGTGATCAAAATTTCTATATGCTTGACAGCAGATGCACTTGTAATCAAGACGGAAAATAATTCAGTTAAATCTTTGTTCTCGTGGGTGACAGGTAGAGTTATTTGCTTTGTCCTAAACTCTATCACACTGGGGGGGTTTTTTTACAAAAAAAAACACAATCCATAGACATCTCTCAGTTAAATGAGCCTAGTTCTGATCTATTTCAAAATAGCCACATTTTCGTACTGCTGATTTGGCCAACAAAAAAGTATGGAGGAAAGTGCATCATCCTCATCTTCATCTTCATCCTCATCATTGTAGGTTCTTTGTCTTTTCTGCAAAGCATTCACCCTAATAGAAATAACCACAACAGGGTTGAAAGAGGCTGGAAGGGGTTTGTGTACAAGCACTTTCCAAATTTGCTACAGTTCTGGGTACCATTCTTTTCCATTTTGGAAGGGCCAGTTACTATCTAGACAACAGACTGACGCTGAACCATTGCCTGCTTCTCCTTGCTAACCAATGGTTGTAACCTACTAAGCTACAGAGATTGCAACTGGCATTATGTTGGTTCTGAATGGGAAGTCAATATCTAGGTAGATCCAACTGATTACTAGTTCTGCTTGAATCATAGAACGCTTGTGTCAGGAGTTGGAAAAATTCTTCTTCTTAGAATCATAGGGTTGGAAGAGACCACAGAGGCCATCCAGTCCAACCCCCTGCCAGGCAGGAACACATATCAAAGCATTCCCAACAGATAGCCATCCAGCCTCTGCTTAAAACCCTCCAAAGAAGGAGACTCCCCCACACCCCAAGGCAGCATATTCGACTGCTGAACAGCTCTGACTGTCAGGAAGTTCTTCCTGAAGTACAGGTGAAATCTCTTTTCCTATAGTTTAAATCCATTGCTACTTGCCCTAGTCTCTGGAGCAGTGGAAAACAAGCCTCATCCTTCCTTGACATGACATCCCTTCAAATATTTAAACATGGCTATCATGTCCCCTCTTAACCTTCTCTTCTGCAGACTAAACATATCCAGCTCCCTAAGCCACTCCTCATAGGACATGGCTTCCAGACCCTTCACCATTTTGGTCGTCCTCCTCTGGACATGTTCCAGCTTGTCAATATCCTTCTTGAAATGAGATTCCAATTTTAGTATATGTGCCGCTGAAGTGAGCAGCGAAATTTGGTATGTAAGTGTTTTTTTTTTCTATTTCTTTTTTTTTTCCTGCTTTTTTATTGTTTAATTTTGTTTAAATTTGATAGAAATAAGTATGTTAAGTTATTTCTTATGTTACTATTTTTGTTTGTTGAAATTTAATAAAGAATAATTATGAAATGAGATTCCCAGAACTAGACATAGCCTTCCAGATGAGGTCTAATCAAAGCAGAATAGAGTGGTACTATTACTTCCCTTGATCTAGACACCATACTCCTATTGATGCAACCAAGAATCACATTAGCTTTCTTGACGGCCACATCACACTGCTGACTGATGTTCAGCTTCTGGCCTATTAAGACCCCTAGATCCCTTTCACACATACTGTTGTCCGGCCAGGTGTCTCCCATCCTATATTTATGCATTTCATTTTTTTCTGCATAGGTGTAGGACCTTACATTTCTCTCTGTTGAAAATCATTTTGTTATTCATTTCTTCATCTTCCTCTTCCTCTTCCTCCTCCTCCTCCCCCTCCTACTCTTCCCCTTCTGTCTGCTTCAGTTTTCAGAATCTCTCAGTCACCATAGCCAGTAGCAGAAATTTCCCCAAGTATTGAGTTTGGCATGGTGGATGAAACCTGCAAAGCAACCACAGCAAAGGATCTTTCGTCTTGCTAATTCATAGCCTTTTGCACCTGCAGTACCACTGACCTGAATGCTGAAACTTTCTCCCAGTGTTTGATCAATCTGAGTACTTCTCTTGGATCCTCTCTCCATGTCAACTAGCACACATCCCCATGGATTATAGTGTGTCCTACCACACTCCTGGAAGCAAGTGCAATGCCACCTTTGCTTAATGTCTGAACAGTGGACTTATAATGAGCCAAGAAACTCCTACCCGTCATTTTGACTAAAGCAATATTGAAAGTGAATTTACTAGAGCTGGGAAACATTAATTTTAGGACTAATGTATTAAATAATGAAAAAGAATCAATTAATTAACCTTAAATTTTTAAGCAAGAAATTATAAAATTAATTCCTTTTTTATTATTTTTTTAAAAATTATATAAAATTATGAAAAATGATCAGTAATTAAAGTGATGAGAAACTTTCATCACTGTTCAGAAACAATGCCACTGGCATTTAATGATTAAAACTGTATTTTATAGTGATTGTCGAAGATTTTAACAAACGAGGGATAACAAATTAATTTTAAATAAATTATTTCCAGGCTCTGGACTTTGGAGAGAACATCTCAGGCAGACTGTGAAGGAAATTGCTCTTAATGAAGCTGAAGAATGGGGTAGAATGAGGTGGTATTGTACATCCACATGTGTGCTTCAGAAGTAGACCTTCAGGACAGGCTACTTTATTTCACTCTAAGTGGTAAATGTTAGATGTATCTCTACCAGTCTGAGATTCAACCTTTTTAAACCCACGGTCCTCAAGCCTTTTGAAAAAGTTATCAGTTTTTTAAATTTTTTGGTACAACATCTTCCTTCCTATATGAGAAATTATGGCATCATAAAATAAACCCACCATACTGAGTAATCCATCTACCTCTTCATTCAAGTCATCCCCTGACAGAAGGCATAAGATATTAAGATGGGAGCTTGTAACCATATTTTGGATTCATGCTTATTTTCCAAATTACAGGTTAGAAATAGAAAATAAAGTTTGAAATGACATTTGAGCCATGGGACTTAAGGAAAAAACTGCATGGGGAAGGAAAGGTCATGATTTAATTGGAAAGAGGTGAACTCTTAAGATAGTAGCATGGTAATAGTAGTTTCAAGGATGCCTTTCACTTAAAAGCAGACCTCACAGAGTATAGATGATTTCTTTCACCTGGGTGGATGAAATAATATCCTGACCTTCTCTAGTCAAGTAACAGTGAAAATGAAATATGGTGTATTTTATGCAAATATTTTGCATGGGATCAACATTGGAAGAACTTTCTATTTCAAAACAATGTATTAAACTTTCATTTTTAATTTCTCAGGTAAAATGATTTGATGCATGCACATTCTATTGGACGTTCTATCAAATTAGATGTAAAAAAAGCTTTATTATCCTAAAGGGACCTAAGATTGCTACCTGTATACACACACACATGCACACAAACACACACAAAACTGTAAGTTATGACATATTGGCTACTAATCAAGGAGACAACACTACAAAGAGGAAACACTAAAATTATTATTGCATGATGATGTTATCAGGAATCGACATGGTGCCCTCATCCAAAGATTTCCTTTCTGAATTATTTGCATTTTGGGGGGAAAGCACAATTTGGATTTGTGAAAGAAGCAAGACTGACATGGCTAGACTGCCTCTTTAATTTACCCAGTGTTCCAGAATCTAATTTGTCAGTCTTGTCTTAACCCTGCCCTGATTATTCATCATCAACAGACATTTCTCTCTCAATGTTCATTTACAACCTGATCCTCGAAGATTTTGTGTTTGCCAAAGGCCTGCTCAGCCAGGCTTCATTTGCACCACAGTAGTCCTTTGAGGATGCAACTCCCTGCTTCAGAGCATCCTTGCTGAGACCGCCCATTAGTGCCAAATGAGGTGGCATTCTCTTGTGATAGGAAATGGTGGTGGGTGCTATATTATTTATTATCATTAATAATGCATAAAGCTCCAACCATGTGTCTGACCCTTCCCAAGCAAATAAGAACTCTCTTTAAAAAAAAAATCTCTGCCACCAAAGGGATCATAACACAAATTAGACAAAGAAAAACAGATAGATAGAATAAGAAAAACACACAAAGAACAATCAGGCTTTAATGTCATTTGGGCAGTAAATCCTCTCTGAGTTTCAGTCCAGACTTGGAGCTATCCAAGGCATGAAATGCTATTGACAAAACAGGTACAGCAACATGGTTAACTCCATTATAGTTTGGACTAAAACTCAGATGATATTCATTCACTTTGGTTATTTAAAAAGATACATGTGAAATCACAAGGACATAGGCTGCACTTAAAATCACAGTTTTGAGTTCCTACAACAGAAGGATCTAAGAGACTTTCCCAGGTTTGGTTCCCAGATGTGTTTTTTCTATTGCCTCTATCATACCAGCCAAGACAGACAATGGACAGGTATTGGAGTGAGTTCTCATCTAACAACAGCTGTAGAGTTGTGTTTGGGAATGCCTGATCTACTGAGAATAGCTCTGGAAGAAGAATAAGGTAAGGAAAGGCTACATCGATCTCTAGGCTCAACATAGACTCCTCAAAACTGAAAATAAGGACATTATGGCAAGAAATGAAAATGATTATCACTTCTCAATTTCAGACACAGGCATACCTATCCACTAAGGTTCTCAGGCCACCATGGATGCTGCAGCAAATGAAACTGAAGGCATCCAAAATAATCTGACTGTTTTTATTTAAATAAACAAGAGTTTGCAAAGGTCTGCTTTGCAGCAATATGGAAATAAAGCTGGTCATGGGGCCTGTGGGTGAGGCATTGTGGCAGTTACTAGAACCTCTGGTAGATTCAGCCTCATCTGAAAATGTCTGAACATATGCAACTGTTTTCATGTCCTGCTGTGCAAAACTAGACCAGGCATGACTAAGAAGAAACACTGAATAGATGACACAAGCCAAGTTGTATGGTTGGTCTTAACAAAGATAGTACCCCACTTTTAATTTTGTTGTTACCTATAGACTGCATGCCACACATTTTGGGCCATTTCCATACTAGAGTGTTATAGTGCTATTATTCCACTTTCAACATCCTATGGAATCCTGGGATTTGCAGTGCAGGGAAGGTCCATTCAGGATGGAACTTACCACCAGAGGAAGAACATCTTTATCAACAGAAGTTCTATCCCCCTTCAGCTGCAGGTTATATTTGGTTCTAACTGATTTTTCTTTTTCACTTAATGAACTGCCTAAATTTAATCTCCATCTTTGCTAATATAAATATCATCATGTTATTCTTTAAAAAAAAAGAAAGAAAGGGGGAAAGAGGAGGGAAAGGAGTCTTGTGACACCATTAAGAGTGAACAATTCTGCTCAGATCCAACTCGGGAACCTATCTGCTTCACCCTAGGCACTGGACAGACCACCTAACTTCAGCCCTTCTTTTTGTCTTCAGCGAAGGAGAGCAGTCACTGATTCTGTATCCCAGTAAAAAGTGCTATGTGTAATATGATATGATCATATCTAATGTTGTTTCATCAGTCTACAATCTCCATCTTTGGACAGTCTACAGGTAGACAAAATAGACACAGCACCTGTCCTCATCTCTAGATTTTTCTGCCTTTTCCCCCCATCCCCTAATTTTTGGACCATCTACCCTGGTGAATGGTTCTTAGAGAACCTGAATACTCACAGATGTTTAAGGCAGTTTCTTTAGTCCTATATAGGCATTTCCTAAAGCCTGGATTTTGCTTGAATCCATGGTTATCTTTTTTTTTTTACAAGTTCCATTTAGTATTCAAAAACATAATGGTTGTGATAGTTTTATAGAAAATTATTTGAAAAAGAAATGCTACACAGAGAGAGAGAGAGAGAGAGAGAGAGAGAGATTGACCACTTGACATATCTCATCAGCTGTGAGCCTGGCTTGCTTTACTTTGAAATCATATTGTGGAGAAAGATATGAATTAGGTAGGCCTATTGCCATAGAGATAACTGTTTGCATACTTAAATAACAATTTTGATAGCCCCACCTCCATTGAATATGCATTTTAATTACTTAAATCCTGCATACTTCTGTCTTTGGCAACAATAAAAAAATTAAATCCATTTTTGCATTCATATTAAGATGATTCACAGAACAAATTAAGTTAGTTCCACTGAATTTCCATTTCCATCATGAATTTACTAAATCTTAAACGACTAGGTTTTTAGTTTTCACATTTGATGTGCTTGATCTTAAACCATTGAGTAATAAAGTGTGGGAGATTACAAATCAGTCTAGTTAAATTAGAATATTCATAAAGTTTGACTCCTTCAGAAAATCATTCAGCAAGTAGTTATAATTGAGCTAGATGTGAAATATTTCTCCATAATGTGTGCTAGAATCAATAGTAACTCTATTCCACAAAAATATAAAGTATGCTTGTTTGGTTATCTTTACAATGTTTTTGAAAGTAAAATGCAATGTTTCAGAAAGTTGCTATGTCTAGCTCTTTACTCCTGGAAGAGAAACTGAAATAATAACTGATTTTCAGGCCAAGTATAACATAATGGTCAAGAATTACAGAGGGCTTGTGCAATACAAAGTTACACCGGTGTAGTTATGTCATGGAATACACTGTCCATATACTGCACCACACTCTTGAATGGCCAACAGTGCAACTCACATCACATAGCTATGCTTCCAATGTAACAACTTAGTGATGATTCTGAGCAGAAGATGCATAAACTCTATTGCTTGGCAGGGTTTAAAGTTCTGTCAGAACTTTCCCCTCCATTTGCCCTTTGTATTCCATCCTGTGGCTGGATTCTCCATCATAACCATGAACAGTGAGCTCCCAGGGAAGGATGCACAACTCACCAACTGTGTTCTTGTAAGCAAATATGTGAGGATGACTCTATCCTCTTGGACCTCCTGGTGCTCCATACAGCTAGCTGCAGAAATATAAATAGATGCTGCCTGACTAATCCCTGTCCTCTTCTAGCCACTAAATGGCCATTGAGGGAGTACCTGTTTGTGCAATGCTAGATAAAGAGCGCAGAAGGGTACTGCAGATGGAGATGCTCAACACCTCCATCTGCCACAACAGAAAAGTATATACTCAGGTGTACTTTTCCATTGTACCCGCATATGTGACCAACAGGAAGCTAACCACATTCAAACACATGTTGTGCTTTTTATTGCTAACACTGCATAGATGGCCACCAGGCTGAATAGTCAGCAGTTGTGGGGGCACTTAACAATAGGTCCTGACCCCATTTCTTTTTCAAACAGGTGAGAAATACGAATGTCTGGGACTACAGCTCCCAGAAACCCTAGTCAGCATGGCCAGTGATGACAGATTATGTAAACTACACTTGATCAATATGTGGAAGGCCATATGATTCTTCATCTCTGGATAAATATATAAGGGGGGGGTGTGATGTAAGCACTCTATAAATATTTGTCCCCTCATTTAACGAGATTGTGGGTATATGTTGCTATTCACTTATTCCACTACTATCACAAGAGCCCAAAAGCCGTAATAAGGGTGAGACAACTCAGTTTGGCAATTTGTACATGCAATTAATGCATACATATAAACATCATTGCAACTTTTAAAAACCTCACATTAAGCCCCAGAGGACTCTGCCAGGAGTCACGTATAATACAAAATTGATAATGCAGGCATTTCCTGATTCTAGCAGTATCAGTTTTCTATTGCCTTCCCTTAATTACACTTGCCGTTAGATGGGCATATAAACATTCAAGTTGTTTATTTGCATCATCACTGTGACTTGCTTAGTTATGTAGCCACATCAGCATCTTGCTGAATGTTTAGTCCAAGTAGTATAATTTATTCGCATATATTTTCATATCTTGGAAGATATGGAAGATGGTACACTGCACTTATGGCTTACAGTGCAAAGCTGAAGGGGAAAAAAAATTGCTCACCAACTCTTCCAGTCAGACAGTTGCCTTTGCCCTTGTATCAACCAGCTAGTTCTTTCTCCCATCCCACCTGCAAAAGCTGACCAAATCTAGATGAAATTCACAGACATGCATTCCCCCTCCCCAGTTCATTTTCAAAAAAATTAACTCTTGTGTACCATCCCTTCAAGCACAGCCGGGAGCCTGCTTTTTAAAGCAGGTTCATTATTTCCAATAGACTGGCAGGAGAGGTAAAACATTCATCATATGTCCTTGGGCTATACAAGAAGTATTTCACTGGGTATGTTCAAAAGGGCATTTAATCACTTGTCTGGAATGTTGCATAGATCATAAATATAAACTGTAGTATTCTTGTAGATAATGTCACTTGGTAGCTTCTGCTTCCTCTAGTTCTTTGCATAGAGATGAGAGCCTTTTTCACCCTTAGATGTTTTCCCCTTCTCTTTGTTGATACAAGTGGAAGCTGCAGCAACTGTATTGGCGGTCTTGTTCCCATTTTGCAATCTCCATAGTGCCCTGACCTAATATCAGAATAACATATTAGAAATATTGTGGGGAATGGGAATGGCGGCTGCTACACACCAAAAGTGATGGAGAATAGTATGCAAAAATTGTGTAAACAGTGGTGAAAAAAGGCATAGCTCCTGGCTGAGAATTCTAAAGGCCTCTCTCTAAAACTGCAAACCCTAGGACTCCACAGGATGTTGAAAGTGGAATAATAGTACTATAGTAGTCTAGTTTGGAAATGACCTTGGTGAGAAAAAGTTATTTGGGATTTCTCTATGGTTGATCCCAGACTTTGGAACTCCCTTCTATGGTGGCCTCCCTCCCTATGGTCTTTCCACCTTTTTATTCAGATAGTCCTTTGGCACTTGACTTTTCATGCTGAGGACAGGCCTCTGCTGGAGGAGAGGTTATTTTTTTATTATTATCTGAGTGTGTTTTAATTTGTTAGTTGTTTTTAAAAATCTTCTATGTTTCCATGTTTGGTGTTTCAAATAGATTTGCTTAAAGCAAATTTATTGTAAGCTATCTTAAGACCTATTTTTAGACAAACAGAGGACATAAGTCTAATAAGTAAACAAAATATTGTCTCAGTGACCCAAGGGCAATGTTAACAAAACTGATAAAATATCTTGTATAGGACTTTCAAATTTATTGCTCAGAACATTGTAATCATTTCATGCTTTTAAAAGTGTCATACAATGTGTTAGCAATAGCAATAGCAATCACATTTCTATACCACTTATCAGTGCCTAAGTCCCTAAGTGGTTTACAATAGTGTAAGTTAATTGTCCCCAACAAGCTGGGTACTCATTTTACTGATCTCCAGCAGGATGGAAGGTTGAATCAACCTGGAGCCCTGCAAGATTGAACTCAAACGTTGTGGCTGCAGTACTAGCATTTAACCACTGAGCAACCAGGGCTATGTTTTGCTCATTGCCTTCTATTTTTGTTCTCCAGCCCTTTCTCTAAATCAGATTCAGTTGATTTCAGAAGTGAAGGCAAAGTTTAAAAATCTACAACCAGAAGGAAGGGAGAGTAAATGAAAAGCAAGATCAGTTTAACTGCTGAGTACAAGAAACTTATTCCAACTAATGTAATCACAATAAGAGGATCAGAATAGGATCAGACCAAAGGTCTATCAAGTCCAAAATTCAGTTCCAACAGGACAAACCAATTGGTTATAGTGGAAGAAGCGGATCTCTTTCAGTGCAAGGGCCATATTCAATTTTAGAGAAGCTCGCAAGAGCAGGAACAAAGGCAGGGATCTTTGCTAATTTTCTCCTCAAAGGAAGCAATGACTAATTTTAGAAATTTTCTTTCCATTGTAAGAAAGTCTTCACAAATCATGAAGCTTATTTGTTATTCTGGACTTACTCTGCATGAAATTTGCACCTGATTGTTTTGCACAGAAAATAGAATATGTCTGCATAGGAATATTATTTTCTATACAAAACCAATATCGCAATGGAGGAATTATTGTGTGTAAATTCACACATGATTGATTTGTATAGGGAATACTTTTTTTCTACAGAGAAAGTATTATTTCTATGTAGGAATATCATTTTCTGCACATAAAATGCTGCAATTGGGGTGTTATTGTGTGTGAATTAAGACATTTTTGATTTGTATAGGAAATAGCTTTTTCTGGAAAGAAAATAATATTTGTACGGAAAAGGATGGTTTCTGTACACAAAATGCTATTTTGCCTGATTTTTTGTGCTCAAAAATCCACAACTGTGTCAGTC
Source organism: Ctenosaura bakeri (assembly GCA_948474755.1). Lineage (NCBI taxonomy): Eukaryota > Metazoa > Chordata > Lepidosauria > Squamata > Iguanidae > Ctenosaura > Ctenosaura bakeri. The sequence continues at coordinate 380,262 of CAOLHI010001318.1, forward strand.
CAGGGTTCTTCTAATCAGGGCTTCTTGACACATGGGCCTTTTCCATAGGATGTTATTGTCCTGCAAGGGGGACGGGAGAAGGAGAGACCAGGATGATGGTTACTCATGATGTCATCATCAACCTGTCCTTCTCCTGTCCCCAAGCAGCGCATTCATGGAGTAAATCATTTATGGGTTTTCCCTGTCAATGACTCACAATCATGCCACCATCATGGCTTTATCTAGTCTTCAGAGGGTTCAGAAGTGCAATGGCTACACTTCCTGCCCCAATGCAGGCTGGGAAAGTATCCAGCTGCACTGAGGAAGGAAGAAGCAGGGCTATCATGCTTCCTTCATTCCTAGAGGCAACCAATATGGAGGGGAGTGTTCCTGTTGCACTCCCCTTCCAGCAGAGCAGCTCTTGGGATCCCCACGGGAGGACATCAGAAGAAGGTAGGGTCTTGGAAAACTTTTTTTTTTAAAATATTTTTGAACTTTTCCATTCCTCATCAAAGACAAAGGGTAGGTCCAAACACAAGAGGATAGCCGTTACTAAGCCTAAGAAGAGGCATTTTGATGTTTTAGAATGGGAACATGTGGACATATATATACGGAAAACTTTTGAATTCATCAAATGATGTTGGCATGTGGAAAGGGTCTCCTTAGCAAGCTCAGGAAGCCAGATTCATCCCCAAGCCCTGAAGTTCCCCACTCTGGTCTGCTTGAAGCCCAGAAACAAGATACCAGCGTACTACTCATGTTCTGGCAATTGTTATTAAGAGGCATGAATTTGTCTAATCCTGTTTTCAAGTCATTCTTGAATATTATCACTACACCTTTCACTAGTGAATTCCATATTTTAACATACCCAGTTTATGCTATATGGAAAAGGACTTCTTTTTATCAATCCTGAATCTTCCATCATTAAGCTTCATTAGATGACCTTGAATCCTACCATTATCCTTCTTTTTGCACATACTGCATTATTTATTTTATTTTATTTTATTATTTTATTTTTGCACACCTTGCATAATTTTATGAACCTCTATCTTGGTTCCACTTAACCCAAACATTGTAACCTTTTCATTTCACAGATGATTTGTTTCACACCCATGATTATTTCAGTTCCCTTTTTCTGCCTATTCCTCAGGGAGTTATTTTAGATGCACTGACTAGGTGTATGCATAAGCTTGACTCTGTATTGTTTACCCTGACTAGAATAGACCTATCAAATTCATAGGATTTACCACTTATTACCTGATTTGATGGATATACTTTAATTGAGACTATACAATAGGATTCTGACCATAAGTATTTTAAGAGTGCTTACACCATAGATTTGTAAGAGTACTATGATACTGGAAGTTTTATTTCAAATGCTTTATTCAAATAATCATAAACCCTGAATTTGTCGTTTTCACTGAGCAGCCCATGAGCACCTAAGAGCCTTTTCCTGTGTAGTGACCATCAGTTCCAGGACTTTCCTTTTTATTAGACAGAGCAGGGGGAATTCCTCAGAGGGTCAACTGAGGGTCATGAAGAAGCAGAAAAGTCTTAGGGTTGCCTTTCTATGGCCAGTGATAGAGAAAGGTGCTTGTGTGTTGTGTTGTTTGTTTCGCCTGCATCATTTGCCAAAAAAAGCCAAAGCCAAAGCAAAAACATCTTGACTGACATTTTGTGTTGTGTACCTTGATATAGATAGGCAGGCCTATTTGCTGCTCCACCTCAGTAGAAATGGAAAGAACATTTTTAAATGTACAGGTGATGTACATATAGACTGATGGAGTTTCACATTGCGAAGGCCATCTCAAAATATTTTGCTACCCGAGGTGTAGTGATGTACAGAAGTTTAAGAGGGGATATGATAGCCATGTTTAAATATTTGAAGAGATGTCATGTCGAGGAGGGAGCAGGCTTGTTTTCTGCTGCTCCAGAGACTAGGACAAGGAGCAATGGATTCAAGCTACAGGAAATGAGATTCCACCTGAACCTCAGGAAGAACTTCCTGATGGTCAGAGCTGTCTGGCAGTGGAATGTGCTGCCTTGGAGTGTGGTAGAGTCTCCTTCTTTGGAGGTTTTTAAGCAGAGGCTGGATGGCCATCTGTTGGGAATGCTTTGATACGTGTTCCTGCATGGCAGGGGGTTGGACTGGATGGCCCCTGGGGTCTCTTCCAACTGTATGATTCTATGATGCAGTTCTTCATTAATTCTTTTTCTTACAGAGAGCTACGAGCAACTTTAGCAATGTTCTTCCTGCTGTCAGAAAATTGTCAAACACAGGACAGTTTTTTAAGACTATTTGCAGTTTGAGGCTTATTCTGTGCAGTATTTGCATGTGGTACTTTTGTGCAGAAAATAAGGTTGTAAGTGCAGGCTAACAGCATTTTCTGTGAAGGTAATTGTGTTCTTATCTGTATGTGAAGATGCAAGGATAATTTCACTCTGCTTGTCCATAGGGACTGGTGAATCCATCTGTACCCAGCCCATATTGCATTGGCATGGACCAAGTCCTTAATCCATTCCATCCTCCATTTATATGAATTAGCAATTCATTTAAATTTGAAATTTGCATGTAAGTATGGCTAAATATATATTTCTGAATGTGGTTTTACTAAAAACAATTATGCACATATGAAACTACTTTGATGCATTCAAATTCCTACGAAGTGCATCACAATACTCAAAGTACAAAATCCAGTGGATATTAGAACTCTGAGAGGTGAGAATCAGTTCAGTTCATATTGGAATTCACAAAAAACAAATTTCTCCAGAATCGCTACTCCCTGCAAATACCGGTGTAAATCCAAGATACTAAAGATGCAGAATACTAAAAGATAACAACTCTCTTAGTGATCTAAAAGGATCATTTTGCCCTTAAGGAAAAAAAAGGCTACATTTGTGGCAGAGCACACCACTTGTGTGTGACATTATATAAGATGAATAATTTATGTTGCTAATAGTGCTGCCTTGGAAAGATGGGTAGAAGTGGGTAATTGCCCGTGGATAATACTTTATACATTTTGTAGGTAGAACTGTCTCAACCTAAAATATACACTGAAGCCAGAAACAACTTTCTGATATGAATGACTCAATGAATCATGAATGACTATGATTTCCTTGGGATCTAATTTGGTTTAACACAAGCTTAAGTACATAGCAAATGTATGCAAAAGCTTGGTAGTCTCTGAGCTGTAAAAAGGCTGGTTACATTTTGAACCCTTCCAAGTCCTTTAACAGCTGATTGGTGTTTGAACAGTAAATTAGTACAAATTTGTAAATGCTTTTAGCTCCCATTCACAGCAAATTAAAGCCAGTTTGTCCTCTACATTTAAGTGTGAGTGTATGTGTGCATAACGCACGCAAATGTGAACACAAGGAAAGCAGAATTCTAATGGATGCATATTCAGCCCAACACTCTTATGAATTTATTTTCCCATGTAAGTCATTAGAGACATTGTGTTGTCCATCACATGCTAGCATCGCACGTGGAACAAAAATAAACACAGCTTTCTCAATAGGGCTATGCTGCTTTGAAGAGGAGGTATTTGTGGAATAAAGGAGTGCAAAGGTTGTCATATTTTTTGGTTCTGAACTACATGCTGTTGGAAGCAAAGTGTTATCAACACTTGTAAAGTGATTAGTGAGAGAGGGGAGTCTAGATAAACATCTATCATTTTGTTTTTAACCCCTTTGTATCTTTCTTTTGACTGTGTACTCCAGCCTTTTGATTCCTTCTTACCTGCAGATGTCACTTTCCCCTTCTCTCAAGAAGTCAGTGTCTTTGCTTTCCTTTAACTGGAAGAAGCATCTTGTAACCAAGTTTAGGTCAACTTTCTTTTGCCTATCTCTTTTCCTATCGTAAGTTTTGTCCACATTCTAAAAATGGCTTTCTTAAGGTTTAGTTACATACAGACAGGAAGAGCTTTCAGTTCTGCGGTAAAATATGATGGAATTTGTGGTCTCAAATCTCAACTTATGGCCTAGTTCAGACTGGAATGTAGTCCCCAAGAACTTTTCTGAAGTTGAATTCTGTCTTTGGGCTGAAACAGGGTCCCACAAAATTGTCTAAGACAATTTTGACACTTTGCATGTGTATTCTGGCTATGTGGGTTCTTTGCTGTTGAATTTGCCATGGCAGAAAATCTATTGAGCTATTTTTCCTTACAAACAAGCCTTGTTATTAAAGAAAGTCATGCTCTCAGAATCTTTCTTGGCATGATGATCATATTTTGAGAAGCAAACAAGAGGACACATTTACCATCTGACTACTGCAGACCACTCATGGCTATGGCCATTTCCACACTAGACTGTTATAGAGCCATTATTCCACTTTCAACTTCCTATGGAATCTTGGGGTTTGCAGCTTTCGGAGGGGCCATGCAGCCCCTCCCAAAACTGCAAACCCCAGGATTCCATAGGATGTTGAAAGTGGAATAATAGTGCTATAACAGTCTAGTGAGGAAATGGCCTAGGACATGCCTACTTTAAATATCTGTACCATAGAAGTTGTAAAAATTGCTACTAGAAAAATTCTTAACCATTGTATCCAAATAAGAACAATTTTGTTTTTCCTTTTTCCTCCTCTACCCACAGCTGCTTCAACAAGCCAATCTGTACCACCACAACCCCTACGTGACTAGAGGCTCCCTCAGACCTGAAGGGGGACAGTCTCCTAAGGCGGGAAGAAGAACTTGCCTTCTTTCTCTGGGTCTATGTCCCTTCTCCCTATCCCCCACTGTAAGAGGCAAAGCAGCACCAGATGTTTTTAAAATCCCTGGCCTGTTTAAAAATTTTCCCAGACAGAAATTTTAGCTCTGAAAAAGAGGACATGTCTATGAAAGGGAGAAACGTAAGATGATATCTCTACTCCTGGGAGTATAGTTCTCTGACACATTTTAACCCAAAGTTCTTACTAAGATGCCATTTAGATTACCGTAATGCACTCTGCATGGATCTGTATTTGAAAATGACAAGAGATCTAGAATGATGCAGCCAGACTGCTGATCAGAGGTGGTTACAGAAGGAGTACAAGAGGCTTTTCTGCACTACACTGTTATAGTGCTGTTATTCCACTTTCAACATCCTGTGGGATTCTGGGATTTGTAGTTTACTGAGGCCAAAGAGCTCTCTGGCTGAGAATTCTAAATGTCCCTCGCTAAACTGCAAACCCCAGGATTCCACAGGATGTTGAAAGTGGGATGAGAGCACTATAGCAATGTAGGGCAGAAAGGTCCAAAGTCTTTGTTTCAATAACTCTGCTAGCTTCTGGTCTATTTCTAGGCAGAATTCAAAGTGCTGGTTATGACCTATAATGCCCTATAGGACTTGAATCCAGACTGTCTGAACACCATCTGTTCTATATGAATCTGCTGAAGTTTTGAGATCTGTCAGGAAAGCTCTGGTTCTGTAATGGCAGAAAATCAGGATATAAAAAGGAAGCATGGATAAACAAAATCACTTAGAAAAGGCATTTCAGTTTTTGAGCAGTAGCTGCAGGAGTGGGGGCAGGGTTCCCCAAGAACTTATCGTCCTTACTTTCTATACAAATGTGCAGGGAGAAGAAGCAGAAAAAAGAAGGCACGATCTCTAGGACAGTATCCAGTAGTGGTTTTGTCTTAAGGGAAATAACTTTCACCCTTATCAGACATGGCAAATGACTTCCTCTAGAAATCAGAGCTTGGAAATGCTACTTCTGGTTTGGTATTTAATTCTTCACTAAGTTTCTCTTGAAGGAAGAAATTAGGAATTTTAGCAATTTTCTTCCTGCTGCAAGAAAATGTTTGAAAACCACACAGCTCTTGAACACAATTAATAGTTTATCCTGTGCAAGATTCTCACATGGCTGTTTTGCACAGAAACAGCATCTTCTGCACAGAAAATAATATTTCAATACAGAAATATTACTACTTGTACAGAAAATGCTGTTTTTCTACGTAGAACAGCCATGTGTAAATTTTGCACAGAATAAGTCCTGAATTGCTATGATTCTTATCAGTCCAGGATTCATCTCATTAGGGTGTCTTAGCACTTGGAAAACATTTTTTTTTACCATGTCACGGATATTTTCAAATACTCTTTTCATCCCTGCTTTTTATACTACAGTGGCCATGGGGCATTATGGGAGCTGAAGTTGGAAAAATTAGTTTTCCAAGGCTGTTTTCATCCTCCACTGTTACAGTGCTATTATTCCACTTTCAAAATCTTGTGGAACTCTGGGTTTTGTAGTTTAGTGAAGCCAAAGAGCTCTCTGGCTGAGGTTTCCAAATACCCCTCCCTAAACTGCAAACCCCAGGATTCCATAGGATGTTGAAAGTGGGATAATAGCACTATAACTATGGAGTGTGGAAATGGCCCAAGTCTGAAAAAAAAAATTGGATACTCCACTTTGCAGGAGCAGATGTATTTTCCATTAGTGCAAAGCCACCATGAGATACAACCTATAGTAATTGTTTCCTTTCCTCCCCACAGCTGCTGTCATTTGTATAAAGTCTTCACAAATAAAGAGAGTTGAGTGCACTTGCCATTCTGTCTGCAAGTTCAGGCTACAGCACACTGGTACAAGGTCAAACTGTTCCAGCTGCAGTACATATGCACGGAGGATCTGCAGTAACATTATCCAAGAGTTGCCAACTGACTGATTGTTGACTGATGCGGGTGGTTTGTGGGTGTCAAGCTTTCCTGTTAGATGAGAATTGGCATTTCAAAGGAACAAGCTGATGCTGTTTTCAGGCTAGTGCTGGCTGCTGGGCGTCTTCCTTTTCAACATGCATCATTGTTAATAATTTATCCTTATAAGAATAATGACCCTACAAAAGGCTGCCCAAACTTTATATTTCTTGCGGGAAATGGAAGCAGGGATCATTGTTTTATGCTGTCCCCACCTTCCACACACACACACCAGAATGTAAGCCTGAAATTGTCATCTATGCTTAATTTATTTACCATTTATTTATTCCATTTAAATCATATCTTTCTTTCAAAAAGTGGTCTCACAGAGGTTTACAACTGAATAGAACAAATACAATCAAAACATGAAACAAATAAGAGAATTAAAAATTAAAACACAATTTAAAAATATGATGGTAAGAGAAAATACAGCATCCACCCAGTTAAAAGGCTGTTAGAAGAGGTCCTCATGATATTTTTTCAAAGATCTTTACTAACTAACAGCAAGAACAGAGGAGGAGAGGCAGGCCGAGCCTCTGTCAGCAGGAATTTCTAAACCCTCAGAATAACCACCAAAAATCCTTATCTCATGTCCCTACTACCTGTGTCTCAAATGGTGGGAGGGCTAAGAAAAACAGACTCTCATGTAGATAGCAAAATCATGGCAGGTTTGTCAGGAGTTATATAGTCTTTCAAATTGCTGTTATCCAAGTTGCATGGGGCTTTATATGTCATCATAGCTAGCCTTTTAAACAGTTCACAGAAATGTGTTGGTAGTCAGTGAAGCCAGTAAAAGGGAAATTCTGTGCTTCCTGTAACCAGGTCCAGCCAACAGTCTGGATCCCATACTTCTTACAGACTGAAGATTTTGAACTGAAACAGGCATGGTTCCCCACCTCCATCCCTTTAGACTGAGGGAGTGAAATCCTTTGCCTTTTGTCAGCTAATCTCGATTCTGTCTGGGGTCCTGGCCACCTCCTGGCCGCCTGGGTGTCCAACTCATGATGGTGGTGAAAACCAAACAGACAGAGTTAACATCAATACTTCACTTAAGCATTCTTATGTAGTGTGAATTCAGGGTATTTATGAGGGGAAATGATGACCAGGCTCTTTGGCAACCTTTTAGCATATTTTAGCATAAATGTAGTCATGGGTATACGAACATATACTTTCCCCTTGGGGAGACAAACAGACATGTAAATGCCGTGGAACCTGGCTTTCATCACATTATATCAGACATTCATTGCATTATAGGATATGGAAAATAAGATGTAACATCTTAGATACTGAACCTCTTTCTCTTTGTGTCATTGCATCTCTCTAGCTGGATTTCTTATAATGATCACACAGAAAAAACATTATCATCTTAAGCAATCTAGCTCAGTTCTTTATCCATTAAAAATACTATCTCATCTGTTGAGAAACTATACATCTCTAAATGGGCATCTCTAAGTACACGGGCATCCAAGGGACAATAACCTTGAGCACTGTTAAATCTAATGTTATATCCATAAGCATCTTAGTGTGCATCCATTGCACTCACAATGGGACATATATCTATTTTAGCATAGCCTAAATGTCTGTCTTATCAGCATATCTGAACAAATTATCCGTTATCAAGAACAACATGACTTGGAGGCTATGTTCTAGACTTCTCTTCATATGATGGAGACTGACAAAGCAGTCTAATCGCTATCTTCTTTTGGCTTCTTTTATTCTCTCCCTAGCCTCTGCTCAGCTTATCAGCTGTCCTATCTGATCTATTCAAAATAAAGGTTCTGATGGTACCCCATTTACATTAACAATCATTTCTTCTAACCAGATGATTGGAGATAGTATGAACAAACCGGGATAGAACTAGATCTTGGCTTTTGTCTGACTTCCATCAGATTACACCAGCCATTGCACCTGCCAGGGGGTTATTAGTGGTCAAATCTACTAATATCTCAATGTTGATTGAAATGTAGAAGTTTTCATGTCTTTGTTCACAGCTGAGTAGGTGTTCTGCTTGGTATTAGCCTGTTTCCTTGTTCCCATACACATACATTCTGGTTTGTTCCCAGTAACACACAGAGAGAGCTTCCTGCATCGTATCTTATACCCTCTATATTATATTCTCTCTCTGTTTTTATCTCTCTCTCTCCAGGCATCAAGGTTGGCAACCAAAAAAAAAAGGCATGGCCTGCATCAGGACACTTTCCAGAGGCTGTTCTATATCAAGTACATTATAGTGGTCCAAACTGGGTATGATTAGGGCATATGTCACCAAGATCAGATCAGAAATCTTCAGGAAAGGGCACTTCTATTAATATAACAGAAGAAATCTAAACAAATCCTCAGTCTTTGTCAAAATATTTCTATCTAAATGATTGCCCTATATTACAGTAACTATTTCTTATCAGTCGCAATGGATTAATAAGACATAAATAATATTCTGTCAAAGAGTGTGCCATATTCCCTTGTGGTGGTTGGCTGAAGTGACAAAGACAGCTTCCTGGGGCTGTAGGTGTCTCTTCTGTTCTGAGGAAATCCTGTATTTCAAACCATTCTGGGAGCAACAGGGTTATACTTGATTCACTCAAAACAAGAGATGAATGAATCAGGCAGTTTTGCTGTTTCTCACAGTGAAACATTTTAAACCTCAAATTTTTTTTCATTTATGAAGAAAGTTTGTGTATTTTGTAAGCTTTAAATTTTTTATCTATCTGCCCTGGCTACGTTTAAAAGGCACAGCTATTCCCAATACAGAAAGTACCTAGTTGGACTTGCTTGCCTTGTGGCTCTTAAAGATGAGGAATCCATGAAATAAAGGACTCCTTCCCAAAGCTCCACTCCTGATTCTGGGGTACAGTTTGGGTGTTAATCAAATAAATGAATGGGTGGGAAACCAAATTCTATATATCAAACATGGTTCAATATACAATATGCAGAGATTCAAAGCTAGACTTTGAAGAGCCATATATTCTGCCTGGATGGACAAATCTTTAAGTTTCACCTTTTCTCACATTCTTTTTTTTAAAAAAAAAAAACTCAAGTTCATTCCATCCTGCTTATGAAGAAATTTGTGAATTGCTTCTCAAACTTTTGGATAAAATCAAGTATAGAAGAAGCTTGACAACGTTGCTAAGTTCAGGGCAAAAAATATGAATGAAATAAAATTATCATCCATCCTTACACAAAATACAACTGCATTTTTCAGGCACACAAAATATAAAGTAGAAATGCAGTCTCTTTTTGTTTTGTTTTGGTTTTTGGTTTTGTTTACCCTTCACCTACGGTTTAGTAGAATTTTTTTGTGTTACTGTTGCTTCTATAGGATGCAACACAAGTCAGACACAGACAGGGACACACATAGATCTGTGGAGGTCAAGAAGCAAAAATATGATTTAAATAATGCACTTCCATTGGACCAGGCTGACTAGGGCCATTTCCACGTGGCATTCCAGTCAAGCAATAGGGACATAGTGGCAGCTGTATGCAGGTCATGCTTTTGCATGACATTGTCACTGTCCCACAGCTAATGTGTCCCCACGCATTGTGATTGTGGGAAAAATCTGTTAAGTGCCCACAATCACGCAACACTCCCGTCACCCCCAGCCATGCAGAACGACAGAAACTTGATCACATGCTTCCTTCCCCAGTGCACACAGGAAAGAGGCCAGCTGCACTGCAGAAGACAGGCATGTGTCGCTCCTGCTCCCTTCTACAGGGAGCTGGCCAGGTACAGAGGGGAGCATTCCTGTCACGGTCCCTTCCCAGCAAAGATGCTGCAGGGATTGTGCCAGGATGTCAGTGGGACCTAGTCAGGTGTGGAAATGCCCTGAGTTCTTTGAAAGGGTCCAATAATTGCCGTAATATGAAGGAACTAAGTCTTCAATCAGTTTCATCAATTGCATTAGCTGCAGTTACTAAGCTAATATGAAAACCTGTTTACAATTGCTAGTGTAAAGTGCTCTCCATCAGAAGCCAGGATAAATTTACATGAACTCCAAGTTTTTCTTTTTTGTTTTAAGTTTGGATCCCATTTTTAAAATATGAAGAACATTTTAGAACATAAAAAATGTAAGAAGAGCCAAGCTAGATCAGACCAAAGACCTATTTAGTTCAACATTCTGTTTTTCACAATGCCTAAATAGATGTCTATGGGAAACCCACTAGGCAAGACAGGAGTGCAATAGTACCCTCTCACTTGTATTCTCCAGAAATTGATATTCAGATCGGAGACATGCTGCCTCTAAGCATGTGTTGGACTGTGTTAGATATGACATAGTTCAACTCATTTTGGAATGGTATGCTTGGGTTTACTGAATGCTATCTAAATGGCCACTGCTTGATATAATCTTGTAAAAACGCTGACCCTTCATTTCACCAGGCTGGGGAAAAAAGGAAGAATTTGTAGTCTTATAGACTACAATTCCATAATCTCCCAGGTCAGCGACATGCTTGATGAATGGGGTTGTTCTGGACTTCAGTCCTATGAATCGTCCAGTCATGGTCAATGAGGTGCATCCACAGTGCACAAGTACAATTTGGTACCATTGTGAGAGACCTCTAGTGTAGTACCTCAGAGAACTGCTTTAGAAGTCACTAGCATGGAATTCCAAGTACCTCACCAGACTACAAAATCCCAATTTCCCATGAGTTGGATTTGCTACAGTGAAAGTGATATGAATCTGCTGTAATTATGCTATGGTAATATACTCCAATAAGCTTTCTTTGTGCTATGGATAAAGTGAATGTTGAGCTAGAAGTGGAAACTATAGGAGACAGCCTGTTATTTATGTTAAAAACCACAATGTATAGAAATAGGATTACACACAAAAGACTAAGAATATTTATGAAAACTGATCTATACAGGTGCCATAATCATATTGGTTGAGCTCTACCTGGATTTTACCACTTAAGACTGCAAGTGAGATTGCATGTTTAAATGCTTACCTGTGGATGGGGGACTTTTATTCACATAGGAAATTAGCAGAGAAAACTTGCACTGTACTGTACTGTGCTGTTTTGTGTAGTGTAGCATTATTTATACTCCCCCTTACCAAAGTTGGGAATCAAAGTGGTTTACAGAACAAAAAATACAAGTAAAAACAAACATAGATAAAAATGTTAAAAAGCAATGTTAATGCAGTTAAACTATATTTTCCCAAGTATGTAATATTTCTAGATTGAGATCATAGTGTTTCCTTTCAGGTGGGGGAATCATGGGATCCCTTAACTCAGTCTGAACTATGGTCTAGGAAAAGAGTATCGTGATTCCAGTGTATGGATACAGCATTTCCAAACTTCCTGGGAAGAAAAAAACCCAATTTCTGTGATGCCCAAAGACAATCTATCTATAATATCAAATTTATATACACTGAATTAGCAAACAATAAAATCAATCCTCCAGATTGTGAACCCTAATCAGATATTGGGTTAGCTTCAAGAATAAAAGCTGCTATTGTTTGCCATTGCTTATATGGCATTGACAGTAATGCGCCATAACACCTACTTTGGAATGGCAAAAACTATGAGATAATACTGACAGAAGCAATAATATAAAATCTTGCTAAGCTTATAAAAAGCAAATATTCTTCCCTGTGGCTAAAGCAGGCTAAGTGTTTGTGACGGACAAGGCAAATATAAATTCAGCTTTGCTCTCTTTCATAGAGGGTTGGAGATCAAACACTGTTGTGCTAAAAGTTGTAAAAGATCTAAGCCCTCCTGAAACACTCATATATTGAACACAACCTTGGATGGGAATGAAAAGAATTAAGCATGTTAGTGGCTTTATCTGTATGTTGAAATTGTGTTTAGAAGTGAGCTGGAGATCAAAACATTTTGTGTAATGTTTGTACAGGTTCTTTGTAGTAAAATTAACAGTTTGAGGGCTTTCTGCAGCAAATGCAATTTACCATTTTTTTTATTTTTTGAGAAGTCAAATTGGTTGTTTTTGGTTTTTTTTGACAAAGTCTTAATCATGCTTGCTTTGCAGTAAGACCCAATGATTTCTGCAAGACTTAAATCCAGGTATACACCTTTAGGTAAAAATCGGTATCATTTCCCCCTATAGGTTAGAAAGGACTGCAATCCAATTTAATTCAGTTTTATGTTTAGCTTATTTGTTACAGAGATCATGTTCTAGAGGAACCAAGTTGGCTGCTACATTGGAGAAATGGAAAAGTTGTTTTATGTCACATTGGTTAACATATGCAAGCTGATTTAACATGTGGACAGCAAATAAGCATAATTACATTAAAACAAGGATCTGTCGCACAGACGCAATAAAAATAGACTAGGTTGTATTATTAATTCTTGCGTTAAGGGTTTTTGAGCCATGTTGATTGGCCTGAATTTTTTGATTTTGTTATGGTACAAAGGGATTGTTTGAAGTAATTTGTCCCCGAGAGAGGCTCACAGTCCCAAGCGGGTTTCAATTCAGCAAAGCAAATCTAATTTTGTTTGCTTTATGCAAACCAGAAGGGGCTGTGGTTCATTCTGTTTTCACTGGAGGGGAAAGGCGCACTAATGGGACCTGCTGAAATGCATGCACTGCAAACATCATACCCCTGCATATATTAAATTTAGCTATGTGATGTACTGTGTTCATTTTGTGTGTGTGCGTGCACAAACACACTTCAGAACAAAGTCTTTTTAATAGTAAGGGAACCTTACCACATTAGGCCAATGTGCTATTATATTTATATTTAATGCTGCCATTGACTCGCCTCCTCTCAATCAAGTGTATTAAATGCGGTCCTTCTCTTCGCCATCCTGTCTCATGCTGCTTATTTAAAATAGGCAGTGTGCTGAGGATATAGCTTGCTCCAGCTTCAAGCTATCCAAAGATTAATTCATAGAATAGAAAGAACAGAGTGGTTTTATCCCCCACCCTCCTTGACAACCTCTTCCCCAAGTTAAACAGTAGACATACATTTAGCATCTGTTTGCTTAAACAGCAATACTTTGCAGACCTTCTGATCTAACCTAGGAGCAAAGTCATGGAAGCTGCTATCACAATGCCATTCAGGTAAAGTAACATACCGTATTCAACATTTTGACACATCCCTTATTTTCAGCATGGTGTGTATCTTTCATAGAGTTGTCCTACAGATGTTTCTCCCTTTTCCTCTTTTTTATTCTATCCTGTTCCCAAAGGCTTCTGGCAGGTAACTAGCATGCATAACAATGCCCTGCCACAGGGTTCAGCAAATATTAGAACTAAGGTCAAGTTATGGTTGTTTATTTTTCTTCTGCTCCCAGTCAGAAAATAGTAACATCTACATATAGATTGACAGTGCTTCCTTTTGCAAAAGTGATATATTGATACAGAAAGTATTATGCTGATACTTCAAAACCAAAAATATATCTCTTCACAACAAGCTGAACAGTAGTTGCTTATTCAACCTTTTTAGAGAAGGGACTGGATTTTCATTGACAAGACAGAATACATAATGGTCAGGGGGTAAATCCATACAAGTTGTTGTTTTGAGCGGGTTTTATGTTTGCTGGTTTGTTTGTTTGTTTTACTATGACAAGGGTTAAAGGGAAAGGCCAAAGGAGAGAAATCAAGACAGAAGTCATTTCTGCACTACACTGTTATAGCACTATTATTTCACTTTCAACATCCTATGGAATCCTGGGGTTTGCAGTTTTGGGAGAGGCCAGGCAGCCCCTCCCAAAATTGCAAATCTCAGGAATCAATAGGATATTGAAAGTGGAATAATAGCGCTATAACAGTCTAGTGTGGAAATGGCCAGAGACAATTCTGGTAGTTGCTTTGAACGCAGAGACGACAAACAGTTCTTCACCTTAGTGCTACTCACTTGTTCTGGAAATGTGTTTGAGTCGGCATGCCAAGAGGGCCACTCATTAGCCTTGCCCTCCTTAGTCCCCAGGTAGAGAGTGCCCTCCACCCTCTGCCTTTATAGGACAGCTTCCCATATGTGTGGATCCTTATGGAGAGTGTCTGTGCATAATAGATGTTCTCTTGTGCAGACCCATTACTCTCTACATGAGGAGAGCAATAGAACTGGGTTGGAGAGGTAGGCTACCACATCTCCCTCTTTACTCATTGATTCAGCATGCTTCCAGAACAGCTGAAAGGGGTTCTTAGTGGAAGACACCCAGAGATTTGGGTAACAACTCAGTAATTGTTAGGAAGTTTATTTGACTGGGTGGGAATGGTCTGGGATGACCCAACATATTTTGCTGCTAGAAGCAAAGGAGAAGCAGCCCCACATATAGAAGGCACCTTGACTGGTAGTTGTGATGAATCCGGGGTGTGTGTGTAGAAACAGGGACAACCTAGCAACCAAGAGGATTTAAATTGATTGGTTGTTGATTATGGAACACCACCTAGCCAGGGGGAGGGGCTAGGTGGGGGGGAGTCAGCCTAACAGAAAAATAACTAAAATAGTTGTTGGGTTTTTTTGATAGTCAGAAAATCATTTATTATTGAACACCAAGAAAATTTGAACATTCCAACATACTGGACAAAACCTTTAAAAAAGACTGTATAAAATTAGGCATCTATCAAGTCTAATGTGATCTTTTTTTAAAAAAAACAATTATTAAATCCAAAAGCATTAAAATATCAAATCCATATTTGTTACATTTAGAAGCTTAAAAACATCACATATAATTCTATAATTATTACATCTACAATAAGATTATGTACAAAAATAACTGAAATAGGGTTTTGAGGGGAGTGTTTTAGAGAGAGAGAGAGAGAGAGAGAGAGAGTGAGAGATCCATCTGAGAGGCTGAGGAGAGAGAGAGAGAGAGAGATTGTGAAAGAGAGTTAGAGAGCTAGGGAAATGTTTGCTGGTTTAGAGCTAAAAGTGTTTTGATGTTTGATAACATTTAATTTGCCAACAACTTTTTCCCTTGTCAGTTTGTTCAATAAAGATTTTACCATATTTTTGTAAAGAGCAGTCTCCATAAAGTGCCTCTTTGGTCTGGATTGGTTATACACACTACCACCAGTGACAAATTCATTGGAATAAACTTAAAACACACTTTGCCCTATATCTACAAGGGTGTGGGTTTAGGGAAAGCAGTAGAGAGATTTAAATATGGAGAGAGACCCAGGGGGTGGAAAAAGTATAGAATAGTGCTGCTTCTCTTGGAAGGGAGAATTTAAAGCAGATCTGATTATCATAGCCCTGGCTTGGTCCAGATCTCCACGTTTTGACAGCAGTTGAATATTATTTCTATCCAAGTGAAGATTATCATCCTCTGTGATAATGGGGGAAGTAGTCAAGTCTGAAGAACCCAGTTCAGATCATGTGGTCTATTTAAGTCTTTTCTCTAACAGAGGAGAACTGGGCTGGACATCCTCAGGAGGAATGGCCAGGGGACTGATCCTGCTGCCTCCCCTCAGTGTTTAAATTACAGTAATATTTCTAAATTTGCATTGAAGTGTATGTATCTGCAAAAACTCTCTCTTCTTTTCTCTTCTTTTTTGTTTCTGTTAGGTTTAAGATGCCAGCCTACCAACTTTGTCCTGTAATACTTTCAGTGACTTTATGCAATGAAGCCTTATTAGTTTGGTGAGGAGAACTGAGGGCAAGAAGGTGAATAATCTGCAGTTGACTGGGGCCTTTTACTTGAGAGAAACAGGCACTGTTCTTGGAGTAGGGGTTACTTGTTACATTAAATGGGGAAGCACAATATTATTGTCTCTGTTTTACTGTCATTGTTCCCAGTTACCTCATGGCCAAAGGGGACACTCATCTACCTAGACATTTCGTCTCCAACATCCCAAGGCAAAAATGCAAATACTGTGACTCCAGTGTGTTCACTTTTCTTCTCCTGCATGCTTTTTCACCATCCTGGCCAGATCTTAATCTGTGTACTCCAAAGTCTGTGTACTCCAAAAGCTAATATAATATATTTAGCACTTTTTGGTTGGCCCAACAAAGGTATCACCAAAGATAAACTTTGGTGTTTTTTTTTTAACCTGGTAGGAAAGAAGACACTTAGCAAATACTACATATGTAGTACAGCAAACACCACTATGAACCCAAATTATGAGTTGAAACACAAATGCTAAATTTAAAAAAGACTAACTGTGACTGCCTTTTGACATCGTGATATCTATAAAATGATTGAGGGTTGGGAAATACAAGCCATATTTTCCTAGCTGGAATTTGCTTACATACACATCTACAAAAGCAAACCAGCAAATAAATATTTGTGAAATTAAAACCAGTTTCAATAATCTATTAGGGCACTTGTGATGGTCATAGAGAGAGAGAGATAATCAGGTACTCAATTAAAGCGTAGAACACAACAATTGCCAGAAAAATAGTTGCTTTGCCAATGTTCCCATGACATCTGATTAACATAATAGAAGCAATAGAATGCCTGCAAAGAGAGGAAGTGAGGAAAATGAAAGTTGCAGTATTTGAAACCTTTCTAGCTACTGGTTCAGAGAGTCTTGGTTTTTGAGCCTTACCTAGCCTTTGATTGAAGCCATTTCTGCACTGCATTGTTATAGTGCTATTATTCCATTTTCAACAGCCTGTTGAATTCTGGGGTTTGTAGTTCTCTGGCTGAGAATTCTAAATCCCCCTCCATAAACTACAAACCCCAGAATTCCAAAGGATATTGAAAGTGGAATAATAACACTATAACAGTGCATTGCAGAGCTGGCATTAGTTGATGAGATGCTATGGAATGTGTACAACTCCAGAAATTTAGAAACTGGTAGTGTCAAACCCTAGGGCCGATTAGGGCCACATGCTATTGGTGGAAGAGAGTCATTAGAAAGGTGAGAAGAACTTATTCCTGCTATTGCAAACAACTATTTTGACACATTGTCACCTCTTGCCCACATGTCACTGTACTATGTTACTGTGTGAATTGGATAGTAAAATGTTGCCCTCTACTGAAAATATGATCTTGTATTTAGATCTTCTTTATTAACTGTCACTGTTGATATGGAGCAAAAGAGACAATATCATTGTTCATTTGCAATTCAATGCCATTGACATTATTAAATAAAGTGGATCAATCTGTCTGAGCAATATTGCTCTGTACACTATTTATAAGGTAATGGTCTACTATTTATGGAATATAGATCTATACTCAGTTTATGATCAGCCTTATTAGAAGTGAGAACTCCTTTTTTCCCTCCATGTTGGTTAAATCTCATTAGACAAATATAAACACACAATAATAATTGGTAGTCAAAGCTGCTGTTGCAAATTGCTGTTGCACTCTGGCTCTCACATTATAAAAATAGTTAGCAATATTGTGGATTTCAGCCATTTCAGCACTGGAGGCTTTCAGGGAACCCAAAGTTCCAT